>CM067342.1:21186103-21381103 GCA_034190875.2 Urechis unicinctus
CTTAATGTATGCCCTGTGAGGGCTGTTACCCTGGGTCATCCAATAACCCAGACAAGGCTTTAGGTCACAGCATTTTATACCGCATGCAGATGATGATGGATTGGTACAGAAGGGATGTCGATGCTATTTTCAATCCAATCGCACCTCTCCCCTTCAGAACGAAATCGAGACTTTATCTTAGTATATTACGCATTAATTGACCAGCAACACTTCAATCATCCAATAATAAATGGGTTCAATTGATGTATTCTAATATGAGGTCATTATATATTCGCTTCTTAATTCAATTCTTCTTAAGACGCGGTGTCATTATACATGACATGACTTTTGCAAGTAACCATAGTTTGTTTGGTATTCATGACGAACACTGAATGTTTACCCCACCAGTCGTGTTCTGTTTGTCGTACAACGCCATGCGACGGGATGAGAGTTCAGGGACACCTATCCCTTGACACGTGCTATTACAGCAGCAGGCAGCTTGGCATGTCGCTAACGTACTGACTGACAGGTTGCAGCTTGCCAAGTGCGGTTCACCAATCACTGGCCACTCTAGATGACCATCTGTAAAAATTAAATATATTGTGCCTCACATAAAGAGAGGCAAAGAATTGTTAACTATTTCGTGATATTGCGTTGTTATAAGACCGATTTGTCAGAAGTTGATAAGAAAAGCAAATGGCATGGCACAATTCTCACCAATAATCTATCTTTGCCTTTAGTGTTGACATAAAATCGTCAATGATTTAATGACTCCTGGAAAGTTGCTAAAGGAAACTTGAATGTTACTTACCTGTGCCAACTGAGTACGGAAATAAAGCTACTAAGACAAGCAACAGGTAGTTAACTTTTATCAGGTGCATCGTGTTGATATGAACGTGAATGATAGCGGTATTCTATAGGGTTGTATGCAGACGGCAGCAAACTGAACAAGCGGCTTCCTTGTGATCGTGTACCTACTAATATACCTGTTACCATAGCAAACATGGACTACAAGAGAGGTAAATCGTTGCTTATTGATGCGCAAAAAAGTAAAGATAGTTATGTGTCATGCATTATAAATCAGCTCACCGCTAATGCTTCAGTTATGTTATGTTAGGCGTTCACCAATATGACGGGGCATGTATTGCTATGTGTTATGCATTATAGATCAGTCAGTTATATGTTCGTTCAACATCACTGCCAAAGCTTGTTTGGACTGATATGCAAGACCTACTCAGGTATGATGAGGCTTGTTTGAGCACTTGACAATAAGGTGCATTATGGTCACAATTGACCAACTATTGACGAAGCATATGCATGCAGTTTAGATGAGGTACCAGCGCGAGGATCGTTCGTTTGCCGGTGTCACCTTCATTGAATCAATGAAGTTGACGAATTGGGTCTTAAAATAAACGAAACAAGTTTTCAGATCGTTTGACACAGAGTAACGGTTTTGACGATGATCTCATCAATATAAGTCAAATATCGACGTCGTCATATGTGAGCGAACGCGTGTGGTTTGAAGCATTTTACCATTTGTATGTTGAATATGAATAAGCGTCACAAAGATGGCTGAACTATTTTGAATTCAAATGATTCTACACAATTTATCATATTGTCTGTTCCATTTGAAGCTTTTCATATTGTTCTAAGTCACAGAGTAATAATCAAGTTGTGTCTCATGAAAGTAGCTCATCAATCATATGGCAATTATCTGTTGGAATGCTATGGATATAGTGGATTTTTATGCAGACGAACACCCATTTTACTGTAAACAGAAGCTGCTTTCTGTCGGAAAGTCAAACTTGTTAGATTTATTTCAGCAAAGCCATAATAATATGCTAGTTCAGAATTGCCATTTCGGTTTTATTTCTTGGAGTCTATGATGTTTTCCACCTGTCGCTTCCACGCCGAAAAAATGTTCGTTGAAATACCAACAAAGAACACAAGCATGTTTCACGAGAATAATTCCATCATGACTTATCTTACGTATGCATCAGTCCCACAATGAGGTTTCCCTACTGAAGCAAAGTTTGTCATAATCAATGCCAATATCTTGCACTTCTCAGCTGTCGGCTCAAGGTGTGCATAATTCATATGCACGCGACAACCCATTCATCCATTAACAACGCTCTTTTGGCGTTCAGTCGTTGTTTTACCAGCTGGTCGATAATTCATCGGTACAGCATTCCGATAAAAAGCTCCATATAACATTGAAGGCAGTGTTTCGAAAGCACCACCGGAAAGTCATGTTTTATATGACTCCTTATCTGCTCCAACAACCCCGTCATTCAGCGTAATACGCAAACGCGCTTACAGACCGCGACGCGAAGCGGAATTGGTCATGTTTTGAGGGTTCATCCCAACTTATGCAATGTTTACATGTTATTCCATGTTCAGGACACTCTAGGGCATCAACAATATTTAGGGTCCGAGGATGCGGGGGTGGGGTATGGGGGAGCAAATGTAGCCCAATATTCGATGGTAAACATATAACGACAGTATATGGCTTTTTAAAAAGAGGGATCATGATTTCGTGAAATGTCATAGAGATAAGCGAGTTCGTCATTGCGACTGCGGATGCGTCGATTTGCAGCGTCCCTGGTCAGGTCAAAGGTCAATCGTGACAATTGCGATGATCTGGTTTCGAGGGCTCCATCTTCCACTCCACAGTTCATACAATCTCTTTGAGTTAGTCTAGACGTGTTGCTCGGCATTCGCCCAACTTCATGTGTCGCATATTGGACGTATTTGTGCGGGTGCGGTTACAGCCTTTACCGATTAATTAATTGGAAGAAAAGATTTTGCGACTTACACCATAATAACTATGGTACAGGTATACAAGATGTGCGTGCCCCACCCCTTTAACGCTGACTTTGGCCATGGCAAACATCGACAACAAGATAGGTAAGTCGTTGTTTACTGATGCGCAAAAAGTAAAGATAGTTATGCGTCATACATTATAAACCAGTTCATCAATAATGCATCGGTAGACTGTTATGTGTGGGCTTTCTCCAATATGATGGCGCATGTATTGCCATGTTACATGCATAAAAGATCAGTCTTTTTACACCCTCTTTCAACATCACCGCCAAAGCTTTATTGGACTGATATGTAAGATCTACTCCGATATGAATAGGATTGTTTGAGCACTTGACAATAAGATGAATTATGCAGCTTGTAGCTTTTCGATATCGTTCGACTGTAGCGAGAGATTCCTTTTCCATGAATATATCAGAATGTTTACAAGATGACGACGACGAATATTTTGCGTGGTGCCTACAATACACATGGCTCGTTGGGAGTCTGGCAGCGAACTATGGATGCCAACAAAAGGACCGCCACTGGAGATGTCTCGCAGGAAAGAGCAAATATCCAGAAAAGCCCAACTGCAGTTCCAGTCTATGGAAACAAGATACAAGAAGCCCTTTGAGCATAAGGGGGGAAAGAAGCCCTCTGACTGGCTGCTGTTCCATTCTCTTGCAAAGTAGGCAAACTTTGCCGCTCACGAACCACGTCCTGCATTTCCCGCCATTTGCAATCTTGTCGAAAACGTGGCCAGGTCCGCAATGGTTCGATAGCCTAGTTGACCCAATGCAATACTTTTTTTTTCGCGGCAGCAATGGAGATTTATCCCTGCATGTCTGCATGTATGTTTTGCACTGCTTCTTCGGAGAGGTCATCTGCGGATGGCATAGTATTGGTACCCAAGACTTTAGCTCCCATCCACGCCCACCCACACGCCCACCCAGTCTTTCCAGCCCAGCCCACCCGGTATAGGACTATACTATGCAACAACAATACTACAACGATATTACAACAAGACTACAACAATATAACAGCAAGGCTACAACAATATTACAACAATACTAGGCGATACCTTGGCAATACAAGGCAATACCATACTATACCACACTCTCACGCCCACCTACACCCACTCACGCCCACCCACGCCCACGCCCACCACAAGCTCCCACCGATTCTTGCGGTCAATAAGTATAGAACCTTAAATAGACAGAGGGAAAAAAGGTGTATATATGGCTCCCAACGTCTGCGATATTTGTGGTACTGCCAGATGTGTACCAAGATTCAACCGAGATATGTTGGTGGACGCAGTCAAAGAATACAAAAAGAACTCAAATTTGTTCCCAGAAATTCCACACGTTGGAGCCACAGCGCCCAACGACCCAAGAAAAAATGATTGGCATATCCACCCGAAATATGGAACACTTGCCAAAGCCAAAGTCTGCTAAGTACTGCAAAAGGGGATTGTTTTCTCCTACCGGGAATTATCGGCATTATCGAGCTTGCTTTGGATGCCTACTATTCGGCGGGTTTTGGTGTGTGCATACCATGCTACAAATATTTCCCCCAAAGACATTTTTGCCAGCACCATACAGCGATCATGATGGGAAGCTAGGTTCGACCATGTGGCGGCTGGAGGTTGGACTACGATAAGCTTGTGTCCTGCAAGAAATTCTAGAGTCTCCTGTACCATGTGTCCTTGGTTGGCAGTTGCATTGGTATACCCATAGATTGTGATTTCGATTCGAGTACAGCCTCGTTCTTGGACATCTGGGTGTAGAAAGGTTTTCCGGAGGTGGGTATTGGGGCAAGCTGTGTACTCTGCAAGATGGCCACCTACATGCCTGCGGACCTCCCCAGCTTCGAAGTTTGAAACCACCTTGTTGTAGAGCTTGGAACGGGTTTTGTAGCCGTCTCTGGTCCCGACCCAGGTACAAACAAATTTTCCCACGCTATTCGTACTGTCTAGTATGGTTGGCATATCGCTGGGTCCATCGTTTCCCTCCATTCGGAAATCTTTTTCTTGCAGAAAGGAGACCAGCTCCTTGCGGTACAGAACCCCAGAGAAATCTTGGGTGTAGTCTGTTGCATAGATATCTGCCTCTTTCGCCTGCAGGACACGGGGGAATGGGTTAAGTTGCTCCTGGTGCGTTGCTTTCGGGATTTCGGAAACGTAGACCTTCACCACATAGTAGCCCTTTTCTTGGTACAACACAACGCCTACCACAAGTTTTTCGGCACACAATTGGTTGCTTTCTCAATGCAAGCAATGGTTTCTCGGATCCGCCCACCTCCCAGTTCCCCGCGCAAAAAAGTGTTGGTAATGGTGGCATGTGTCTTCTCGAGATACTCTTGGCAATAGTCTTTGCTGTACCGCTGTCGCCCGTAGTACACTGGATAGATCATTTTCTTTGCACAAAGTCATCCCTACGCAGGTATCCAAAGACGTAGATATCATCCAGAAATAGGGGCAGGCCAGAAAGAGGTTGCAGATCTGTTTGTCCCTTGTGGTTCGCCAGGTAGTCGACTTTTGCTATATCCGGGGGGAGGCTGTTTCCGAAGGCATTCTCTAGGATGATATGGGAAGCAAGTGATGCATCGGACCAGAGACCAATCTGTTGGAAAGTAGTTTCGACTGCCATTGGTAGTATACACCTTTGGTACCACTAATTCAAAAGGTCTACTTTGTCCCACCATAGGATGCAACCCGGAATATCCTTTTGCAGGCTGTAGGTAGTCGAGGATGGTACGCAGAATACTATGTTGGGGAGGAGAGGGATTGCATATAGATCGTGTGTGGTAGGGCTAGGGCAGACCAGGCTATAGGGAGCTTGGGGCGAACCAAAGAAACCATTGGGTAGGCTATAAAGCTTTGAAGGCTATAGGACGGACCAAAGAAACCATTGGTAGAGGCTTTGAAGGCTATAAGCAGACTATTGCAGACCATAGGGAGCTTTCTGGGAGCGGAGACAGAAACTAAAATAGGAGGCGATATGGTCCGATTTGGGGCTCCAGGAATATAGAAGTACCAAGTCGGGGAAGTCCTTGCCCTGTATTGTTCTGCTCTCCTTGCCTTGTACTTCTTTGCCTTGCCTTGTGCCCATAGGAGAGCGACCTTGCCTTGTATTCTTCTGTGTGCCTTGCCTTGAACTCCTATCGTTTGTATTGTTCTGCGTTTCTCTTGTACCTTGCCTTGCCTTGCGGTGGCTGGGTGGGCTGGTGAGCAAAAAGTAGTCCAAAGTCTGGGTAGTCCTAACCTTTTTTTGCTCTCTTATAAGCTGCCTAAGAGGTAATAGTATGGATAGTTAGGGATGCACCAGAACCCCCAGTTTATACACTACTGGACGCACTCCCCACAAAATACATGAACATGCCACCTGTGGGCAACACCATTTTTCTATCACAACGTCATCTTAAAACCACATGGACATTTGTGGGTGCTACTGACAAACACATATATATAAGATATCTCACATCTTCGACATAATCAACATTTGATTTGATCGCAGCGGCTACTGTGGCTGGGTGTGCTTGAACCGCCCGCCGCATGAGTCACTTTGTGTGATCCCTCTTAGCCAAGCTATAAGCTCTTAGGATATAGCAGAAGGCAGACATATATGGCGCATTATCAGATTGAATAAATGTGATCAGTGGCGTAATTAATAATATGGGGGAAGACACTCGGACGCGGAGAGGAGGGTGCCATGCGATAATACTGAAGACGACACGCAACCTTAGAGTGCTCAAACGGAAATTACGATGGTTTGGATAGCACAGAAGAAGACCTTGGGGTGTGGAAAGAACAAGAGAATTTTCTGTATGACGCATTCGAAGCTCTCCCTTACAGCGGATGTGAGGGCCACAGAGCGATAGTCAGTGTTCACTTTGGGCACTGGTTTCTTAGGAACCGGTGCAATGGTAGATGTTTTCGGAGTTGATGGAACATAATTGTTTTCCAATGTGAGATTTAATATGTCATTGAGAAATGAAATCAACTCAGCTGCTTTGGGACCAATGTTATATCGACCCGGGGTGTAGAACATTCCTCGCATAGTGTTCTGTGACCCTGATGACCCCGCACAGTAGTTGGCAAGGGATCTGGCTTCTCGAACATAGCATAAAACTCATTCAGTTGTAAAGCCCACACTACAGGAGTTCCCTGAATAGGTTATCTCTTGTTCTTACCATACCCTGAGGTCTTCTTCGTGCGGCAGTCTGTTTAATTGAGGGGGAATGAAATAGTGCAGTTGCTGTGTTAAAGTTTCTTTGCCCCAAAAAACGCTTGTTGATTTTTTTTTGTCGCTTGATGAACTAAATGGGTATCAATAAAACTGATCAACTGAAATGTAATTAATGTATTTATCTGCTCAGAAGCCTAGCTAACATCTTAATCCAGACAAATGCTATTTCAGATGGGATCTCAGATACTCCATTTCCAGTGTCAGCATTTCAAGCTAGTGATTCTATGTATTGCAAAGTTGCAATATATAGATTGAACCAATAATCACTAAGAAGTGTAACATTTGTAACCCAGTCTGTAACTTAATAATAAAAAATACCGAGGGTGAAATGTCAATCTAAGACTCAAGGTAATAGGCGATGAACACAATAAGACTGTTACTTAAATATTGACGTCCTGTTTTATAATACTATTCTAGCAAATTGATAGTTGAAACTTCAATAAACTTAATAAGCGACACTACTCCTGTACTCGTGTTATTTCTCTGGCCACTCAAGCAACCACGAGCACCGAGTAACATCACAGCAACAGAGGAGCATCATCGCACTACGAAAAGCCAGAAATTAAAGCTTAAGACTTGCTTAGGGGGTAACAAGTACACAAGGGTTTATTGCAACACAATCCAGTTTAAATATTTCTTCAAACCTTTATCGTCTTAAAACATTTCTTCAGTTACTGGTAAGCAACGAGTTGGTTCCATCTGTTTTTGTTATCAAGGTCAAAATTGTGCATGTAAAAATTAGATATGCAAGCAAATTCAATAAATATAGTAATTTTTTTAACCTTGCTTATAAATTGTATTCATTAAGAAGTAATTTTCTTAATTTATTTCATATTCATACTGATGTTTACATCAAGGGTTCCATGCATTACGCAAAATTGTCATCAGTGTCAATTAGAAAAATGGATCAAATGTCCATGGTCGTAACATATGGATCAAAACAAACACTTCCTCAGACCAAATTCCGGGTTTAAAATTGACTATATCACTTAACACATGCTAGGGTGCCGATGATATATCTTTTTGAACAACTCATGTATCTATTGGATGCTTGCATTTCTTGTTTTACCTTTGAATTAATCAGATCTTGTGTACGCCCCCACTTGAGGGACTTGTTTCCATTCATTGTGGGGGCTCTTTGTTGGCTGATGCAGGGCCTGCCTGTGACTCCTGGTCACTGGTCACGCCAGGTGTTGACGAAGATCCAGCGACATCCTCTGTAGGGCTTTTCCGGAGAAATTCATCAAGGTGAGGTCCTTTCCTACCATAAGGGTCCTCGGGCGGCATGAAATTACCGTTCGCAAAGAGGAAACCTAATACCCTGTAAACATAAATTGCTTTACCACGTGGATAAATCCCTCCACCAAAAAGCCCTTTCTATTGAAAATGTCAATTACTTGATTACATTCCTGAGCATCTAAGTTAACAATAAGAATGAAGTGAGATGATGTTTGACTGGCTGAGAAGCCAGACTGGACATTAAGATTTCAAACACACTTAATCTTACCGTTTCTTAATTATCTCTCGCCACTCTTCTTTTTTGTTCTTAAGGTCTTTGTACTTGTCATTAGAAACAACAATACCCCCTGTCAGCACAGCTAGATTTAAGATGAACCTGCAAGGTGCAAAATGAAGCGATACATTACAATACATTGGAGAGGTGACATCCAAATTTTATGTAGGAGTTAAATGGTATATAGACCTAAGGAGATAGTGAAGACATATTTACCCATTATTATCGGAAATACCAACTACATGCAGTAACTTTGCTCTGCTAATTGATAGTATACACAATGCATCTGTGTATGTGTCATCGTTAAAAAAAACAGATGTATCGATACACACTCACATGTCATCATAACACACAATGTGCTCCCCTTCAACCCATTTGGCCGGCGTGTAGACAAGGAAACCCTGATCTCTCAGCTCATTAAGGATATGCTGGTCTGATATGGGATGCTTCTGGGGGGCTTTGCAGGTGAACGATTTGGGTACAAATGCTGTTATATTCTTGTGCCCTCTTTCACGGAAATAGTCTACACAGATCTTGATCCCTTTGCACGAAAACACTTTTTCAATGCCATGTCTGCAGCAGAAATAAATGGAATAGATCAGGTAAAATGGTAATGGTCTAATTATTATAGAAAATGAGCCAGGTGAAGTCAAAATATTGCAACTGTGGCAGGAGTGGGTTTTCGTGCCAAGCTGCCCCCCCCCCCACCTCTAGGTGGGAGGCCTGACTCGAGCAGTGAATAATGGGTGAGACATATTGTCCATTTGTTCCACTTGCGAATTAATGTACTTTTATATTGATGTTTCAAGTGTTTTAATATAATGAATAACTTTTATATCATGCATTTATTATGATGTTAACATTTCGCATTGAAAAGGTCACATGACCTTGTATATATAAGCTGTGGGGTCTCTTTCACGCCAACGGCTGCCGTACATGACCGTAGTAGCCAAAAACGGCTTTAATTCGAACAAACGAAAGAACGCCAACGGATCGGAAATAAAGAAGAGTACTTTCGTCACGAAAGCCTTCCTGAGGTTCTATTGGTGAGGTATTCAAGTAAGTCAGAGGTGTTGTGGAGGTCCTGTAAAGCGGGATCTATAAACGGCACCGTTGACTGTCTTGTATTATCGCTAGGTGCGCTGAACCAATAGTTGTGGCTGAATCATAAGTGAAGTTAAGCTAATGGAAAGTCTGATAACGATCATATTCCGCTATTTGAACCCTGCCGCTCTCACGCTACACATACACCATTTTCATCCCATTAGGCGCCCACTGCACGAGTGCAAAGAAAAAGAGCAAGCGTCTATTGGGGGTACGTTTTTTCCGTGTTAAATAACTGACTAAGCAGAGGATAATGTAGTACCTTTATATATAATGTGGACTGGTACTTACGACATAGCAACGTTGCTCCCATCAATGACTATGTAACGCAGATTAGAGGACTTATCAACTTCAGGGATGGCAACTTGATCACTTGGAGAAGGTGCAGAGCTGGATTGAAGTTCATCTGATGATGGGGAGGTTGAAAGACTTGAACAGGGTGCTGCAACAGCCTGATCGGATTGTGATGTTGGTTTTCTCATCCAGCTTAATAGAATGGCCTTCACTTCATCATCAATCTCATGCTGGTCATATCTTAGGCTCTTAAGGCATTGTTTTACCTGTATGACAGCAATGGTAAACAACAAAACATAGTGATTAAACGAGGTAAACTGAATGCATTAACCATGGTGTGTCATACCAAATCAATCCATGAAATGGTCTTGAATAATAATGATATATCAGAGATGTACAGATGTAGCAGAGAGGCTGATGAGATAACAACCAAACATATATATGCACAGTACAATATGTTTAGAAAAGTTGTGAATCGCAGTTTTCTTATTTATGCAATTTATGATTAATTTTCGATTATTCACAATGGCCAGGTATACGAATGGAATTTTAAAAATGCATAAACTAGTTGGTTAGGGTTATACCTAAACCCCCTCAAATCCAACTCATCCCTTACCAATCCAAATCCACATTTTTCTTAAAAGTTTCATTACATGTACGAATCTGTCAGCAAATGGTACATCAGAACAGGAAGAAAATGGTCTTGTAACGTCATTTAGATGAATGGGTTCTTTTTTTACCAGCTAACTCAATGGGTTATATATTCAAATATTTTGTACATTTACCGGTGCATTTTAACTCATTTTGACTTGGTGTAGACATGGGTCGAATATGTTTACCTTTTTTTCAATCAGAGAACCCCCCCCCCCCCCCCCCCCCCCCACCCCCCCAAAACCATCCCCATATGTTTGTAGTTGGCAAATTTTTGTCTTGCTACATCTGTGTGAGCGTTACTTCAAGTCTCTTTGATTTTACCCACCGCAGCATCGACCTGCGATTGTCCCTTGACAGCCTCATTCACACTGCCCTGTTCTTCAAATCTAAAATACAAAAACAACAGAAGCATTAGACAACATATATGTATTTTATACCACCGAATATAGCGTAAGAAAATTGTTGTGATTACCCGTCAATCCACGGCGTTAGTTTCGTGATAACGAGCTCTTGCTTTTCCTTCAATAGTTTGTAAAATTCACCAAGCTTCCCTTTTCTCCCTACGATATCAACCAATGCAGGGACTTGCTCTCCTTGGACCATAAATTTCTGACAAAAAGTGAACAAAATAAGTTTTACAAACGGTACAGTGCTGCACTAAAGAATGATATGATACATGGTTCGACCCCATTATCCAACACAGTGAAATTCAGTATTTTATACAAAAATGTATATCTATGATATTCAAGATTGTCTGTGGCTCAGCCGGCCGTTCAAAAATTACGTAACTGATTTACTGCCGCAGCCCCACCCCCGTAACACTCAATAAAATTATTCCAATCAATCGCTATAGCGACCGCTCAGTTACGCTAGCCAGCATACCCCGCCCCACCCAAATCCCCCCCCCCCACGGCCCCATGTTATTTTTTAACAGCCCTTGAATATCTATGTAATGAATCAAACCTTTAATGCATCCTCTTCATTTTTTGTAATCATTCCCCGCGTTCTTAGTGGATTCCAAAGTGCTTCCATAGTTATGTGGTTCGAGACCCACTCTCTCTCTTTGAGGAACGCATCAGCCAGCGCATCTTCTGATGGTTTATCTTTTGATTTCGCCAAGTTTTCAGGCAAACAGTAGATCAGTTTAATGACATGTTGATATCAGAGCCGTGATGATATGAAACGCTAGATTTTACGTCAATGATAATGGTAATGAATTGTAGATTACTTCAAGGTTGGTCATTCTTTAATGCCCAAACCAAAGCCTTTGGTGAATGTTTTATTACAGCAGTCCAAACGAAATTGAAAGTAAAAAGTGCTTACCGACCGCCATTGCCATTTTTCAAAATCTACCCAAAGATTTGGTTGCTGGGATGTTGAGATGGGTGTTTGGAGTGAACCTGTCAAAATTCAAATAAAATCACAACCTTTACAAAGCGTGATGACAGCCCTGTTGTTAAACGGTAACGACTAGCCTGAATGACGTCATGAATAACCTAATCAGCGGATGGTTATGTCATGGAATGGTTATAAATGGTTAAGGTCAAGCATTTATATATACAAAACAGATAATGGATTATTGCTGATAATACCAATGCGATTATCCGTGATGTAGATTCAGCAGACTATGGGCGTCACGTGTAGCACGACGGCATGGAACCGTGAAACTAAACACGTGGTTATCCGGTTTATATAGACGAAACACGAGCCCTGATCACTTCGATATACCCGGGCGAGGGCTTTAGAAAACGTATAATCTTAATTTAGAAAATTCTGAGTAGGATGACAAAATTCTGAATGTAACACCGGAAGGACTTACGACCCATGGTGTTTCACCCCGGGTGCTTCACCCGATTACAGTGTAGAGTGGCACTGATCTCAACATGCATTTTTGAAAATGAAAGCAAACTTCACGACAAACAGTTCGTAAGGCCAAAGAGATAGTGATATCGTGTTTTAACAAGGTATCATCTACAAAAGTACAAAACCTTCAATGATTATATCGCATAACTAACCTTTATTAGCCTTAACGACTTATCAGTAGCTTTTTGAACCAAGTGGACTGTTGCTAATTTTAGATGACACAGTAATATGTTTTCAGATATCTGTTTGATCAATGCGATAAGGTGGGGTTACTCTACAAATACATTTGAACAAATGACAAGATAGGCCCATGGGTTCTTTGTGAACTATGATGACTTTATTTATCACAGTCATCATCATTAACATTATGATAATCAAGGTTATCTTAAGAATTATCTTCATAAACAAAAAATCATCATTAACAGAATATGATGATATCATTATCTTCAAGATTGATGTTAAAACTTGACGCGATTGCAAACACAAGGCGACAGCCCGCTTTTACTCGCCAGCCATTAACCACCTTTTATCGATGAACTTTTATTTAAAACAAAAGCGCGTCTGCCTTGGAGGAGTTAAACTTTAGCCCTTCCAAGTCGGAGCGTACACTCCTCACCCCATAGTGGGACGCGCGGTCAATGCTAGTCCGGACGCCAGCTGCAATCTGGGGAGTTCGGGTTCCCGGGAGCCCGGCGTCACTGATGAATACGGCATTACGACAAAGTCACAATGCTATATTTAAGTCATACTATTCTGTTATGTTAGTTATGAATCCTTTTTCTTTATTGGATAAACACAATTATCTGCTTGGCTACTATGAATCGAGCCTTAACGTAGCGGAAAACGTTGCACATGACTTGGTTTGATTTTATGGTCGTGCCTTTGTTGACGACCCGCTCCGCATCCATTACTTGTCTCACTTGCGCTAGTGCGCTGGCCATTGATTTAGGGAGTAAGGGCGATCTTTGCATCTCTGACTTCGACGCTACCAGCTGCTTTCTGTATATATTTTCAGTTTTCGTCATACAGCCTGTCGGAATGTTATAAAGCCATAGTTTTGTTTAGATTTTACGACCACATTTCGTACTTCTGTTATACTTAACAGCTTTCATTTATCTGGCTTGGCACGGCTGCTGCCATACATGACTGTTCTGCTGTTATACTTAACAGCTTTCATTTATCTGGCTTGGCACGGCTGCTGCCATACATAACTGTTCTGCTGTTATTCTTTTAGCCGCCCCACACGTGCCTCATCTCTGGCAATATTACTTTCCCTCGTGCTTGTTCTCAGCAGCCTAAAAGATGACATCAGTTAAACGCCAGCGAGAAGCCAACAAACCGGCAGCCACTATCCGAGCACAGGACGAGCCTCGCCCCACTCGTTCCAAAAAGACACCTGCAAGACTCAGGAAGAACATGTCGGTCACCGATCACTCCCAACCACCTGCCACAACCATGCCTACTTCTGCCCCATTGCCAGTGCCAGATCTGTGACCTTGATGACCCCACACAGGCTTATAGTAGTTGGTAAGGGATCTGGCTTCTCAAACCGAGCATAAAACTCGTTCAGTTGTTTAGCCCACTCTACAGGAGTTCCCTGAATAGGTTATCTCTTGTTCTTACCATACCCTGAGGTCTTCTTTGTGCGGCAGTCTGTTTAATTGAGGGGAAATGAAATAGTGCAGTTGCTGTGTTAAAGTTTCTTTGCCCCAAAAAACGCTTGTTGATTTTTTGTCGTTTGATGAACTAAATGGGAATCAATAAAACTGATCAACTGAAATGTAATTAATGTATTTATCTGCTCAGAAGCCTAGCTAACATCTTAATCCAGACAAATGCTATTTCAGATGGGATCTCAGATACTCCATTTCCAGTGTCAGCATTTCAAGCTAGTGATTCTATGTATTGCAAAGTTGCAATATATAGATTGAACCAATAATCACTAAAAAGTGTAACATTTGTAACCCAGTCTGTAACATAATAATAAAAAATACCGAGGGTGAAATGTCAATCTAACACTTAGGTAATAGGCGATAAACACAATAAGACTGTTACTTAAATATTGACGTCCTGTGTTATAATACTATTCTAGCGATTGGTTGTTGAAACTTAAATAAACCTAATAAGCAACTACTCCTGGACTCTGGCCACACAAAGCAACCACAAGCACCGAGTAACTTCACAGCAACAGAGGAGCATCATCGCACTAAAAAAAGCCAGAAATTAAAGCTTAAGACTTGCTTAGGGTTACAAGGGTTTATTGCAACATAATCCAGTTTTAATATTTCTTCAAGCCTTTATCATCTTAAAACATTTCTTCAGTTACTGGTAAGCAACGAGTTGGTTCCATCTGTTTTTGTTATCAAGGTCAAAATTGTGCATGTAAAAATTAGATAGGCAAGCAAATTCAATAAATATAGTAATTTAACCATGTCCAAAATAATTCACTTTTAACCTTGTTTATGAATTGTATTCATTAAGAAGTAATTTTCTTCATTCATTTCATATTCATACTGATGTTTACATCAAGGGTTCCATGCATTACACTAAATTGTCATCAGTGTCAATGAGAAAAATGGTTCAAATGTCCATGGTCGTAACATATGGATCAATACAAACGCTTTCTCAGACCAAATTCCGGGTTAACATTGACAATATCACTTAACACATGCTAGGGTACCGATGATATATCTTTTTGAACAACTCATGTATCTATTGGATGCTTGCATATCTTGTTTTACCTTTGAATTAATCAGATCTTGTGTTCGCCCCCACTTGAGGGACTTTTTTCCATTCATTGTGGGGGTTCTTTGTTGGCTGATGCAGGGCCTGCCTATAACTCCTGGTCACTGGTCACGCCAGGTGTTGACGAAGATCCAGTGACATCCTACCATAAGGGTCCTCGGGCGGCATGAAATTACCGTTCGCAAAGAGGAGACCTAATACCCTGTAAACATAAATTGTTTTACCATGTGGATAAAAAAGCCCTTTCTATTGAAAATGTCAACTACTTGATTACATCCATGAGCATCTTAGAGAAAAACAATGTGACGTCACTTCCCCAAACACAACATCTGAAAAACTCTTGTTTTTATATCAAAATGCATCGTTTCGATAAGTTTGTATATAAATATCTATTTTACAGTGCAAGTCAGTATGCAAGAAAAAGAAATGACAGCAAATCCTAGCAAATCATCTACACAACGCACACTATAACAGTAAATACACTTCACCAGAAATCCAAAATGAATTAATTGGCATTTGTGCAAGTCAGGTGAAGAAACAACTTTTGGAAGAATGTCGGTCGTGCCCCTATTACGTCATTATGGTTGATGAAGCAACAGACAAATCGACAAAAGAGAAACTGTCTTTTTGCGTGCGTTTCGTCGATGGGAGTTGCGTAGCCCGAGAGGAATTACTTGGATTCGTCTATTTGCGCAAACATTGTGGAGTTATTGCAAGAAGCAAATCTCGATATACTTAAGATGAGAGCTCAGTGCTAGGACGGTGCGTCAAACATGTCTGGGAAATTTCGGGGACTTATCCCTGAACGTTCCCCACATGCAAATTACGTGCATTTCAAATCGCATTGTTTGAATCTGACTTTGGACCATAGTTCGAACATTCCTTGTGTCAGAACCATGGTGTCGACTGTTCAGGACATAAACTTCCAGATTATTCAGCTAAACGGTTGTGTCGCATTCCTGGACGAGCTGTATCGCGATGTTACTACGCAAGAGGAAATGAACCAGCGCACTAAGCTCTGTACTTGGTCCAGTCGGGCAGACGCTCTTGAAACTTTCAAGAATGCGTTCCCTGTAGTGGTTCACGCATTGAAGATGTTGCAGGCAGATGCGACGATATCTGGCCGCCATATTGCGATTCGAATTTATAATCGCGCTGCTTGTGGCGGAACACATTCTGAGTAGCACCGTTCCCCTGACAAATCTCCTACAAAAGCAGGACAACGCTGTGAGATCAACACCCGTAGTTATTAAGCAGTGCAACGATGAAAGACCAGTATATTTGGGATGCTCTTTACGACAAGGCCGTAGATGTTAGCGCCGATTTTGACATTCAACCATCAATGCCGAGAAGACCTGTCGACAGCAGAACAGAGCTAACCATGATGTCCAAACGTGTCCGATTACTACAGGGTCACTTTAGTTCAGGAAATGGAAACTTGCATCCTGGGTAATGAAGATCGCTACTGTGCGCAACACTTATTGCCTTCCAAACCGGCTGACCTGTGAGATAATATGCTGCAGACAATATATGCCGCCTTTGCCCCCGACCTTCCTCAAACAAACGAAACATTTAAGTCGGAAATCGCTAAATGGAGAGTTAGATGGAGTATGACTGACATTAAGGCTTCAAGACTCCAAGACACCCATCAGCAGACGTGCAAGGACTTGTATCCTTGCATTTGTACCACCATCGGGGTCTTTTAGACTATGCCACCAACGTCGGCCACATGTGAAAGGTCATTTAGTGGAATGAAACGCATACAACACTATTAACGAACAACAATGACGTCTGACAGGCTGTCGTCGTTAGCGCTGGTTCATGTACACAAGGACATGAACATCGATGTTGACCTAGTGATTAACGTGTTTGCCTCGGTAAAATGTCGAAAACTAGACTTTTTCTAAATTGACGTTGTATTAATGTTACTTTGACATTGACTTGAAACGCATGTTGAAAGTTGATGTCACTAGTCTTTTATTTGCAATGATCACTGATATTTTATGAATTTCAAAAACATTTATAAGGTATACAAAATAACCGATGGTTAAAGCATATTGTTTAACATACCGGCATAGCCTATATTTAATTCAACAATATAATGTTAGTGCAGAAAACAAACCTCAAGGGGAAAATAGCCCGCAAATTAATTAACAATATAAAATCAACGTTCAGTTGCTGATAAATTTATTCCAGTCATGACACTTAAATCTAAGTAAAATGTCATGAAATGTATGGTCTATGAAACATTCTTATTTGTACCAAATATACGCCAAAACGCCCCTCTGACATTCTAGGGTCCAGACCCCCCTAGAATTCGGCCTACACATTTATTCCATCCAGGCTACGCCCCTGTACACAGCAGTACATATTTCTTAAAACTTTCATTATGTGTACACATCTGTTAGCTACATCAGAACAGGAAGAAAATGGTCTTGTAACGTTATTCATTCATTTCATTAAGATGAATGCGTCACTTTTTGTTGGCTTATTCAGTATATCAATGTGTACTATTTTCAACGAATTTGTATATTTACGGGTGCATTTGTTTTATTTTGGCTTGGTCTAGATATGGGTAGAATTTGTTTGCCACTTGGTGACTCACCCCTATCTTTTTCATTCAGAGAACAAACCCCCCACCCCCCAACCACACCCTTGCCCTCGTGCTTTGGTCCAATTCTATTTCGTTACAATAAATTGGAAGTGTTTGATTGTAGTTTGCAAATTTTTTGTCTTGCTACAGCTGTGCGAGCGTTACTTCGAGTCTATTTGAATTTTACCCACCGCAGCCTCGTTTTTCAGTGCGCTGTGGTTTCAAAGCTACAATACAAAAACAACAGAAGCATTAGACGACGTATATGCATTTAATACCACCGATAATAGCGCGAGGAAATTGTTGTGAATACCTGTCAATCAACGGCCTTAGTATCCTGATAACATGCGGATGATCTTTCTTCAATAGTTCGTAAAATTCACCAAGCTTCCCTTTTGTCTTTAAGATATCAATCAATTCAGGGACTTGCTCTCCTTGGACCAAAAAATTCTGACAAAAAGTGAACAAAATAAGTTTAACAAGCTGTACTGTGCTGCACTAAAGAGTGATATGATACATGGATCGAGCCCGTTATCCAACACAGTGAAATCCAGTATTTTGTACAAAATGTATATATACGATTCCAGATTGTCTACGGCTGAGCCGGTCGTTGATATGCATTCATGTTTAGAATGGAGGGCCGTTCAAAAATAACGCAAAGCTTTTTGGCCGATTTTACTGCCGCAGCCCCATCCCCGTAACACTGCATAACATTGTTCCAATCAATCGCTATAGCGACCGCCCAGTTACGCTAGCCAACGTACCCGCCCCACCCAAATACCCCCCCCCCCCACCCACGGCCCCTCCGTTACGTTATTTTGAACAGCCCTTGAATATCTATTTAATGAATCCAACCTTTAATCTTTCCTCTTCTATTTGTGTAATCATTCCCTGTGCCCTTAGATGATTCCAAAGTAAGCTCATAGTTATGCTGCCCGAGACCGAATCTCTCTCTTGGAGGAACGCATCAGCTAGTGCATCTTCAGATGGTTTATCTTTTGATTTCGCCGAGTTTTCAGGCAAACAGTAGATCAGTTTAATGTCATGTTGATATCAGAGCCGTGATGATATGAAACGCTAGATTTTACGTCAATGATAATGGTAATGAATTGTAGATTACTTCAAGGTTGGTCATTCTTAAATGCCCAAACCAAAGCGTTTGGTGAATGTTTTATTACAGCAGTCCAAACGAAATTGAAAGTAAAAAGTGCTTACCGACCGCCATTGCCATTTTTCAAAATCTACCCAAAGATTTGGTTGCTGGGATGTTGAGATGGGTGTTTGGAGTGAACCTGTCAAAATTCAAATAAAATCACAACCTTTACAAAGCGTGATGACAGCCCTGTTGTTAAACGGTAACGACTAGCCTGAATGACGTCATGAATAACCTAATCAGCGGATGGTTATGTCATGGAATGGTTATAAATGGTTAAGGTCAAGCATTTATATATACAAAACAGATAATGGATTATTGCTGATAATACCAATGCGATTATCCGTGATGTAGATTCAGCAGACTATGGGCGTCACGTGTAGCACGACGGCATGGAACCGTGAAACTAAACACGTGGTTATCCGGTTTATATAGACGAAACACGAGCCCTGATCACTTCGATATACCCGGGCGAGGGCTTTAGAAAACGTATAATCTTAATTTAGAAAATTCTGAGTAGGATGACAAAATTCTGAATGTAACACCGGAAGGACTTACGACCCATGGTGTTTCACCCCGGGTGCTTCACCCGATTACAGTGTAGAGTGGCACTGATCTCAACATGCATTTTTGAAAATGAAAGCAAACTTCACGACAAACAGTTCGTAAGGCCAAAGAGATAGTGATATCGTGTTTTAACAAGGTATCATCTACAAAGTACAAAACCTTCAATGATTATATCGCATAACTAACCTTTATTAGCCTTAACGACTTATCAGTAGCTTTTGAACCAAGTGGACTGTTGCTAATTTTAGATGACACAGTAATATGTTTTCAGATATCTGTTTGATCAATGCGATAAGGTGGGGTTACTCTACAAATACATTTGAACAAATGACAAGATAGGCCCATGGGTTCTTTGTGAACTATGATGACTTTATTTATCACAGTCATCATCATTAACATTATGATAATCAAGGTTATCTTAAGAATTATCTTCATAAACAAAAAATCATCATTAACAGAATATGATGATATCATTATCTTCAAGATTGATGTTAAAACTTGACGCGATTGCAAACACAAGGCGACAGCCCGCTTTGACTCGCCAGCCTTTAACCACCTTTCATCGATTAACTTTTTTTAAACAAACGCGCGTCTGCGTTGGAGGAGTTAAACTTTAGCCCTTCCAAGTCGGAGCGTACACTCCTCACCCCATAGTGGGACGCGCGGTCAATGCTAGTCCGGACGCCAGCTGCAATCTGGGGAGTTCGGGTTCCCGGGAGCCCGGCGTCACTGATGAATACGGCATTACGACAAAGTCACAATGCTATATTTAAGTCATACTATTCTGTTATGTTAGTTATGAATCCTTTTTCTTTATTGGATAAACACAATTATCTGCTTGGCTACTATGAATCGAGCCTTAACGTAGCGGAAAACGTTGCACATGACTTGGTTTGATTTTATGGTCGTGCCTTTGTTGACGACCCGCTCCGCATCCATTACTTGTCTCACTTGCGCTAGTGCGCTGGCCATTGATTTAGGGAGTAAGGGCGATCTTTGCATCTCTGACTTCAACGCTACCAGCTGCTTTCTGTATATATTTTCAGTTTTCGTCATACAGCCTGTCGGAATGTTATAAAGCCATAGTTTTGTTTAGATTTTACGACCACATTTCGTACTTCTGTTATACTTAACAGCTTTCATTTATCTGGCTTGGCACGGCTGCTGCCATACATGACTGTTCTGCTGTTATACTTAACAGCTTTCATTTATCTGGCTTGGCACGGCTGCTGCCATACATAACTGTTCTGCTGTTATTCTTTTAGCCGCCCCACACGTGCCTCATCTCTGGCAATATTACTTTCCCTCGTGCTTGTTCTCAGCAGCCTAAAAGATGACATCAGTTAAACGCCAGCGAGAAGCCAACAAACCGGCAGCCACTATCCGAGCACAGGACGAGCCTCGCCCCACTCGTTCCAAAAAGACACCTGCAAGACTCAGGAAGAACATGTCGGTCACCGATCTCTCCCAACCACCTGCCACAACCCTGCCTACTTCTGCCCCATTGCCAGAGCCAGATCTGTGACCTTGATGACCCCACACAGGCTTATAGTAGTTGGTAAGGGATCTGGCTTCTCAAACCGAGCATAAAACTCGTTCAGTTGTTTAGCCCACTCTACAGGAGTTCCCTGAATAGGTTATCTCTTGTTCTTACCATACCCTGAGGTCTTCTTTGTGCGGCAGTCTGTTTAATTGAGGGGAAATGAAATAGTGCAGTTGCTGTGTTAAAGTTTCTTTGCCCCAAAAAACGCTTGTTGATTTTTTGTCGTTTGATGAACTAAATGGGAATCAATAAAACTGATCAACTGAAATGTAATTAATGTATTTATCTGCTCAGAAGCCTAGCTAACATCTTAATCCAGACAAATGCTATTTCAGATGGGATCTCAGATACTCCATTTCCAGTGTCAGCATTTCAAGCTAGTGATTCTATGTATTGCAAAGTTGCAATATATAGATTGAACCAATAATCACTAAAAAGTGTAACATTTGTAACCCAGTCTGTAACTTAATAATAAAAAATACCGAGGGTGAAATGTCAATCTAACACTTAGGTAATAGGCGATAAACACAATAAGACTGTTACTTAAATATTGACGTCCTGTGTTATAATACTATTCTAGCGATTGGTTGTTGAAACTTAAATAAACCTAATAAGCAACTACTCCTGGACTCTGGCCACACAAGCAACCACAAGCACCGAGTAACTTCACAGCAACAGAGGAGCATCATCGCACTAAAAAAAGCCAGAAATTAAAGCTTAAGACTTGCTTAGGGTTACAAGGGTTTATTGCAACATAATCCAGTTTTAATATTTCTTCAAGCCTTTATCATCTTAAAACATTTCTTCAGTTACTGGTAAGCAACGAGTTGGTTCCATCTGTTTTTGTTATCAAGGTCAAAATTGTGCATGTAAAAATTAGATATGCAAGCAAATTCAATAAATATAGTAATTTAACCATGTCCAAAATAATTCACTTTTAACCTTGTTTATAAATTGTATTCATTAAGAAGTAATTTTCTTTCATTCATTTCATATTCATACTGATGTTTACATCACGGGTTCCATGCATTACACTAAATTGTCATCAGTGTCAATGAGAAAAATGGTTCAAATGTCCATGGTCGTAACATATGGATCAATACAAACGCTTTTTCTCAGACCAAATTCCGGGTTAACATTGACAATATCACTTAACACATGCTAGGGTACCGATGATATATCTTTTTGAACAACTCATGTATCTATTGGATGCTTGCATATCTTGTTTTACCTTTGAATTAATCAGATCTTGTGTTCGCCCCCACTTGAGGGACTTTTTTCCATTCATTGTGGGGGTTCTTTGTTGGCTGATGCAGGGCCTGCCTATAACTCCTGGTCACTGGTCACGCCAGGTGTTGACGAAGATCCAGTGACATCCTACCATAAGGGTCCTCGGGCGGCATGAAATTACCGTTCGCAAAGAGGAGACCTAATACCCTGTAAACATAAATTGTTTTACCATGTAGATAAAAAAGCCCTTTCTATTGAAAATGTCAACTACTTGATTACATCCATGAGCATCTTAGATAAAAACAATGTGACGTCACTTCCCCAAACACAACATCTGAAAAACTCTTGTTTTTATATCAAAATGCATCGTTTCGATAAGTTTGTATATAAATATCTATTTTACAGTGCAAGTCAGTATGCAAGAAAAAGAAATGACAGCAAATCCTAGCAAATCATCTACACAACGCACACTATAACAGTAAATACACTTCACCAGAAATCCAAAATGAATTAATTGGCTTTTGTGCAAGTCAGGTGAAGAAACAACTTTTGGAAGAATGTCGGTCGTGCCCCTATTACGTCATTATGGTTGATGAAGCAACAGACAAATCGACAAAAGAGAAACTGTCTTTTTGCGTGCGTTTCGTCGATGGGAGTTGCGTAGCCCGAGAGGAATTACTTGGATTCGTCTATTTGCGCAAACATTGTGGAGTTATTGCAAGAAGCAAATCTCGATATACTTAAGATCAGAGCTCAGTGCTAGGACGGTGCGTCAAACATGTCTGGGAAATCTCGGGGACTTATCCCTGAACGTTCCCCACATGCAAATTACGTGCATTTCAAATCGCATTGTTTGAATCTGACTTTGGACCATAGTTCGAACATTCCTTGTGTCAGAACCATGGTGTCGACTGTTCAGGACATAAACTTCCAGATTATTCAGCTAAACGGTTGTTCGCATTCCTGGACGAGCTGTATCGCGATGTTACTACGCAAGAGGAAATGAACCAGCGCGCTAAGCTCTGTACTTGGTCCAGTCGGGCAGACGCTCTTGAAACTTTCAAGAATGCGTTCCCTGTAGTGGTTCACGCATTGAAGATGTTGCAGGCAGATGCGACGATATCTGGCCGCCATATTGCGATTCGAATTTATAATCGCGCTGCTTGTGGCGGAACACATTCTGAGTAGCACCGTTCCCCTGACAAATCTCCTACAAAAGCAGGACAACGCTGTGAGATCAACACCCGTAGTTATTAAGCAGTGCAACGATGAAAGACCAGTATATTTGGGATGCTCTTTACGACAAGGCCGTAGATGTTAGCGCCGATTTTGACATTCAACCATCAATGCCGAGAAGACCTGGTCGACAGCAGAACAGAGCTAACCATGATGTCCAAACGTGTCCGATTACTACAGGGTCACTTTAGTTCAGGAAATGGAAACTTGCATCCTGGGTAATGAAGATCGCTACTGTGCGCAACACTTATTGCCTTCCAAACCGGCTGACCTGTGAGATAATATGCTGCAGACAATATATGCCGCCTTTGCCCCCGACCTTCCTCAAACAAACGAAACATTTAAGTCGGAAATCGCTAAATGGAGAGTTAGATGGAGTATGACTGACATTAAGGCTTCAAGACTCCAAGACACCCATCAGCAGACGTGCAAGGACTTGTATCCTTGCATTTGTACCACCATCGGGGTCTTTTAGACTATGCCACCAACGTCGGCCACATGTGAAAGGTCATTTAGTGGAATGAAACGCATACAACACTATTAACGAACAACAATGACGTCTGACAGGCTGTCGTCGTTAGCGCTGGTTCATGTACACAAGGACATGAACATCGATGTTGACCTAGTGATTAACGTGTTTGCCTCGGTAAAATGTCGAAAACTAGACTTTTTCTAAATTGACGTTGTATTAATGTTACTTTGACATTGACTTGAAACGCATGTTGAAAGTTGATGTCGCTAGTCTTTTATTTGCAATGATCACTGATATTTTATGAATTTCAAAAACATTTATAAGGTATACAAAATAACCGATGGTTAAAGCATATTGTTTAACATACCGGCATAGCCTATATTTAATTCAACTATATAATGTTAGTGCAGAAAACAAACCTCAAAGGGGAAAATAGCCCGCAAATTAATTAACAATATAAAATCAACGTTCAGTTGCTGATAAATTTATTCCAGTCATGACACTTAAATCTAAGTAAAATGTCATGAAATGTATGGTCTATGAAACATTCTTATTTGTACCAAATATACGCCAAAACGCCCCTCTGACATTCTAGGGTCCAGACCCCCCTAGAATTCGGCCTACACATTTATTCCATCCAGGCTACGCCCCTGTACACAGCAGTACATATTTCTTAAAACTTTCATTATGTGTACACATCTGTTAGCTACATCAGAACAGGAAGAAAATGGTCTTGTAACGTTATTCATTTCATTAAGATGAATGCGTCACTTTTTGTTGGCTTATTCAGTATATCAATGTGTACTATTTTCAACGAATTTGTATATTTACGGGTGCATTTGTTTTATTTTGGCTTGGTCTAGATATGGGTAGAATTTGTTTGCCACTTGGTGACTCACCCCTATCTTTTTCATTCAGAGAACAAACCCCCCCCCCCCCCAACCACACCCTTGCCCTCGTGCTTTGGTCCAATTCTATTTCGTTACAATAAATTGGAAGTGTTTGATTGTAGTTTGCAAATTTTTTGTCTTGCTACAGCTGTGCGAGCGTTACTTCGAGTCTATTTGAATTTTACCCACCGCAGCCTCGTTTTCAGTGCGCTGTGGTTTCAAAGCTACAATACAAAAACAACAGAAGCATTAGACGACGTATATGCATTTAATACCACCGATAATAGCGCGAGGAAATTGTTGTGAATACCTGTCAATCAACGGCCTTAGTATCCTGATAACATGCGGATGATCTTTCTTCAATAGTTCGTAAAATTCACCAAGCTTCCCTTTTGTCTTTAAGATATCAATCAATTCAGGGACTTGCTCTCCTTGGACCAAAAATTTCTGACAAAAGGGAACAAAATAAGTTTAACAAGCTGTACTGTGCTGCACTAAAGAGTGATATGATACATGGATCGAGCCCCCGTTATCCAACACAGTGAAATCCAGTATTTTGTACAAAATGTATATATACGATTCCAGATTGTCTACGGCTGAGCCGGTCGTTGATATGCATTCATGTTTAGAATAGAGGGCCGTTCAAAAATAACGCAAAGCTTTTTGGCCGATTTTACTGCCGCAGCCCCATCCCCGTAACACTGCATATAACATTGTTCCAATCAATCGCTATAGCGACCGCCCAGTTACGCTAGCCAACGTACCCGCCCCACCCAAATACCCCCCCCCCCCCCACCCACGGCCCCTCCGTTACGTTATTTTGAACAGCCCTTGAATATCTATTTAATGAATCCAACCTTTAATCTTTCCTCTTCTATTTGTGTAATCATTCCCTGTGCCCTTAGATGATTCCAAAGTAAGCTCATAGTTATGCTGCCCGAGACCCAATCTCTCTCTTGGAGGAACGCATCAGCTAGTGCATCTTCAGATGGTTTATCTTTTGATTTCGCCGAGTTTTCAGGCAAACAGTAGATCAGTTTAATGTCATGTTGATATCAGAGCCGTGATGATATGAAACGCTAGATTTTACGTCAATGATAATGGTAATGAATTGTAGATTACTTCAAGGTTGGTCATTCTTAAATGCCCAAACCAAAGCGTTTGGTGAATGTTTTATTACAGCAGTCCAAACGAAATTGAAAGTAAAAAGTGCTTACCGACCGCCATTGCCATTTTTCAAAATCTACCCAAAGATTTGGTTGCTGGGATGTTGAGATGGGTGTTTGGAGTGAACCTGTCAAAATTCAAATAAAATCACAACCTTTACAAAGCGTGATGACAGCCCTGTTGTTAAACGGTAACGACTAGCCTGAATGACGTCATGAATAACCTAATCAGCGGATGGTTATGTCATGGAATGGTTATAAATGGTTAAGGTCAAGCATTTATATATACAAAACAGATAATGGATTATTGCTGATAATACCAATGCGATTATCCGTGATGTAGATTCAGCAGACTATGGGCGTCACGTGTAGCACGACGGCATGGAACCGTGAAACTAAACACGTGGTTATCCGGTTTATATAGACGAAACACGAGCCCTGATCACTTCGATATACCCGGGCGAGGGCTTTAGAAAACGTATAATCTTAATTTAGAAAATTCTGAGTAGGATGACAAAATTCTGAATGTAACACCGGAAGGACTTACGACCCATGGTGTTTCACCCCGGGTGCTTCACCCGATTACAGTGTAGAGTGGCACTGATCTCAACATGCATTTTTGAAAATGAAAGCAAACTTCACGACAAACAGTTCGTAAGGCCAAAGAGATAGTGATATCGTGTTTTAACAAGGTATCATCTACAAAAGTACAAAACCTTCAATGATTATATCGCATAACTAACCTTTATTAGCCTTAACGACTTATCAGTAGCTTTTGAACCAAGTGGACTGTTGCTAATTTTAGATGACACAGTAATATGTTTTCAGATATCTGTTTGATCAATGCGATAAGGTGGGGTTACTCTACAAATACATTTGAACAAATGACAAGATAGGCCCATGGGTTCTTTGTGAACTATGATGACTTTATTTATCACAGTCATCATCATTAACATTATGATAATCAAGGTTATCTTAAGAATTATCTTCATAAACAAAAAATCATCATTAACAGAATATGATGATATCATTATCTTCAAGATTGATGTTAAAACTTGACGCGATTGCAAACACAAGGCGACAGCCCGCTTTGACTCGCCAGCCTTTAACCACCTTTCATCGATTAACTTTTTTTAAACAAACGCGCGTCTGCGTTGGAGGAGTTAAACTTTAGCCCTTCCAAGTCGGAGCGTACACTCCTCACCCCATAGTGGGACGCGCGGTCAATGCTAGTCCGGACGCCAGCTGCAATCTGGGGAGTTCGGGTTCCCGGGAGCCCGGCGTCACTGATGAATACGGCATTACGACAAAGTCACAATGCTATATTTAAGTCATACTATTCTGTTATGTTAGTTATGAATCCTTTTTCTTTATTGGATAAACACAATTATCTGCTTGGCTACTATGAATCGAGCCTTAACGTAGCGGAAAACGTTGCACATGACTTGGTTTGATTTTATGGTCGTGCCTTTGTTGACGACCCGCTCCGCATCCATTACTTGTCTCACTTGCGCTAGTGCGCTGGCCATTGATTTAGGGAGTAAGGGCGATCTTTGCATCTCTGACTTCAACGCTACCAGCTGCTTTCTGTATATATTTTCAGTTTTCGTCATACAGCCTGTCGGAATGTTATAAAGCCATAGTTTTGTTTAGATTTTACGACCACATTTCGTACTTCTGTTATACTTAACAGCTTTCATTTATCTGGCTTGGCACGGCTGCTGCCATACATGACTGTTCTGCTGTTATACTTAACAGCTTTCATTTATCTGGCTTGGCACGGCTGCTGCCATACATAACTGTTCTGCTGTTATTCTTTTAGCCGCCCCACACGTGCCTCATCTCTGGCAATATTACTTTCCCTCGTGCTTGTTCTCAGCAGCCTAAAAGATGACATCAGTTAAACGCCAGCGAGAAGCCAACAAACCGGCAGCCACTATCCGAGCACAGGACGAGCCTCGCCCCACTCGTTCCAAAAAGACACCTGCAAGACTCAGGAAGAACATGTCGGTCACCGATCTCTCCCAACCACCTGCCACAACCCTGCCTACTTCTGCCCCATTGCCAGAGCCAGATCTGTGACCTTGATGACCCCACACAGGCTTATAGTAGTTGGTAAGGGATCTGGCTTCTCAAACCGAGCATAAAACTCGTTCAGTTGTTTAGCCCACTCTACAGGAGTTCCCTGAATAGGTTATCTCTTGTTCTTACCATACCCTGAGGTCTTCTTTGTGCGGCAGTCTGTTTAATTGAGGGGAAATGAAATAGTGCAGTTGCTGTGTTAAAGTTTCTTTGCCCCAAAAAAAACGCTTGTTGATTTTTTGTCGTTTGATGAACTAAATGGGAATCAATAAAACTGATCAACTGAAATGTAATTAATGTATTTATCTGCTCAGAAGCCTAGCTAACATCTTAATCCAGACAAATGCTATTTCAGATGGGATCTCAGATACTCCATTTCCAGTGTCAGCATTTCAAGCTAGTGATTCTATGTATTGCAAAGTTGCAATATATAGATTGAACCAATAATCACTAAAAAGTGTAACATTTGTAACCCAGTCTGTAACTTAATAATAAAAAATACCGAGGGTGAAATGTCAATCTAACACTTAGGTAATAGGCGATAAACACATAAGACTGTTACTTAAATATTGACGTCCTGTGTTATAATACTATTCTAGCGATTGGTTGTTGAAACTTAAATAAACCTAATAAGCAACTACTCCTGGACTCTGGCCACACAAGCAACCACAAGCACCGAGTAACTTCACAGCAACAGAGGAGCATCATCGCACTAAAAAAAGCCAGAAATTAAAGCTTAAGACTTGCTTAGGGTTACAAGGGTTTATTGCAACATAATCCAGTTTTAATATTTCTTCAAGCCTTTATCATCTTAAAACATTTCTTCAGTTACTGGTAAGCAACGAGTTGGTTCCATCTGTTTTTGTTATCAAGGTCAAAATTGTGCATGTAAAAATTAGATATGCAAGCAAATTCAATAAATATAGTAATTTAACCATGTCCAAAATAATTCACTTTTAACCTTGTTTATAAATTGTATTCATTAAGAAGTAATTTTCTTCATTCATTTCATATTCATACTGATGTTTACATCACGGGTTCCATGCATTACACTAAATTGTCATCAGTGTCAATGAGAAAAATGGTTCAAATGTCCATGGTCGTAACATATGGATCAATACAAACGCTTTCTCAGACCAAATTCCGGGTTAACATTGACAATATCACTTAACACATGCTAGGGTACCGATGATATATCTTTTTGAACAACTCATGTATCTATTGGATGCTTGCATATCTTGTTTTACCTTTGAATTAATCAGATCTCTGTGTTTCGCCCCCACTTGAGGGACTTTTTTCCATTCATTGTGGGGGTTCTTTGTTGGCTGATGCAGGGCCTGCCTATAACTCCTGGTCACTGGTCACGCCAGGTGTTGACGAAGATCCAGTGACATCCTACCATAAGGGTCCTCGGGCGGCATGAAATTACCGTTCGCAAAGAGGAGACCTAATACCCTGTAAACATAAATTGTTTTACCATGTAGATAAAAAAAAGCTTTCTATTGAAAATGTCAACTACTTGATTACATCCATGAGCATCTTAGATAAAAACAATGTGAACGTCACTTCCCCAAACACAACATCTGAAAAACTTGTTTTTATATCAAAATGCATCGTTTCGATAAGTTTGTATATAAATATCTATTTTACAGTGCAAGTCAGTATGCAAGAAAAAGAAATGACAGCAAATCCTAGCAAATCATCTACACAACGCACACTATAACAGTAAATACACTTCACCAGAAATCCAAAATGAATTAATTGGCTTTTGTGCAAGTCAGGTGAAGAAACAACTTTTGGAAGAATGTCGGTCGTGCCCCTATTACGTCATTATGGTTGATGAAGCAACAGACAAATCGACAAAAGAGAAACTGTCTTTTTGCGTGCGTTTCGTCGATGGGAGTTGCGTAGCCCGAGAGGAATTACTTGGATTCGTCTATTTGCGCAAACATTGTGGAGTTATTGCAAGAAGCAAATCTCGATATACTTAAGATGAGAGCTCAGTGCTAGGACGGTGCGTCAAACATGTCTGGGAAATTTCGGGGACTTATCCCTGAACGTTCCCCACATGCAAATTACGTGCATTTCAAATCGCATTGTTTGAATCTGACTTTGGACCATAGTTCGAACATTCCTTGTGTCAGAACCATGGTGTCGACTGTTCAGGACATAAACTTCCAGATTATTCAGCTAAACGGTTGTTCGCATTCCTGGACGAGCTGTATCGCGATGTTACTACGCAAGAGGAAATGAACCAGCGCACTAAGCTCTGTACTTGGTCCAGTCGGGCAGACGCTCTTGAAACTTTCAAGAATGCGTTCCCTGTAGTGGTTCACGCATTGAAGATGTTGCAGGCAGATGCGACGATATCTGGCCGCCATATTGCGATTCGAATTTATAATCGCGCTGCTTGTGGCGGAACACATTCTGAGTAGCACCGTTCCCCTGACAAATCTCCTACAAAAGCAGGACAACGCTGTGAGATCAACACCCGTAGTTATTAAGCAGTGCAACGATGAAAGACCAGTATATTTGGGATGCTCTTTACGACAAGGCCGTAGATGTTAGCGCCGATTTTGACATTCAACCATCAATGCCGAGAAGACCTGGTCGACAGCAGAACAGAGCTAACCATGATGTCCAAACGTGTCCGATTACTACAGGGTCACTTTAGTTCAGGAAATGGAAACTTGCATCCTGGGTAATGAAGATCGCTACTGTGCGCAACACTTATTGCCTTCCAAACCGGCTGACCTGTGAGATAATATGCTGCAGACAATATATGCCGCCTTTGCCCCCGACCTTCCTCAAACAAACGAAACATTTAAGTCGGAAATCGCTAAATGGAGAGTTAGATGGAGTATGACTGACATTAAGGCTTCAAGACTCCAAGACACCCATCAGCAGACGTGCAAGGACTTGTATCCTTGCATTTGTACCACCATCGGGGTCTTTTAGACTATGCCACCAACGTCGGCCACATGTGAAAGGTCATTTAGTGGAATGAAACGCATACAACACTATTAACGAACAACAATGACGTCTGACAGGCTGTCGTCGTTAGCGCTGGTTCATGTACACAAGGACATGAACATCGATGTTGACCTAGTGATTAACGTGTTTGCCTCGGTAAAATGTCGAAAACTAGACTTTTTCTAAATTGACGTTGTATTAATGTTACTTTGACATTGACTTGAAACGCATGTTGAAAGTTGATGTCGCTAGTCTTTTATTTGCAATGATCACTGATATTTTATGAATTTCAAAAACATTTATAAGGTATACAAAATACCCGATGGTTAAAGCATATTGTTTAACATACCGGCATAGCCTATATTTAATTCAACAATATAATGTTAGTGCAGAAAACAAACCTCAAGGGGAAAATAGCCCGCAAATTAATTAACAATATAAAATCAACGTTCAGTTGCTGATAAATTTATTCCAGTCATGACACTTAAATCTAAGTAAAATGTCATGAAATGTATGGTCTATGAAACATTCTTATTTGTACCAAATATACGCCAAAACGCCCCTCTGACATTCTAGGGTCCAGACCCCCCTAGAATTCGGCCTACACATTTATTCCATCCAGGCTACGCCCCTGTACACAGCAGTACATATTTCTTAAAACTTTCATTATGTGTACACATCTGTTAGCTACATCAGAACAGGAAGAAAATGGTCTTGTAACGTTATTCATTTCATTAAGATGAATGCGTCACTTTTTGTTGGCTTATTCAGTATATCAATGTGTACTATTTTCAACGAATTTGTATATTTACGGGTGCATTTGTTTTATTTTGGCTTGGTCTAGATATGGGTAGAATTTGTTTGCCACTTGGTGACTCACCCCTTTCTTTTTCATTCAGAGAACAAACCCCCCACCCCCCAACCACACCCTTGCCCTCGTGCTTTGGTCCAATTCTATTTCGTTACAATAAATTGGAAGTGTTTGATTGTAGTTTGCAAATTTTTTGTCTTGCTACAGCTGTGCGAGCGTTACTTCGAGTCTATTTGAATTTTACCCACCGCAGCCTCGTTTTCAGTGCGCTGTGGTTTCAAAGCTACAATACAAAAACAACAGAAGCATTAGACGACGTATATGCATTTAATACCACCGATAATAGCGCGAGGAAATTGTTGTGAATACCTGTCAATCAACGGCCTTAGTATCCTGATAACATGCGGATGATCTTTCTTCAATAGTTCGTAAAATTCACCAAGCTTCCCTTTTGTCTTTAAGATATCAATCAATTCAGGGACTTGCTCTCCTTGGACCAAAAATTTCTGACAAAAGGGAACAAAATAAGTTTAACAAGCTGTACTGTGCTGCACTAAAGAGTGATATGATACATGGATCGAGCCCGTTATCCAACACAGTGAAATCCAGTATTTTGTACAAAATGTATATATACGATTCCAGATTGTCTACGGCTGAGCCGGTCGTTGCTATGCATTCATGTTTAGAATAGAGGGCCGTTCAAAAATAACGCAAAGCTTTTTGGCCGATTTTACTGCCGCAGCCCCATCCCCGTAACACTGCATAACATTGTTCCCAATCAATCGCTATAGCGACCGCCCCAGTTACGCTAGCCAACGTACCCGCCCCACCCAAATACCCCCCCCCCCCCCCCCCCCACGGCCACCCCTCCGTTACGTTATTTTGAACAGCCCTTGAATATCTATTTAATGAATCCAACCTTTAATCTTTCCTCTTCTATTTGTGTAATCATTCCCTGTGCCCTTAGATGATTCCAAAGTAAGCTCATAGTTATGCTGCCCGAGACCGAATCTCTCTCTTGGAGGAACGCATCAGCCAGTGCATCTTCAGATGGTTTATCTTTTGATTTCGCCGAGTTTTCAGGCAAACAGTAGATCAGTTTAATGTCATGTTGATATCAGAGCCGTGATGATATGAAACGCTAGATTTTACGTCAATGATAATGGTAATGAATTGTAGATTACTTCAAGGTTGGTCATTCTTTAATGCCCAAACCAAAGCCTTTGGTGAATGTTTTATTACAGCAGTCCAAACGAAATTGAAAGTAAAAAGTGCTTACCGACCGCCATTGCCATTTTTCAAAATCTACCCAAAGATTTGGTTGCTGGGATGTTGAGATGGGTGTTTGGAGTGAACCTGTCAAAATTCAAATAAAATCACAACCTTTACAAAGCGTGATGACAGCCCTGTTGTTAAACGGTAACGACTAGCCTGAATGACGTCATGAATAACCTAATCAGCGGATGGTTATGTCATGGAATGGTTATAAATGGTTAAGGTCAAGCATTTATATATAAAACAGATAATGGATTATTGCTGATAATACCAATGCGATTATCCGTGATGTAGATTCAGCAGACTATGGGCGTCACGTGTAGCACGACGGCATGGAACCGTGAAACTAAACACGTGGTTATCCGGTTTATATAGACGAAACACGAGCCCTGATCACTTCGATATACCCGGGCGAGGGCTTTAGAAAACGTATAATCTTAATTTAGAAAATTCTGAGTAGGATGACAAAATTCTGAATGTAACACCGGAAGGACTTACGACCCATGGTGTTTCACCCCGGGTGCTTCACCCGATTACAGTGTAGAGTGGCACTGATCTCAACATGCATTTTTGAAAATGAAAGCAAACTTCACGACAAACAGTTCGTAAGGCCAAAGAGATAGTGATATCGTGTTTTAACAAGGTATCATCTACAAAAGTACAAAACCTTCAATGATTATATCGCATAACTAACCTTTATTAGCCTTAACGACTTATCAGTAGCTTTTGAACCAAGTGGACTGTTGCTAATTTTAGATGACACAGTAATATGTTTTCAGATATCTGTTTGATCAATGCGATAAGGTGGGGTTACTCTACAAATACATTTGAACAAATGACAAGATAGGCCCATGGGTTCTTTGTGAACTATGATGACTTTATTTATCACAGTCATCATCATTAACATTATGATAATCAAGGTTATCTTAAGAATTATCTTCATAAACAAAAATCATCATTAACAGAATATGATGATATCATTATCTTCAAGATTGATGTTAAAACTTGACGCGATTGCAAACACAAGGCGACAGCCCGCTTTGACTCGCCAGCCTTTAACCACCTTTCATCGATTAACTTTTTTTTAAACAAACGCGCGTCTGCGTTGGAGGAGTTAAACTTTAGCCCTTCCAAGTCGGAGCGTACACTCCTCACCCCATAGTGGGACGCGCGGTCAATGCTAGTCCGGACGCCAGCTGCAATCTGGGGAGTTCGGGTTCCCGGGAGCCCGGCGTCACTGATGAATACGGCATTACGACAAAGTCACAATGCTATATTTAAGTCATACTATTCTGTTATGTTAGTTATGAATCCTTTTTCTTTATTGGATAAACACAATTATCTGCTTGGCTACTATGAATCGAGCCTTAACGTAGCGGAAAACGTTGCACATGACTTGGTTTGATTTTATGGTCGTGCCTTTGTTGACGACCCGCTCCGCATCCATTACTTGTCTCACTTGCGCTAGTGCGCTGGCCATTGATTTAGGGAGTAGGGGCGATCTTTGCATCTCTGACTTCAACGCTACCAGCTGCTTTCTGTATATATTTTCAGTTTTCGTCATACAGCCTGTCGGAATGTTATAAAGCCATAGTTTTGTTTAGATTTTACGACCACATTTCGTACTTCTGTTATACTTAACAGCTTTCATTTATCTGGCTTGGCACGGCTGCTGCCATACATAACTGTTCTGCTGTTATTCTTTTAGCCGCCCCACACGTGCCTCATCTCTGGCAATATTACTTTCCCTCGTGCTTGTTCTCAGCAGCCTAAAAGATGACATCAGTTAAAAGCCAGCGAGAAGCCAACAAACCGGCAGCCACTATCCGAGCACAGGACGAGCCTCGCCCCACTCGTTCCAAAAAGACACCTGCAAGACTCAGGAAGAACATGTCGGTCACCGATCTCTCCCAACCACCTGCCACAACCCTGCCTACTTCTGCCCCATTGCCAGAGCCAGATCTGTGACCTTGATGACCCCACACAGGCTTATAGTAGTTGGTAAGGGATCTGGCTTCTCAAACCGAGCATAAAACTCGTTCAGTTGTTTAGCCCACTCTACAGGAGTTCCCTGAATAGGTTATCTCTTGTTCTTACCATACCCTGAGGTCTTCTTTGTGCGGCAGTCTGTTTAATTGAGGGGAAATGAAATAGTGCAGTTGCTGTGTTAAAGTTTCTTTGCCCCAAAAAACGCTTGTTGATTTTTTTTGTCGTTTGATGAACTAAATGGGAATCAATAAAACTGATCAACTGAAATGTAATTAATGTATTTATCTGCTCAGAAGCCTAGCTAACATCTTAATCCAGACAAATGCTATTTCAGATGGGATCTCAGATACTCCATTTCCAGTGTCAGCATTTCAAGCTAGTGATTCTATGTATTGCAAAGTTGCAATATATAGATTGAACCAATAATCACTAAAAAGTGTAACATTTGTAACCCAGTCTGTAACTTAATAATAAAAAATACCGAGGGTGAAATGTCAATCTAACACTTAGGTAATAGGCGATAAACACAATAAGACTGTTACTTAAATATTGACGTCCTGTGTTATAATACTATTCTAGCGATTGGTTGTTGAAACTTAAATAAACCTAATAAGCAACTACTCCTGGACTCTGGCCACACAAGCAACCACAAGCACCGAGTAACTTCACAGCAACAGAGGAGCATCATCGCACTAAAAAAAAAGCCAGAAATTAAAGCTTAAGACTTGCTTAGGGTTACAAGGGTTTATTGCAACATAATCCAGTTTTAATATTTCTTCAAGCCTTTATCATCTTAAAACATTTCTTCAGTTACTGGTAAGCAACGAGTTAATTCCATCTGTTTTTGTTATCAAGGTCAAAATTGTGCATGTAAAAATTAGATATGCAAGCAAATTCAATAAATATAGTAATTTAACCATGTCCAAAATAATTCACTTTTAACCTTGTTTATAAATTGTATTCATTAAGAAGTAATTTTCTTCATTCATTTCATATTCATACTGATGTTTACATCACGGGTTCCATGCATTACACTAAATTGTCATCAGTGTCAATGAGAAAAATGGTTCAAATGTCCATGGTCGTAACATATGGATCAATACAAACGCTTTCTCAGACCAAATTCCGGGTTAACATTGACAATATCACTTAACACATGCTAGGGTACCGATGATATATCTTTTTGAACAACTCATGTATCTATTGGATGCTTGCATTTCTTGTTTTACCTTTGAATTAATCAGATCTTGTGTTCGCCCCCACTTGAGGGACTTTTTTCCATTCCTTTGTGGGGGTTCTTTGTTGGCTGATGCAGGGCCTGCCTATAACTCCTGGTCACTGGTCACGCCAAGTGTTGACGAAGATCCAGTGACATCCTACCATAAGGGTCCTCGGGCGGCATGAAATTACCGTTCGCAAAGAGGAGACCTAATACCCTGTAAACATAAATTGTTTTACCATGTGGATGTCACTTCCCCAAACACAACATCTGAAAAACTCTTGTTTTTATATCAAAATGCATCGTTTTGATAAGTTTGTATTTAAATATCTATTTTACAGTGCAAGTCAGTATGCAAGAAAAAGAAATGACAGCAAATCCTAGCAAATCATCTACACAACGCACACTATAACAGTAAATACACTTCACCAGAAATCCAAAATGAATTAATTGGCATTTGCGCAAGTCAGGTGAAGAAACAACTTTTGGAAGAATGTTGGTCGTGCCCCTATTACGTCATTATGGTTGATGAAGCAACAGACAAATCGACAAAAGAGAAACTGTCTTTTTGCGTGCGTTTCGTCGATGGGAGTTGCGTAGCCCGAGATGAATTACTTGGATTCGTCGATTTGCGCAAACAGTTATTGCAAGAAGCAAATCTCGATATACTTAAGATGAGAGCTCAGTGCTATGACGGTGCGTCAAACATGTCTGGGAAATTTCGGGGACTTATCCCTGAACGTTCCCCACATGCAAATAACGTGCATTGCAAATCGCATTGTTTGAATCTTACTTTGGTCCATAGTTCGAACATTTCTTATGTCAGTACCATGGTGTCGACTGTTCAGGACATAAACTTCCAGATTATTCAGCTAAACGGTTGTTCGCATTCCTGGACGAGCTGCATCGCGATGTTACTACGCAAGAGGAAATGAACCAGCGCACTAAGCTCCGTACTTGGTCCAGTCGGGCAGACGCTCTTGAAACTTTCAAGAATGCGTTCCCTGTAGTGGTTCACGCATTGAAGACGTTGCAGGCAGATGCGACGATATCTGGCCGCCATATTGCGATTCGAATTTATAATCGCGCTGCTTGTGGCGGAACACATTCTGAGTAGCACCGTTCCCCTTACAAATCTCCTACAAAAGCAGGACAACGCTGTGAGATCAACACCCGTAGTTATTAAGCAGTGCAACGATGAAAGACCAGTATATTTGGGATGCTCTTTACGACAAGGCCGTAGATGTTAGCGCCGATTTTGACATTCAACCATCAATGCCGAGAAGAGCTGGTCGACAGCAGAACAGAGCTAACCATGATGTCCAAACGGTGTCCGATTACTACAGGGTCACTTTAGTTCAGGAAATGGAAACTTGCATCCTGGGTAATGAAGATCGGTACTGTGCGCAACACTTATTGCCTTCATAACTGGCTGACCTGCGAGATAATATGTTGCCGACAATATATGCCGCCTTTGCCCCCGGCCTTGCTCAAACAAACCGGAAATCGCTAAATTGAGAGTTAGATGGAGTATGACTGACATTAAGACTCCAAGACACCCATCAGCAGACGTGCAAGGACTTGAATCCTTGCATTTGTACCACCGTCGGGGTCTTTTAGACTATGCCACCAACGTCGGCCACATGTGAAAGGTCATTTAGTGGAATGAAACGCATACAACACTATTAACGAACAACAATGACGTTTGACAGGCTGTCGTCGTTAGCGCTGGTTCATGTACACAAGGACATGAACATCGATGTTGACCTAGTGATTAACGTGTTTGCCTCGGTAAAATGTCGAAAACTAGACTTTTTCTAAATTGACGTTGTATTAATGTTACTTTGACATTGACTTGAAACGCATGTTGAAAGTTGATGTCGCTAGTCTTTTATTTGCAATGATCACTGATATTTTATGAATTTCAAAAACATTTATAAGGTATACAAAATACCCGATGGTTAAAGCATATTGTTTAACATACCGGCATAGCCTATATTTAATTCAACAATATAATGTTAGTGCAGAAAACAAACTTCAAGGGGAAAATAGCCCGCAAATTAATTAACAATATAAAATCAACGTTCAGTTGCTGATAAATTTATTCCAGTCATGACACTTAAATCTAAGTAAAATGTCATGAAATGTATGGTCTATGAAACATTCTTATTTGTACCAAATATACGCCAAAACGCCCCTCTGACATTCTAGGGTCCAGACCCCCCTAGAATTCGGCCTACACATTTATTCCATCCAGGCTACGCCCCTGTACACAGCAGTACACATTTCTTAAAACTTTCATTATGTGTACACATCTGTTAGCTACATCAGAACAGGAAGAAAATGGTCTTGTAACGTTATTCATTTCATTAAGATGAATGCGTCACTTTTTGTTGGCTTATTCAGTATATCAATGTGTACTATTTTCAAAAAATTTGTATATTTACGGGTGCATTTGTTTTATTTTGGCTTGGTGTAGATATGGGTAGAATTTGTTTGCCACTTGGTGACTCGCCCCTTTCTTTTTCATTCAGAGAACAAACCCCCCACCCAAAATTTTTTGTCTTGCTACAGCTGTGCGAGCGTTACTTCGAGTCTATTTGAATTTTACCTACCGCAGCCTCGTTTTCAGTGCGCTGTGGTTTCAAATCTACAATACAAAAACAAAAGAAGCATTAGACGACGTATATGCATTTAATACCACCGATGATAGCGCGAGGAAATTGTTGTGAATACCTGTCAATCAACGGCCTTAGTTTCCTGATAACATGCCAATGATCTTTCTTCAATAGTTCGTAAAATTCACCAAGCTTCCCTTTTGTCTTTAAGATATCAATCAATTCAGGGACTTGCTCTCCTTGGACCAAAAATTTCTGACAAAAGGGAACAAAATAAGTTTAACAAGCTGTACTGTGCTGCACTAAAGAGTGATATGATACATGGATCGAGCCCGTTATCCAACACAGTGAAATCCAGTATTTTGTACAGAATGTATATCTATGATTCCAGATTGTCTACGGCTGAGCCGGTCGTTGATATGCATTCATGTTTAGAATAGAGGGCCGTTCAAAAATAACGCAAAGCTTTTTGGCCGATTTTACTGCCGCAGCCCCATCCCCGTAACACTCCATAACATTGTTCCAATCAATCGTTATAGCGACCGCCCAGTTACGCTAGCCAACGTACCCGCCCCACCCAAATACCCCCCCCCCCCCCCCACCCACGGCCCCTCCGTTACGTTATTTTGAACAGCCCTTGAATATCTATTTAATGAATCCAACCTTTAATCTTTCCTCTTCTATTTGTGTAATCATTCCCTGTGCCCTTAGATGATTCCAAAGTGAGCTCGTAGTTATGCGGCCCGAGACCCAATCTCTCTCATTGAGGAACGCATCAGCCAGCGCATCTTCAGATGGTTTATCTTTTGATTTCGCCAAGTTTTCAGGCAAACAGTAGATCAGTTTAATGTCATGTTGATATCAGAGCCGTGATGACATGAAACGCTAGATTTTACGTCAATGATAATGGTAATGAATTGTAGATTACTTCAAGGTTGGTCATTCTTAAATGCCCAAACCAAAGCGTTTGGTGAATGTTTTATTACAGCAGTCCAAACGAAATTGAAAGTAAAAAGTGCTTACCGACCGCTATTGCCATTTTTCAAAATCTACACAAAGATTTGGTTGCTGGGATGTTGAGGTGGGTTTCTGGAGTGAACCTGTCAAAATTCAAATAAAATCACAACCTTTACAGAGCGTGTTGACAGCCCTGTTGTTAAACGGTAACGACTAGCCTGAATGACGTCATGAATAACCTAATCAGCGGATGGTTATGTCATGGAATGGTTATAAATGGTTAAGGTCAAGCATTTATATATACAAAACAGACAGTGGTTAATTGCTGATAATACCAATGCGATTCACGGTGATGTAGATTCAGCAGACTATGGTCGTCACGTGTTGCACGACGGCATAGAACCGTGAAACTAAACACGTGGTTATCCGGTTTATATAGACGAAACACGACTCCTGATCACTTTGATATACCCGGGCAAGGGTTTAGAAAACGTAAAATCTTAATTTAGAAAATTCTGAGTAGGATGACAAAATTCTGAATGGAACACCGGAAGGACTTACGACCCATGGTGTTTCACCCCGGGTGCTTCACCCGATTACAGTGTAGAGTGGCACTGATCTCAATACGCATTTTTGAAAATGAAAGCAAACTTCACGACAAACAGCTCGTAAGGCCAAAGAGATTGTGAAATCGTGTTTTAACAACGAATTATCTACAAAAGTACAAAACCTTCAATGATAATATCGCATAACTAACCTTTATTAGCCTTAACGACTTATCAGTAGCTCTTTTGAACCAAGTGGACTGTTGCTACTGGCTCAGTTAGATGTTTTCAGATATCTTTTTTATCAATGCAATTAGGTGGGGTTACTCTCCAAATGCATTTGAACTAATGACATGGCACATGTTCGGTATTTTTAAATAAGCCGTTGACAACAGGAAATGTGTTTCTTAAGTCTTGTATCTGATTAAAGGTACAGAAACAATCATCTATATTGGGGTTAGATTATCATTCAAATATTCAATGTTTAGAAAAACTTTACTTCTAAAAACCTGCGTGAGGAGACGAATTTGCGAAAGGAAATTGAATAGCGATCTATGTTACTGGTACAATATTTGAACTTATTTTCATGACCATCGATCGAATATTGTCGATGTTAGAATCGATTGAAAAACGTGATGAAACAACACCACATATTTTCGAGTCGGGGATATGGGGTGAAATATTTTTCGTTGACATATTATTTAAGTATATTTGTCCAATAAACCAAGCTACAAGGAAATGTAACGCTTTCCTAAATCGCAAGTCAACACTGTATAATGGATTGAAAAAATTACCACGTGTCCAAAATGCGACCTGTATCGCGAGACTTGCTCTTGAGAACAGACATCCCTCAAACACACAATCATACATGGCCAAGATAGGCCCATGGGTTCTTTGTGAACTATGATGACTTTATTTATCACAGTCATCATCATTAACATAATGATAATCAAGGTTATCTTAAGAATTATCTTCATAAACAAAAAATCATCATTAACAGAATATGATGATATCATTATCTTCAAGATTGGTGTTGAAACTTGACGCGATTGCAAACACAAGGCGACAGCCCGCTTTTACTCGCCAGCCATTAACCACCTTTTATCGATGAACTTTTTTTAAAAACAAAAGCGCGTCTGCAGTGGAGGAGTTAAACTTTAGCCCTTCCAAGTCGGAGCGTACACTCCCCACCCAATAGCCACGCGCCATCAACCAGTCCAACGCATGAAATCTGGGGAGTTCGGGTTCCCGGGAGCCCGGAGTCACTGATAAATACGGCATTACGACATAGTCACAATGTTATATTTAAGTCATACTATTCTGTTATGTTAGTTATGAATCCTTTTTCTTTATTTGCATGTCCTGATAGTTTGACTTGGTCATTATTTGGAGAGGAACTTTGGTTGGGTTTAGTTTATGAAGAGAAAGTCACAAGTGACTGGCAGTCAGTAATTCATTGAAAGATGATGGTCAAGTTCTCATCGACCCGACTATTGGAATTTTCTGGTACTAAATAAATAACGTCATTATGAACCTGTGGGGTGCAAATGACAAAACAGACCAATCCTTACCTCATCTTCTCACCTCCACTCAAGCATATATGCAGTACATGCAAAATAAAGGAACACCTCCGCCCCCACATGAGACATAAAAAACTACAATATTGAATCCATTTATATTGATTCTTCAAACTTCTATTTCAATATCTACGATCATTTGATAAACTATTTAATCCACCATATCATGGTCAAGATTCTTTAAAAACATGAATTGTGGCTTACAGCAGGACCTGCCGTCCACCCTGCTGAGTGACGTAACCTGGGAGTTATTATGATCCAAAATATGACATCATATGATCCCAAAACGATATCACCTGCAGCCTTGAGGGGGATGGCAAACTAACCATCAAGATAAAGTCAGACTTCATTCACATAATTCAACAGCCAATATATTGCCAGCTATATCAAAAAGACAAGATTGCGTACTGATCAAAATCCCATTCCATCTTACATCATCATGACATATTGGGTAGGACTTGGACTGTTATTATGCCATCCTTAAATGCAGACCAGAAACCTCGCACAAGAACCCATCATGAAATGTTGTCAAGACTACACAAGATTCCATCCACATCTATACAGATGGTTCAAAAAATAATGTCAGTACTTGTTTTTGCTCTAACTATCCCGTCCATATATATATATATATATATATATATATATATAGATATATATATAGAGATATATATATATATATATATATATATATATATATATATATATATATATATATATATATATATATATATATATATATATATATATATATATATATATATATATATATATATATATATATATATATACATATATGAAAAAATACTCGATGGTTACAGCATATTGTTTAAACATACCGGCATAGCCTATATTTAATTCAACAATATAATAATGTTAGTGCAGAAAACAAACCTCAAGTGGAAAATAATAATAATATATGTTTATATATATATATATATATATATATATATATATATATATATATATATATATATATATATATATATATATATATATATATATATATATATATATATATATATATATATATATATATATATATATATATATATATAAAGTGTGCAACTTCACCAATGGATACAAATACCTTGATGTTTGCATCTATTTCACTATAATTGGACTGATTGGGGTTTTTTTCTGATGCTCGAGCCGGCCTTGCGGCTGTAGACAGCTATCGTCTGTTTACGGGTCTTTTTTTTTTAGCTATGTAATTGAGACATTGTTTTCCTTTGTTGATAAAAATGTCTGATAAGAATATTTGGCGAGACCCCGAGGCAACGTTTGTATTTAGAAACCTAGTCAGGCTGATTGTTTCGTTTGTTTTTCTAGATGCCGAAGATATTTTGTTCCTTATGAACAGACGTATATTAGGCTTTTTTTCTCGTTCGTGTCATGCGGTTTCATCTTCCTTAAGCACCAATAGTATAAAATCTAAACAATATCATGAAAAAAATGTATGTATGTTGTCTAAGGGATATACAGTTACCTCAAGGTCTGAGCCATAGCGCAAATTAATCAGCAAACACCATACGAGAACCGAAAATGTTAATTTGTTTGGCTTTAACTACAGAGGTTTGGCGCCCTCGGTTGTTGTGCTTTGCTTTGATGCCTACCGGGCCGGGGCAGGGGGGGGCACTTGGCCTAATTCTGGATAGGGGTGTGCCGCGGGACCTCGAAAACCCGTACCCGTCGTACAAGGTCAAAATGGCCAAAAGCATACCCCGTCGTACAAGGTATTATGCGAATGTATAACCTGTTGTACAGATTTAAGCTTAAAAACATACCCCGTCGTACAAGTATGAGGCCTAAAAACCCGTCGTACAAGTCGAGAGGCCGAAAAAACATACCCCGTCGCGCGGCACATATATACTACCCGATCTATACACTTAAGTGTCCCCCCCCACGCGCTACCGCGTTAATGGGGTAAAACGAGCACAAGGTCGCGTTAATGACCAAAATCACTGAGTAAACACACACAGCACACTACAAGCAAACACACACACACACACACACACACTCATTTTGATACTGGGTTGATGGCGGAGACATTACTCCACAATGATCACTGTTGCAGTGTGTGTGTGTATAAAATATCCCTATATTGTAATTACCTTTTCAGCAAACAGAAGAGGCATAGGGAATGCATAATCTATCCGTCAGCTGGCACAGCTTCATTAATGGGCATGGGAATTGCCCCTGGTGTTTTGATGATCTGATGCCACCTTCTACATCGCGTATGTGAGAGGTCGAAAGTAGTAAATTGCACGGACGCAGTCAGAGGCGAAGTTTCTTTGCCTAGTTTATTAGCAGTCCGCGTCCACGCTATCCTTACCTGCTTACAAGCTCACAAGAACCCCGAGGTCAACCGAGTCGTCTATGACTAATTGATTTTATAATCATAACGCGATAAAATCCCTGATAGCAGACGGTTTGATAATGTATCGATCGCAATGCGGCTGTTTACTAGAAATATGTGAACGTTCTTCTGAGAGACATTTACAGAATAAAAGCGCGTTCGAGACATTCAAAGAGCGCTCAATTGAGTGGAAGTAATGCGCCAGAATACTGCATGAATCAAACACGGTATATATTTGTCGCCAAACGTTGAATGAGCGATAATATAACCGAATTGCAACTACTTTGAAGTTTGTCCTTGACAGTGGTCTATGATGTTAATTCGTGGATGGGCGCTGCACCGACTGTAGTTTTGTCGATGTACTGGAGCTCGTTATTCTTTAGGATACTATGTTATATCCACATTCTGAATATTATATCTTCCTCATAATGTGCACATGCTGGGGCATCACACCAACCACTTGGCTAGGGGTGTCAGTGATTTTTTCAAATTCATTGCATCTCGTTGAAATTATACATGAAGATAGGTATACTCATGAGGATTCCAATAAGATATATGCATTTTTTTACGTCAATTAGAAAAAAAGTTAATGAGGTTTCAATTTCCATGGTATTGCTTGATTTTGTGGCAGAATTCTACGGTAAAGAAATAACAGACACTTTCCATGTCTTATATGTTGAATATCATGGTAAAATTTAAACACAAGAAATGTATAATCTAGAGGATTCTAATAAGCTATGTTTCATCTTTTTAAATTAATTAGTAAAAAAAGTTATTGAGGTTTCAATTTCCGCGGTATTGCTCAGTTTTGTGCCAGAATTCTATGGTAAGGAATAACAGACACTTTCCATGTCTTATATGATGAATATCATAGTGAAATTATACCACATGAAAGGTATAATCTAGAGGATTCTAGTAAGCTATGTTTCATTTTTTTTTTAAATCAATTAGTAAAAAAGTGATTGAGGTTTCAATTTCCATGGTATTGCTCAGTTTTGTGTCAGAATTCTATGCTAAGGAATAACAGACACTTTCCATGTACATAGCAATTCCCAAACAAAATTACGCTTATCAACTTTTGTCCAATAATTATCAGCAATAGAAAGTCTTGACGAAAAACAGGCAATGTCCTAGCTGTCTACCAATACCAATAAAAATCCTCAGGGCCTGACTAGGGCAGTACAACTTATTTGTCACACCCTTTATAAGATTGGTGAAATATATATACACTGCGTCAAGTAACGATGAGAGATATATAGTTTGATTAAACCAGTGATGGTTTAAGGTCAGTGGTCACTCGCATCGTCATGCAAAAATTTTGTCAGAGAGAGATTCAAATGCGAATTGTTTAACCGCAATGGTTATGAATATTGACGTGGCAATACGCAACGTATATAAGGCTGTGGTGAACTCATGATATACTCAGGATGTACTCCGTGAACTAATCTGACACAAAACGTGGTTAGAAGAATCTCTTTGATGTGTTAAATCTGGGTGGTGCCCTTGGCGACGAGTAGCTTGCGCAACGGTCGCAGTAACTGTCGGCAGCTCAACATCTACTCCATGAACCCTAACTGCCAATTCTAAACGCTAGCGCAAGCGGCATATTGCCTTTGAAGGTACTGGCCTGTAACGGATAATTTGTTGAATCCACAACCCTAAATAAATTAAGCACCATATTAAGTTCAAGAATCGAATATTAACTTAAATCACATAATGCTGATAAAGGCAAGGTTTACGCTCTCCCGTCGCGGGCATGACAAAATCGAACATTTTAAAGTCTAAAATACCACAATTCCGGTCCATTTAATAAGTTAATAAACTTGACCAAAGTATTCCGCTATACTTGAAATACCCCTGTATATAGATGGATATTAGGGCTCAGATTGATAAATGAACGAAAATCGACTTTGTTTGACCCCAAGCGATCAGCGGTGGTTGCGAGAGTGCGAAGCCAGGTAATTTCAGGTTTGTTTGCTGGTACGGTCGCCTCAACCAACAAGACGTCTCCATTTATTTAACATAAGCTGCACAGCCTGGGATGTTTGGTAAACAGTCCCATGTGCTTTTGTTGATTTTATGGAAGTTTTATGGTGAGCATGCTGGAAATTCTGAAGAGCTTTAATAGTTAGATTGATAATTTTAATATTGGGTGAGCTGTAGTTTCCTTACATGACTTCTAGGACATTCTCCTGGCTCCCATTGGTGCTGCTGAACACAGAAATCAGCTTTAGCCGTGTAAGAAACTCACTTAAAGACAAACAGCAACATGACTTTCAAGACGGACAGCAATGCAGCGCTCTTACTGCACAACTGCAACTAAGATAAATATCGTTCTGTCTGAAAAAGCTTGTTATTCTTGGGGTTCTATCCGCTTCATAATACTTTAATATTTGTGAATGAAATGGCAAACTGACAAGGCACAACTTCACGGTGTCTCTCAATCAAAGCCCCAGATTATGTCAGTTTGATCATATTTCTTTAAATGATGCATGATATTTTCAAGTTTGTAAGAAAAATGAGTACACTGAAAAGCTGGTGTATTTTTAAATCCTTCCAAATAAAGCATTGCTGATTGGAGGATAAATTGGCAATCGCGGCCACCACGCGACACTTCTTCAGCTTGTGGAAGGCGTGGTATAGCTTTTGCCATGAGCAGACAAGTTTGAATTGTTGGCTCATGTAAGCTAACACATTTTTATTTAGCTGCATTTCTTACAGCACTATGCAGGACTCTTGGTCTTATTTTCTTTCTGCAGAACGTTCCAATATATTTTATTGCAATCACACATCGGCTTGTGATAGCGCAGGACAGCATCCCACGGGCTGTGAAAATTGCAAAACATCCTATAAGAATTTTATTTTATCACTCGAAATTAATACACAACATATTAGATCACATCCTGGGATTTTCAACAGGTTTGTAGCAAATGCCCAATATCATCATAATCATCCCCACCCTCCACCAATGTCTAAGGTGTCACTAGCCATATCATCACAATCATCCCCACCCTCCTTAATTGCCCCAAGGTGTCACTAGCCATATCATAACAATCATCCCCACCCTCCACCAATGTCTAAGGTGTCACTAGCCATATCGTCACAATCATTCCCACCCTCCTTAATTGCCCTAAGGTGTAACTAGCCATATCATAACAAACATCCCCGCCCTTCATCATTGCCCCAGGGTGTAACTAGCCATATCATCACAATTATCCCCACCTATTACCAACGTGAAATGGTAATTTTTTTCCCTCTGGTATAAATCATTATTTTTGCCAACACTGGGATTATTTCATTTATTTTCTACAGGAAGTTCTATAACCAGCTATTTGCAATAGATGGAAAACTCTGTAATAACTTAAACTAAGCAACTTATATTTGTTTCAGGAAATATGATTATGAGAATTTTCTTGCCACACTACTCCTACCAACAGCCAGTCGATCCACACTCTTTGCCATCAGAGCCTTCAATATAGAAATATCCCAGGTCAGAAATATTTCATGGTTAGACTTAATGGTGCATCACACAGTTTTTATTTCTGAACTGCAAGTAATTCACTTAAACTAGAATTGATTTAGTAATTATTGTCTGAATCAGGTTCAGGATGTTGTATCTCAGAAGGATATTGGCTTGATGCGCCTCCACTTCTGGCGTGATGCTATCGATAAAGTATTCCAGGTGAGTGCCATCTCACTGCATGATGTCTTTGACGGGAGATATTCATCATTGTCACCTGTGTATGTATGTATGTATATATATATATATATATATATATATATATATATATATATATATATATATATATATATATATATATATATATATATATATATATATATTATGTATATGTATATATATATTAATATATATATAATGTTGTTTTAAATGATTTAACTTATTTGAAAGATTGTGTTTCAAGTTCAATCAAAGGAATAGTGATGTCATGTTTCCATGTACTTGTAAGCTGCGTCCATGAATAGCAATGATGTTATGTGCAGATGCTATTGAAAAACAAGCTTAAAGATGCAATCAGCTTAGAAATCGGGGGCTGACACAGTCTATGACTGTGGCTGCATTATTTCTTGTTGTTTATCTTGTATAATTTTCTCTGTCCCATAAACCATTGAGAGCCAGTTGCCCAGTCTTACCAATTAGGATCACAAAATAATGAAGTATCTGTTTTACGATTATATTGAATTTTAAAATGATTTGCAGGGTGAGCCGCCTCAGAACCCAGTTACTCTGGAACTAGCAAAGGTAGACGCCATGATATTTTTCATAGACATCTCACTTGAAGTTTCAGTATTTTTTTTATGCACTAAATTATCTTATCTAAGATGTGCTGTGAATCTTATGAATATGATGGTTAGTTTTAAAGTAACCTGTTTTGTTTTCAGGCTGTTTCTAGGCATAAGTTGTCGAAGAGTTGGTTCATTCGTTTACTAGAAGCCAGGGTAACAAAACCTTGTCCTTTATGCTACACACTATTACCGACCCGTGAGACTTGTCCTTATCTGTCCTTATATCGATTATCCATGGAGGTTGATGATAAAAGACAGATATGGACTGATTTTAATGGCAATTCATAGGACTGTTGTCTATGTCATTTATTTGTAGCCAGAGTTGTCCATTATCTGTTTAAAAAAGGTGTTGCCAACCAAGAAAATGTTGTTTAAGACTGATATCTGTGTGACGTGCCCTGATTTTGTTCCGTTTCTCAGGAGGAAAATTTTCTCACTAGGGGGTCGTTCACTTCATTGTTTGATGTGGAAGCTTACGCCGAGAAAGCTGTGTCTCCAGTCAATTACCTCACTCTAGAAAGTCTTGGTATGTATCAACTATAATATATAGACTATTATTTACTTTTTCAGTGAACAAAATTGAAGGGAGGGGGATGCTGTCCCCAAATATTGCCATTTTGGGAACGGTGGGCTATCATGCTACAGCTTATGTAACCATCAAGTGAATTTCACATGATACAAAATAATGAATCTCCTCAATCAGGTCATGAAGACAACTGTTTGGTCTTAAATGTGTTCAATACTAGTTCCCAAGTTCCTTTAGCTTGAGAAAGAACTGTTATATTGCGCAAGGGGGGAATGAGATCCCGCACCCTTCCACCTGCTTGCATGGTCTCCAAATGATGTCTTGACTTGACACCATCAGTTTAAGTTGATTTGGGTCCCTGTTTTTCATAAGGGTTGCCTGCTTTTTGGAGAATTTAGTCGAGTCCAAGCTCTTCACTTAATCCTATTAATGAACACAGTTAGATGAATCTTTGATTAAAAAACCCCATCTTGCAAACCTCTTGCACCCATGATGGATGGCACAGGTAAGTCATTCCTTGAGATTGTTGTAAATATAGCCATAGCATATGGCATGTGCTTGGATTGCAAGAGAGATGGTGAGGTAATCAAGTGAAAAATTATTCAAAATACAAAGACACGAGTCGCTTGCTCAAGTACAAGTCTATGTATTGCAAAACCCCAAAAATCATCCAGATCTTCCTTCATCACCCTCGCGCTATAATATCTAGAGAATTATGTTCTGCATGACGTAAGAAAGTACTTTCAATACCCTACATATCCCTGATCATTGCCATCGTCATCACGTACTCTATTGAAGCTGGCATCGTATTCTCACACGTGTTGACAGGTGTCCGCGACGTCCACGCTGACCACGTGGCCAGCCATCTGGGACAGGCTCAGGGTCTCGTCACCCTGCTACGTGGAATCCCTCATCATCTGCGCAGCGAACAAGTCACGATCCCTGCTCAACTCTTAGCCAGGGTCAGTTTTAGCATCAAACAATACAGTCATTAGGTCAGTCAGTTTTTGCTTTGCTCGCAATGTTGTACATTTATTTTTTTCCATATATTTGTTCCATTCAAGACATCTTGGTGGCATATGTTAAGAATAATAACAACAACATTGCGTGTAATTCAATATCCTTGGTCCACAGTCATCATGTTGTATTCTTGGCCTCTTCTTTTTATTTTACAGATAAGGTTTTATACTTATTGCAAAGCTGTTGGCATTCATGGCATAATTCAATCTCTCTATCAAATCACGTAAATATATTCTTTGGTTTTTAATTGATAGCATGGAATCTCACAAGAGGAGATAATTAGAGGTTACCTTGACATCGTCAAACATGGCCCAGAAAAGGGTGCATTAGCAAGCGACCAGCGGTTAAAGGATGCTGTGTTTGATGTCGCCTCAGCAGCCAAGCAGCAACTCGAGAAGGTCAGCTGCTCACCTTTTTTAACCCTTGGCTTAATGTACCCTCTTTGTAGATTTTCAGCCCTCTGCGGGATTTCGTTTTGATCTCTACACGTGTGTTATATTTATAGACCTGTGATTGGTTTACACCTCTATTGTGGTTGTTGTATACCTTGGTTAGAATTTTGCTGGATTGATTTTCCTGCATGGACTTGTATTGTTGTTTTAGCTTTGTCTCAGTTGGATTTATTCGATATCCCTGCATGGACTTGCTTCCTCCGCAGATCTCTCCGTTGGATTTATCATTCTCCATATATCTCCCACTGTTTGATTTTAGGCTCATCAATCATGGATTACCTGATAGCAATGTGACTTATAATATGTTCCAACCTTCAACTTGTGATGTTCATTTGTTCCTCTGCAGGCTCAAACTGTTCAAAGTGATGCACCAAAAGCGGCCTCTCCGGCTTTTCTAGTGGCTGTGAGTATCCTTGTGTTTCATTCGGTATACAACTAGATTAGGCCAAAATATAAACATCGGCAGCAGATTTATCGTTTTGCAAGAGACCACGGGTTGAGAGCCCAGTAAGACATAGGTTAGTGACCATAATGGATGCTGTCCAAGCATCACAATCATCTGCATCCATCACTGTTGCCTTGGGATCTGAAATGTTAAAAAATCAACTTCCATTCCCAATGTTTCTGTCATTTCATCAGAATATAGCATCTTCCAACATCTAATGATTGCCTGCTATAAATAGAATCCCATTCATATGTTCATTGACAGGGACCGGTGGCTTCATACCTCAAAAGAATTCAGAGAACCGACTTTAACATCTTCAATAAATGGTTGCATACTCGGAACCCGTGGCTGCCATTGATGATGTGGTGGCAGCATCGCAAGAAAGTATTTTGAGATCATTAGAACGAGATTATAATTATTTATTGTGTGAATGCAAATAAAGGTATTAAAATAACTTGTTTTACAATTCTTGTGTGATTAGGGTTCCTTGTGGTCAATAGATTTCAAAGCTCTGCTTCTTTTTTACGTGATTTACAATGAAATTTATGATAACATCAAATTATACTCATAGCCATTGTATCCAAACAAACTATTGGAACTGTTGCCGAGCATTCATTTACGAGCTGCTGGACAAAAATGCGGCACCTAAATGTATCTAATTCCCTAACTTGAGAATGGTTCTTGGAAATAAGTTGGTCTCCAATAACCTCTATGATCTATGATCCGAACCGTTTTGAAATTTGTCATCTAATTGCTTAGAAGCATCAACTTCAATTCCTCATTAGATTTACACATAACAGAATTTTGCCTTTATTTAATATTCTTGGATCAAATCTTTTTTTACTTTACATAGGAGATAGTTGCTTAAGATGGATAAATTAATGATTAGTGGCTGTTTGCTTCCTCTACAAATATGCCATCAAAGTTTACGAGCAGACGGACACTGGGCCAAACACGTGATAATCTCTACTGAACGGCAGCGCTCGAAACACACTTCTATTGAAATGGACACGAGGCTCACTACTACAGTACCATGCTTTGGACCTGGAAGCTTATAATCAAGTTTTTCTATATTTTAACCATTTCTAACCATTGTACCAATTCATCAGTATATTTCTATTCTTATAAATGAGTGCATTAGAACGACTCCTTAAAGCCCAGACATACCTCCAATGACTGAAAGGGTTGCAATAAGATATGCTTATATTTCAAATAAACTAACACCCCTTTAAAATGTACTGTAAATCACCTAAATGGATTATTCGTCATGTTGAGAGATGCTATCCACCTATTCAGTACAATCACTTGGCAGTGTACAACAAATAACACATCAGCTTATAAAATAACACATCAGCTTGTAAATAGTTTATTTTATGATACACAAATCCAGTCAACACACAGTCATATTCAACATGTTTCTTACTTGAACATCTAAATTTCACAGCAATATCTGATGGCAATCAAATACAATCAATCATAACTGGCTTGGGGATTTTTATACTGCTGGGTAGACAAATGACCAGATAACATATATAACTCCTTTGATCTGCTTATCAACACAAGTCAATCTATGTTGTCACTAAGATAATCTATTCACAAACACTTCAAATCAAAATTATAACTGTTTGGCACCCCATGACAACTAAAACACCCCAATTTACTGTTGTCAGAAAAAAATAAATGGCTGATGGAAAAATCCAAATGAGTCGACAAAATAGAAATCTAAAATTATCAATAAGACTCGCATATCAGATAATAATATATAAATTTTTGATTCCACATCGACACAATTACCAGTGATTGTGGATTTGTCGCAGATGTCTGATGTGTTTAGCTAGCAGTTGGACTGATGATGAATTTGTAGAGTAGCGCAGCTGCAATAGCTATCCCCAGAGGGATGAGCCAGGATGATAACGAACTGTAAACACAAACAAAACGTTGCCATGGACACAACAATAAGCTGATAACCAGATTGTCATATACTCAATCCACAGGTGCTTAACCCCAAGCAGTGGATGATTAGAGCAACAGTAAAACAGATGTAGGCAGGTGTCTGTTGATGGCTGTGACACCTGTTTGCCTGAGATGAACTGAACTCATGAGTCAGCAGAAACTGAGGGAAGCTTTGGGAACCAAGTTTACAGATACAGCAATGAGGATGCTTGTTGATGACGTCGAGTTGACAGATGGACAGTTTGACTTACCCTCCTCCCTGTTGACCCTCCGGAGCTGAGGCTGAGGTGCGCACCTGTAACAAAGATGCCCTCATTCACTGACATTTATCTGACCAGTAATCTTTTATCTTCAAGCAATGAACTGAGGCATGCAATTCATACACCATGCTAAGCTACAGCTACACCATAATACACCATAATCTAAGCTACAACAACACCATAATACACCATAAAGAGCTACTGTTGCACTATACAAAGCCAGTTATACACCATACAGAGCCAGTTACACACCATACAGAGCCAGTTACACACCATACAGAGCCACTTATACACCATACAGAGACAATTATACACCATACAGAGCCAGTTATATACCATACAGAGCTACTAATACACCAGAGCCAGTAATACACCATACAGAGCCAGTTACACACCATACAGAGCCACTAATACACCATACAGAGCCACTTGTACACTTTTAAACCATAAAGCTACTGATCCACCAAACACAGCTACTAATGCATTGTACAGAGCCACTGAAACACCATTCAACCATAGCCACAGATCAGTACTACAAGCAACAATGACTTAATCAATTAGCATCATGCCTCCATGCCAATCAAACACCCTGCAATTTATATAGGGTTTTCACACATGTTAAAGTCACTCATTTCGGCTTCATTTAATTATTTTTTCAAGTGGCATTCATAAAGGAATAGGTAAGCTTTACAAGCCATTGACACAAGCAAATGCGGTAGCGAGTTAAAACAGCAAGATGCCATAACGTAATACTTAAGATACAAGCCACGCGTACATCATTGGAGACTGCACGAGGAATTTACCTTGGCTTTTTGGGTCTCTCTGGCTTCCTATAAACACACCACATCTCCAAAATATGACTAGGAAATATGTGAAATATGCAAGAAATTCAGTTACGATGAAATATTCACCAGGTTGTTATGATAAATATGTGAAAATATAACTGCAACAGCGAAATATCATTACAATGTGACCAAATGGTGATTCAATATGGTGATAATTCCAAGGCATGCAAAGCTGTAAATGCTGGATTTTGAGATTTCCTCACAGTATAAAAACGGTAGTGGGTTACAGCCAGGACTGATGAAGTATACGCAAAGATGTGAGGCTATTCTTTCAAGCACGTGTGATGGTTTGATAACTAAATCGTGGTATGATTATGATTTTGTTTTAAACACTAAATGAACACATCAATTTAATATGTTTGGTACGATATATGTTATATAACACAAGCAAATGGTTAAGATATGGGTTTGAGGTTGAAGGTCTTCAATACAGAAGTAATTATTGCAATAGTTGATTCTAATAAAAATCATCCATCTAAATGATAATTGCAAAGTAGTGAAGTAATGTATTGGAGATTTGACGTCCATGACTGACGGCTGAACTGAGTCACTGAAGACTAAACTCAGTGACTGACGGCTGAACTGAGTGACTGAACAATGAAACATCACCTCAACGAGCTCGCCGATCAGGTAATCCTTCATGAGGTCACGGGCGTCAGTGGAATGTCCTACATCTTCAAATGCCTCGGTGGCATACTTTCCTAACATTAAAAATCAATTTCTGTTAAACTGCGGTCAATATTGTCAATATACTGTTACTTGATGTTACATCCATGATGAAAAAGATCAAGGTCATTCAAGGTCACCCAAATTTTTGTTTCAGGTGAGAATAGTCATACACAACATAAACTAGTCATACACAACATAAACTGGTCGAAGTCCAGTCAACAAAATCCATTTTTTCCTAGAACCTTGTACCATCAAGGACTGTTTTTTTCTAAATCTATCACAAGAACTTTGGAAATAGATAGATATAAAGTGTAACGTACCAGCACTTTCTACGATAACTTCTTCACCACCTGGATGCTACAGAACCACACAAAGAAACCACTGGTGTCAAACAGCTGTGACAAATACATACCCCCCAACAACAACCATTGCTATTTGAGGTTAGAATGGCCCGATGTCAAGTAAGGGCTTAGATGTCAACTGATGAAGACTCAAATAACCATATAACTGGGATAACAAGAGTTAATGAATCATCATGTGGAGTAGGGGGGGGGGGGGGGGTGGGGTGGTGATAATGGTGATGGTGGGTGGGCACAGACATCCAAGAGGCAATATCTCACAGGAAGTATATAGGTATGTCATGATATCACACATGATCAAATCATGTAGCACAGAATGAGAGTTGATTGACCCCGACCAATTAACCAATAACCCTCATCTTATTTCACCCTCACCCCAACCAGATGATACAGTAATAGAGAGGTGTGATAGGTTGGTACATAGAGGTTTGGAGTTTCTCACAGACTGGGGCCTGTTCAGAGATCAACTTAAAAAGGTACAGGGCACAAATGGCAATCATTAACCATGATAACTCCAAAATAACGAGATTGTTGAAAGTAGGGCAAGACACCAGGTGGAGTGATAAGGGACCACCCAAGTCAGACAATCACATCATGACATCAGTGTGATATATGACCACGATGTCTGTCTGTGGAGGTTCAATGAACAAAGCAATGCACTTGAGTATGGTAATCTCAGATCGTTGAGCTGTGGGGACAACAACAAAACGTGACTCGCACACGGCTGTCTCACGTGCTGGGGTTCAGAAAGTGGGTGAAGATCACTATGCTAGACTCCGAGCATCATGGGATAAAGGGACGTATGAAGATGTGGTCATTTAGATGGGGAGGGGGTGGCAGGGGGGCGGGGGGCACACATCATGTGATGACTGGATAGAACCATATTATGTTCTGGGCTAGATTGCGTTAACCCAATTAACCCAAGTGGCTTGTCTGTCAGCACCTACCCTGATCAAACCATTTCATGAATTATTTCATTACAGCCACTTACCATGCATCCTACATTTTGAAGGCTTTTACAAGTCACTGATGCAATTGGAACAGGGATATGCATTTAGGGCCAATGGAATAAAAATACAAAACAATATTACATAGAATTTATTGCAATATTGAAAAAACAAACACAGAAATCAGCTGGTATGCAAATTTTCCTATAAAAGGTGTGAATAAAATCAAGCACCATCATAATCCATTAATATTAAGTTGCTCAACAGAGTAAATAAATAATACAGCAAATATTGAATAACATCAATAATTACATCGCTATGGCACATGAGATCTAACATGAAAATTAAACAGCTTAACAATACCCTGATCAATTCCACTGTTTGCAACCATCATCAATTTCATGGGAAAGCACATTTGTTTTTTATCAGTGAGGTAGAAGAAGGCATTGGTTTGATGCTACGGAATGATTAGATTACAGCATGAACCAGTGTCTTTGATGATAATCGAGGTCATTAGGTGGCACCTTATTCTACTTGTGGAGGCATAAAAAATAGCTTTCTGTGGATTGTCTATTTATAAACCATCCAGATGATGAAAGCAACAAGGGCCACCAAAATAACGGGGATGATGTAGGGTGGTCTGGAAAACATAAAAAAAAGCACCATGTCTAAGAAATGAATGCAATAAAGCAAATTTCAGTGTGAAATAAATTTAATTTGATATATTATGACTATATAAATCAGGGTAACTTTATCAGATACAACTTTAAGATATGACCATGGTAAGTATAAAATATCATGTCAAATGAGGTAACTTAGGGGCGCACATTGCTCACTCCAAATCTGGCTTCTCGCTTTGTAACTGCTGCTTTTTCTCAACTTTCTCCACTTTTTCTTTTTTCTCCTGTTACAAGGAAACACCTCCGATATCAATAATACAACTGGCTTATCGTATAATGGGGATCAGAGAAATAGGGAAAAAAGAAAGATCACAATCAAATGAACAGCAAGGAAAGGTCACCTTTTTGATGAACTTCTTCTTTTCTTTATCTGCCTGTTCAAAGTTGTTAGGTTATTAGCTCAACTTAAACCAAGTGATATGTTGTATTGACTCAAGTAATATAAATATTCTTCCATGACTAAACATAAATTTATGTTATATGGCAATGTGCAAATGCTTTTGCAATGAGTCTTTTGTAGTGCAATAATTTGCCCAAACTGCTTGATTGTCTGAAATGAAAAATAATTTGAATAGAAATCATACCTCCACCAATTCTCCTATCAGCAAGTCTGTCATAATATCATATGCCTCGGTTCCATGTGGTGATTCTAAAAACTCCTCTGTAGCATAGCCTCCTAAAAGGGCGCCAGAAATGCATAAACAGTTTTTAATTCATGTACAGAATTGGTTCAATAAAAGAGGAGCAAAAGAATCAGGGCTTTTATTTGGAATTGCTATTTACCAACGACTCTCATCATCGTATGAGTTCCCCCGGGATGCTTCAAAATAACACACAAAATGCTGTTGTGATGCTATCTCTGCTACACTGAAGAACAAATCTTAAGCAATTCCTGTAGCATTCAAATTGAACATATTTTTTTCATAAACACAACCAATACACAGTAGACAGCATTAAACAAAAATCTAACCATGCAATCGAGTTTTGCATATAAATTGGATATTCAAAATTTAAATTTCAGTACAATGAAAGCAAATGCCTCAAGTGCAATTTTCCATGAAAGCAAGAATAGTAACAGTCCAAATACAGTGGCCTATTGCTATGACAAGAAACCAAAAAGCAGATAAATCCATTTAGGATGTTATAAAACAGTACTCACCAATATACATGAAGCAAATCGGATGTAAAATTGCCATCTTAACATGTTGACTTATTTTATTGGACTAATTAGTAGCCCTATCGAACCATGTACGGGAGCTGCGGCTGGGCTCCTCAACAAGGTAATAGCACCGGACGTCTGTTGGGCAACTAATTAGGATTGAAGTCAACAGGTCAAGACTGTTTTTTGGCTCAATTAACTGTTTTCCCAAAAATCGCGAAATTTCGAACGCAAATGGGCAGCATTCAAAAATGACGAGCTCGCTCCAATCATTCACTGAGTGGCCCCGCCTTCATAAGATTATATACATCGTTGTTACTTCGAGACCGAGTGAGAAAAAACGTTGCCATTAAATCAATCATTTAATACTACACAGTTTATTCTTACCAGGTCGATAAACTTTGTCACGTCATATACTTTATCGTGAATTGCTAGCCACAATTCTCTGGCTGTATTATGCGCCTTTAATTCTTCCAATGTGATTTGTTTTAACGACATTTTGGAGGATCACTGTGTAACGCGCTGTCACCACGACCTGACAGATGAACTTGGCACCGGATAGACCACACCGGATGTGGACATACACGTCGAGCTCACGCATGCGCACTGTTCAGAGCACGGCGCACGTCCAACTCATTGAGCAATGGCTCAAACCGAGACGTTTTTTTTGCAGGCAACGAGTCGAGAGGCAAAGCTTGAAAGTGGGAGTGATAGTTTAAAATGTAAATCAGTCAATCAAATACTTTATTTCAGACTCTTAGCCAGCGGAGGTCCATGATTTAACAAAACACAATTATAAAGTACAGTATTGTACAGGCAGAGAGAAATAAAGAATATTTACAGATGACAGTTAGGGATCACATAAGTTGGCCATATAGAGTGAATATACTATACTATACCAGGGTTTCCAAATGTCTGATATGCGTCTCGTGCTGCTTTTGGAAGGATTTATTATATTTTGAACAATACTACACATAAACTTATACGTGACATTTCTTATAACACCCTCACACACATAAGCAACCATTACTAGCATTAGCAAATATGTACTGTGACCTTCCGCATACTATTTTTTATATATCTACTCCATAGATGAGCTGTATACATTGGGGTACAGTACGCTCGAAATAAAGACATTGGATTTAACATCAATTGTCATCTGATAAATCATCAGTGAATATATGACTAAGATATCTAGTTTCACTAACATTTTTCACTACCTCTTGGAAGGCTAGTTTCATATCATCTTTACGTTCTTTGAATTATATCTAATGTCAAATTCCATTCAATAATCAGTACCTAGTTGAAGCAAAGCTTGTATACCAGCACTATATGGACAAGGTCATCAGCATACATTAAGTGGATGAGAAGCTTAGAACCGAACATACAACCAGTTTTACGTGCATTTAATTTACGGGACAGATTATCCATATACAAGTTGAATAGAAAGGTTGACAGTATGCCTTCATTGTCTGACACCATTGTTAACATGAAAAGGTTCTGAAAAACACTGCTCCCTTTAACCACCATATACCAATGTACTCATATCCTAGTGAGGTAATTTGGTGCTCCATGTTGAGACATTTTAATCAATCATTTCTTGTGATTGATTCTATCAAAAGCTTTCGAAGCATCTAGAAAACATACAAATACAGGGAAGCCTAGGCTACTATGGTTAGCTAAAATCTTTTTCAAGGCATATATACACATATCTGTACTGTGCTTCTATTTAAAGCCAAACTGATTTTCAAATGTAGCAATACACATTTCTAACCTGTCCAGAAGGACTCTTTCAATAACTTTAGAAATGACACTGGCCAAAGCCATGGGACGATAATTGTCTTTGTTGTTAATCCTTGCATCTTAATCTTTGATAACTGGCACGAACCGAGCTGAGAGCTTAGGATCAGGTAGAAAACCACGCACTATAAATCCACTTATACACATATAGAGGGTAGATGGATGAGTTTCTGACAGGAGCATTTTAAATAACCTGTCCAGTTATGCCATAAATATTTACAAATATCCGGCCCAGCATAGTGACTAACTGCTCCGGCTTTTGACCCATGAGTTGGCCGTTTGGTTGCGGCAACCTGCAACACAACTGGTGACATAGGGGGCCGAATATACCTCGTGGTTTATATGCCCACGTGCAGTCTCAGTTCTGAAAGGAATGTAAACGATCGTCTAAAGATCTCTAGCGCTGTCCTACATAGAGCTGCACTCACTGTCAATCGTATTCACCTCTCATAGCTACGATATGATTGATCAAGAACCTGATATCTTAGAATATCTCTCAGTCAATAGCTAGATATAAGCATTACAAATTCAATATATAAAACGTAATATGTTAACCTGTATTTAAATGGTTTATTTACCAAGATGGCCACCCAAGACTATATGGTGATGGGTGGCCAAAAACCTTCCGTAAGTACTCTGCCAATGGTCAACAACCATTGACTACAATATCTACATGACATGGTATAACAATATATACATTGGGTTTAAAACTTTTGTCTCTATCGAAACGGACATTGTTTGCTGAGAGATTTGGTAATCAATATGCCTGAGAAAAGGGATGACATTTTCTCAAACTGCTACAGTAGAGAGGGATAAATATCCCACATTCAGCCTTGGCTGTTTATTCATGTGACCTACATCAACGAAGGGAAAGAAAACCACAATGAAAGGGAAATATACATACGGTAATCTGGAGGTGGTGTGGGCCAGAAAGTTTCTTTACCCTAGATAAGCGGGGAGTGCAATTATACCTAAATGGGTTTCAAGTGAGTTAGGGGAGTTATAAGTGCGATTTGACCCTCCACAGAAGTTAAACAATGATCCTCCAAATAATAGGCGGCACGAGGTCCTAATGGCTATTTGTATGTCACCGTGTTCTCACAAGAATGATTGAGTTATTATATGATAGTCTTTGCCTTCGCGCGCTCTGTGGGAAGTTAACCAACGAAGAGGCAATGGAGCTGCCCTGTAAGTATCAAATTGCACATGGCGGATTTAAGGGCACGTGCTCATATATCATATCTAACACCACATACACCGGATTCATCTTGGATATGCGAGCTCTCTCGAGACAAGTGAAACCAGATATACTATTGCACAATTATTCCTGCTCAGATGTGAGAGAAAGAAATAGGATATATATAAAATTAAAAAAAACCCGAAAGTCGTATTTCGGTCACATCTGTTCTCTACCATAACATTGTTTACAACAAAGTTGACTCGCGCGTATCATCTCTCTCACAATAAACCAACACTACTCGAGTAACATGAGATCGGTGACTAGAGTTTGCGTCGGTATTTTTCACTTGTAATCAAAGAACACCAAATCAACACACAAACGCCCTCCCCCTACACCCCATAAACACCAGCGTCACCAAACGCCCTCCCCCTACACCCCACAAACATCAGTGTCACCAAACGCCCTCCCCCCTACACCCCACAAACACCAGTGTCACCAAACGCCCTCCCCCCTACACCCCACAAACACCAGTGTCACCAAACGCCCTCCCCCCCTACACCCCCATAAACACAGTGTCACCAAACGCCCCCCAGCGTCTCCAAACGCCCTCCCCTCACCCCCCATAAACACCAGTGTCACCAAACGCCCTCCCCCCCCTACACCCCACAAACACCAGTGTCACCAAACGCCACCCCCCCTACACCCCCAAAACACCAGTGTCACCAAACGCCCCCCATCCTACAAAAACCACGCGTCACCAAACGCCCCCCCCATCCTACACCCCACAAACACCAGTGTCACCAAACGCCCTCCCTCCTACACCCCACAAACACCAGTGTCACCAAACGCCACCCATCCTACACCCCCAAAAACACGCGTCACCAAACGCCCCCCATCCTACACCCCACAAACACCAGTGTCACCAAACGCCCTCCCTCCTACACCCCACAAACACCAGTGTCACCAAACGCCACCCATCCTACACCCCCAAAAACCCGCGTCACCAAACGCCTGCCCCTCTACACCCCACAAACACCAGTGTCACAAAACGCCCTCCCCCTACACCCCATAAACACTACCCTCTACCTTCATAAGTATAATCCCTCATAAAAAAACTCTCTATTTCCTCCAAAATGAAGGGCGCTCGAGTAAGTGAGGTAAATAGGCCGCGGACCTCCACCTGTATCGATCTGGGACCTCAGCGACGGAAATCAACAAATAAGCTAACCGTTGGTCGATATATCGGTTTGTGGACGCCTATTCTAACCTAGCGAAAATGGAATGATTAACAGAATAACTCGCTACAAGGTAGGTTATTACGCGCACTCATTTGGTAATCCTGCGCGATAGCAAAAAGTATAGCATGCTTGTGTTTGTGTTATGTTACGGCACCATATACCCCTGGTGGCAGTCAGTGTTTGCCATTCGCCGTCCGCTATGTTAAGTGGCCCTGGAACTTCAGTTTGATATCAATACCTGACTGTACTGATTTCAGGACAGATTGGATATATCAATAGGTTTTTTTAGGGATGGCTGTCCATGTAGATTACATGGCTAGTGTGACATCACATCAATGGTCGTTACTGACTGGCTCGCTCTTTTTGCTCTAAAGCATCGTAGATGAGTCATGTCTGGTTAACTTGATATCGATGACCACAAATATTCAATTTACCTGGTAATTGTCACCTAAAAGTGGCCTGTAGCATATGGATAATTCATCAGTTGTAAACACTCTTAAAGGACAAGATTTCAGTCTTGGGACGGGATTATGTTTGTAGCTTCCATATAGATACATCACCGAACGACCAGATAGATGATGATGATGATGATGATGATGATGATGATGATGATGATGATGATGATGCTACATAACATACAAACGACTTCATATGATTTTCCAACGACTGTGGAAAACATACCAATTGTATAATAACAATATCTCCTGATAATAGACACTTGACTTAAGATCCAAATATTGAAGGCTCCAGATGATTCCATTATATAATATAGTAACGCCAATATTTCTTTTATTTCAACAAAAAATCCCGTTTTTCTGGAATATTTGGCGTTGGACCTGACACTGGACAACACTGCTGTGTCCACTCCATCATAACGGTCCAAATTGTGCATGGCGTCGGTCACAAAACATGGGCCTGGTCTAGCATACATTATGATCAGTGGTGATTTGATGTGTATATGTTTTGCTTTACCAGGTGGGTCATATTGCTGGCAGACATGGGGTGTGGCGGAAGTACAGCCGCTAATGCACGTGTGTATCCTTCCACCTTCATTATAACATCACACACTTATCATCGCTTGTAACTGCTACTTAAAGCTGAACCGAATCATGTTTAAAAATTATGTTTGATCAATATGACTGGACTTTAATTTAAAATATTTTTTGATCATAATAAAAATGGTGAATGCATAATTCTTAAATAATGTATTTTCGTTTTATTATTCCGTATTCAGTTTTTTTTATCATGATAAAAAATAGTGAATCCATAATTCTTTTCTAATGTATTTTCGTTTCATGATAAACTCTGAAATTGTCGTCGTATTTTACTTGCCATGTATGTTTCAGGGTCTGGCTACCCAACACAACCCGGCCACATAAACCCCTCAAACAGTGAGAACTTGGGAGTGATCACATGCATCGATCAATCATTACGTTATAATCAGACTTGAAGACTATATAGTCACAAAGAAACCTGTTTATTCACATGTTCTATATCATATCTACTATTAGATGGCCATTCTCCTTGACATGTCCTAAGCTAATTCATCTATATTCATTATTTCAACAAAGGAATAAAACTCAGTGATACTAGTCATGGCTTTTTGAGCTTCTTCACCACGTTTGGCCTGGTGTTTGAGAAAGGAAGCTATGAGCGTGGATAAGGTTTAACCTCTGTTCCTGATATTTTGTGAATGTTGCAGATTATGGACGTAACCGTGGGCAACATCCTATCATTGCCAATAACCATGGCAACGATGGGCAATTTGTGGAGGGTATGCTTGTTGGTAAGTCATCACAGAATCATACACCAACCAATCGTCGCACTGCATACTAGTTTCCATGTGTTATTCGTTAAGCATTGTATTGATTGATTGGTCATTGGAAGTAGACTATTATTCTTGTACAGTCTTTGCTTTGTTTACAGGGGGTGCTATGGGTTATATGGCGGGCTCACACATGCACGGTGGGGAGATGGGAATGATGGGAACAGATCTACCAGGCCATTATCATATGGGCCCTATGCTCCCTGACACCGGGATGTCAGTAGCTGGGATGGATATCATGTGAAAATACCACAGTATGTGGGTGTATTTAACTGTTAAATAATCCATATTTTCATGTTTTGATGATGTGTGATGTAACTGACCTATGCATTCATATTTTTGACAGGGCTGATATTGATTATTTTATTTTCAATACAATTATATTTAACAGGCGTGTTCCAAATAATATGAAATATAGGAAAAGAGAGATTGATTCTACTGATGCGAGGGTACATGAGATCGAATAAGAGTGGGAGAGGGGGGGAGTGGAGAATGGTGGATGGTGGATGTGTGTTACACTATCACAGGCTTTGGGGCTCAATCATTACCAACCAACTATCAAGCTTGTGTTATGACGGTAATTTGAAAATTGCGTTATCAAGGCCCTTATTTCACACGTTAATTATTCAGACCTTTGACCCCTTTTGATGGTATAAATTCTTTACTCTATCCCTTTTATCTATCTGATGGTAACAACAACATTTTTAATCCCTTTGATCTAGAGCAATCCCCGCAATTTATTCGAATTGACACTAATACCGGGTATTCACTATCTAATTAAAATAAAAATCTGAAAAATGTTAAAAATTGCGACCTGTATCGCGAAACAAAAAAATGTTAACAAACATCCATACATACAAACTTACAAACCGGGCCGATCGCCATAACTTGGCTTCGAGCCAAGTTAACAATGGATATGGTTGGATTGGTCTCTCCGGATGCCGCCCGTGTTCCACCTGGCGTCCCCAACCCCGAACCAATCACTCACTTACAATCCAACCAGGTCACCAGTCGTGATTAATGACGATAGTCCATGCGTCTGGTTGAGGCAGTGGCCAAGTTCCAGGGTGGGGATAAAAAAAGGGAAATTGGGAGCATTAGGAGAAGCTTGCCAGGAGAGACGGAGACTGTACGAGAGGCCATAAACCAAAATTATCCAAATTATACAAGTCTTCGAGTTTTGCACAGCAACCAACTTCTAAGAAACTACAAAAAAACTCTTAGAACAAATGGTAGAGAATCCGGGTACAAAAAGACTCTTAGAACACTTGCATGCTGTAATACTATATAGTCTTCGATAAAATACTACTGATGGTAGGATCGATTATTACCTTATCAGGCAATTGCTATAGCGAGATGTTGCTGGGGGAAAGTGCCTTACGCTTAGGAATATAACAACCTCAGATCGGAGAATGCCCATCTAGCTGGGGTAATAATCATAACGTGAACCTACAATTCATAACGTTAGCCTAAACTATACCAGCATTCATGTTAGGGGAACTATTGCCCCAGGCGGACTCGCTCGCACCCATAGGCGCGCAGTCGCACAACTTCGCGCAGACTCGAGCCATTAATGCCCCACCAACCCCTATAAGTGACATAAATTCCAGTTTCGCGATATTTATTATACTTTCCTTCGAAATTAAACACCATTTTGTCGGTATTTAACATCCCATCACCAAAAGCATTTGATTCTACTGAATTAATTACCGCCTAGCTATTGTCCGCAAGGCTTTTGTCAAGAAATCGATTATGCCAATTTTTGATGTCTCCCATTGTTGTGTTACCAGAGAGTGGAATAGAAACCAGTGTAAGCAAATACAATATCCACGTTTATATAGAAGCAGCCATCCTTTTGGCGCCAAGTAAGGTAGTAGGTGATGAACGATAATTGGTGCAGTTTGTTCAAGTTCTTTTTTCGTGTTCAATTGTCAGCACTTGCTATAGAGATTATGTAAGTGCAGTGGAATATTATCATCATTCGACTTCCTTGCATTTTGTCGTACCCGGCGGCGTTATTCAATGGATTATTTTTGCATTGTTTGTATTAGGCCCCGGCGGCACGACGCAGCACTCTTTGTTGCTTGTTATAGTATAAGGCTTAATCATTCATTCTCACAGTTCACCTTCTCGCGGAGGTCAGAATGGCACCAGTCCGACCAATCAGATACAGCCCTCACGAAAGAAAAACAATCAATACACCAATATTGTGATTTTTTTTTTTTTTTCGAGTGGAAATAGATCGAATAAGGTGCCATGCACCTGATGCCACTTTCGACATCAATTTCCACGAAACAGGTAACGCTATTATAGCTAAATGTATTGTGTCGCTAATGGCGACCTTTGTGTTGAAACAAAACCAAATAATGGCACGGTCCAGGACATAATATGTTGCCAAGGTAACACGTTTGTTGTGTCATTCTCTAAACTATCGACGGTGTCAATTTCGTGCACTTCACCGTAATTAAACCAGCCGCAAGCACCGCTTGCTTCAAGCCCTCCCAGTAGCTGTTAACTTTTCTCTGCAGGGCTGGGTGGGAGGGGTGGAGAGGAACAGTGACTCGAAAGGGAGGCAGAGCGACATTTGAGTTGGCGACAGGGTTGTTCTTTGATTCATTTGTGCTTCGCGCGTTCAATGAGTCAGAGGAGGTGAGCTGACTCAGAAGCTCGTCATTTTCTCGGATTTGTTCGTGCGAGGTCGTTACTCGGGGGGTGGTGTGTTTGACCACAAGCGTTTCCACAAGCGCTTCATCACATGCGAAAAGTCCAGGATCAAGCGTAGCCACCAGTCTGCTGTTAAAATCCCCGTGTGATCACAAGAGCTCAGCATCTCAGTCGAAAGTGTGCTGCCAAATCGATGGTACGCGTTCCTCAAGTTGCGCAGCCACCACTTCCAGCTATAAACTAACTATTTTCTCCACAGGATATTGTAGATAAGTGGATGTGTCGAGCGTGAGGTCAAAGTTTGAGATAGTCTCTTGTCTTGGGAAGGAATCCTTGCGCCTGGAGAAGCGCTTTGAGACATCAGAGAGCCGGGAGACGTGTGGAAGTAGGGATGTATTTGTTCCTGTTTTTTAGCTTGCTGCCTCTCATGCAGGCGGCCCCTGTCGAGTGGAAAATGAACTTCACAGGGTAAGCAGAACTTTTCTTTTATGCATAATATGAACTAAATCAGCACACTGGATACATTAAAACGTTTAAGGAGATTTATTTATGGAATCGGAATGTAAGGCTACATGGTCCTCTAGAGGTGCATATCCATTGAAATTAAGAAGTGTTGGATTTTCATTGCATGCTATAAAGTAACCCATACATTTCATTCTTATAGTGTATATGACCAAAGTGGTTAAAAAGTTTCACTCTGGGCTAGTTAACCGAGAGGTTTCTATACTGTGAATATCGGGGAGATGTGCTGAACAATTTAGGCACAAAGCACAACACACCTTGAGGAAGTACAGGAGGCCTCTTAATTAGCAGTAAATATTGACGTTATGAGGCCGTTCACCTCGCCCTGCCCCGTAGTTCGACATACAGCTCGAAGCCTGGTCTGGGGGATGCATCTGGGGATGCTCGGTCGAGCTACTATTATATGCAGTTATACCTGTGCTGTACCTAAATTCACCTTCTTTTGTTTATTTATACAATCCGCCTCAGGTGTGTATAAACCCGCCGCCCCCCGTCCGCTGCTCAGTTGTCTTAGTGAGGTCAATGAATTTAAACCTTATTCACCAAACGATTCAAGATATGTTGTCCTTCCCCCCCAATACCACCCAAATCAACCTCAACACACACACACACACACGCACACACACACACACACACACACACACACACACACACACACACACACACACACACACACACACACACACACACACACACTCTCTCTCTCCCTTTCTTTCTCTCTATCTCCCTTTCTTTCTCACGCACACTCTCTCCCTCCTCTCTCTCTCTTTTTCTTTCTCTTTTTCTCTCTCCCGCTTTCTCACACACACACACACACACACACACACACACACACACACACACACACACACACACACACACACACACACACACACACACATAAATATATATATATATATATATATATATATATATATATATATATATATATATATATATATATACCTATATATATACATATATATATACATATATATATACATATATGTATACATATATGTTTATATATATGTTTATATATATACATATATATATGCATATATATATGCATATATATATATATATATATATATATATATATATATATATATATATATATATATATATATATATATATATATATATATATATATATATATATATATATATATATATATGATGCAGGGGTTGCGGGACAATACACTGACGGAATTAGGCACCTTACTTTGTGTTCAACCATCTACCTTTGGTGTATGTTGAAAAAAAATATCACCATCACTGATATCGCGTGATTTTGCCACAACTTATCTTATGGTAATTTTATATCTGCGCTACAAGTAATGTTGCAGTAGTTTTGCAAAATGTTCATTGTGCGGTGACATGGTTCTACTGCGTACTCGTTCGTTCCAGGCACAAGGTGGTGAGAGTATTTCCGGTAGAGAATCGTGATTTCCATAAGCTTACACAACTAACGCGAGATGCTAGCTACGATGTGAGTGCAAAATTTAGTTTATCGGCTGAACTATTATATTTGCATGTATTAATTTGATATATATATATTTATATATACCCATGTATTCAATTTTGTCTGCCCACCTTCCAACCCACCTACCAATCCACCAAACCAACCACATACGTATCTACCGATAACCTAACAACCTGCCTACCTACATACTTACCTACTGACATATCTACTCAGCCTCCACCCAAACTCCTACCTTTCTTTCACCTACCCACGTTAGCCACCCACCGTCTCAACTAAAAACCTCCCCGTTTACTTATCTGCCTTCCTAACCCCACCCCCCCCCCACACGCCCATACTCACCCCCCCCCCCCCACCTCCCCACCTCCTACCTACGAATCAAAACATGGAATATCAATGAACCAAACAGATTCAATTATCAATGAACGTTAATAAATCTACGCGTACAATGCTTGCAAATCAGATCGACCCCTGGAGCGAGGCTACCTATACCAACTCCAGCATGGATCTACATGTTCCCAAACACTCGTATGAACACTTCGTCAAGCATATGAACCGATATGGCATCCAATTTGAAGTACTCATTGAAGACATCCAGAGGTTGGTTTTGTTCTTTGTTTGTAAATAAGCACGTAATTTGGTAATGTCACCCGAGTGTGAGTGAATAAGCCCGCGATTTAATGACATTACCTGAGAGTGAGTGAATAAGGCTGCGATTTGGAAATATTATCTGCGAGTCAGTGAATAAGCCCGCGGTTTGACATATTGCCAGATAACCCGTGAGTCAGAGACTAAAATAAGCGGCAGTAAGTGAGCCGTGCGTTCAATGAGTTATAAAATGGATTAATTGATTAAATGAATGAGTGAATGATTGAATGAATGTGTGAATGAAGAAATATGACCGGAATGATGGAGGAGGAAAGAAGGGGAAAAAACATTGAAAAAGTAAGAAAAGAAAGAAAAAAAACCATAGAGACAATTAGAGAGATAAAAGAAAAGAAAGAAAAGAAAGAAAAAAACCATAGAAACAAATAGTGATATACTGGAAAGGGTTTCTGACTTATGCTTGATGCTTCAGTTTGATAGATCACACTGATGATGCGGGCAATGAGTCAGCAGACAACGTAACCCTGCACCATCATCACCGGCGTTCCACATCACGCAGAGAGGGTTACATCTACCACACATCAGACCGGTCGTCTGCAGACGACAGCAACAACATAGTTGGAAAATATGCCACCTACCCCGAAGTGAGGCAACTTCTGGAGAGATATATATACAAAGCATTAAATGAATTAAGTGTTGCAGCTTAGCGAATTATTTCAAATAGGTCATGAAGGTACATACATGCACTGCATTACCCTCCGTCTTCTGTAAGGGAACACCTGTGTATATCGCACACTTATTCATAACGAATGTGGTATCAAAGTTCTAATGGCTAAGATGATAATATCCAAAACCGAGATTCGCAACTGCTTTTAGCGAACTCTTCTATTTGAAGGTTACATTTGCCGGTGATTTATTTTGTCTTTTAAAGATATGCTTTTCTTCAATAGCCTCGAAAGATACTTCGTCTTATCGCAGCAATCCCTTCATTGGGCATTAAAGTCTGAAAGGTCCGAACACTCATTCCCTACTCTTTTGTTATTCGCATGAGGAATGAAAATCAAAAGCTTCGGCGAAGATATATTCACCCCCGGTATAGTCGCGTCAAAACATGTATAGCAATGCTGGTACTATACACGGAAAGCGGAAGCGGGAAGTGATTTAATGTCCTTTTGGGATCCTGTCTGGTCCGGGCTACAGTTTCCTGCACTCTTCATTTTGTGAAGTATGCCATGTCAGTTCGCTATATATCAAGCCGTCCCTAAAACACATCGGCAAAGGCTTGCGTTTCAGGATCGGGCTTCCATATTGTCATTCGCCTAATGCCGCCGACGCATCCTGTGTATATCCATATATATGGCTCGAACACCTGATAGGGGGAACGCGAAGGCAACTTCCTGTCTTTAAGGGAAAATACCAGGATGACAACCAAATGGACACAGCTCCTGACCGCCAATTTTTTTTCACCATCAATAATGTCCATTACTTTATCCACTTTAACGGAATTCAATTAACCAGTTTGTCTCCTGTGACAAATTTTGTCACGTGTCCTGAGGCTGGTCTATTTCGAAACGTGAATTAATGAATATCCACCTGTTTTACTTATCTGTATATTGACGTGTCAACGTTATATAAGACACTTGGAATCGTTACTAACCATTTCCAAAATTAAAAGCAAAATTTAAATACTTTCCGTTTGAAATGAATTCCATGGGTGTTTTGTCCAAGACATTTCATTGACATAACTTTTCCGTATCCATGGAAACAGAATCAAAGTTTACACAATGAAAAAAATTACTGTACGTTGTATATCATGGCGTGTGTTATCAGATTGTGACGTGGTTGAACACACAGTGGCAAGAACACAATGACATCGTGGATCTACACGAAATCGGTTCGACCTACGAAGGACGACCTATCAAACTCATGCAGGTTTGGATCCTTTAATAACGACTTGCATTTTATCACCGACCAGGCCTGGAAACAGGAAGTTTGTTTTTGTGCTTGTCGTAAAATCGTTCCTTTTTCAGATTGGCCGCCCAAGTGAGGGTCTAATTAAACCAGCGATATGGATAGATGCGGGAATACACGCCAGAGAATGGATTGCCCCAGCAACGGCTATATACATCGCCAAGCAGGTAGAAAAAGGGGGGTTTTTCAGCAAAACATCTATTGTCGCACCTACCCAAAAAGAAAATCGATTCTATTCTTTTGATAATGAATGGGGCAATTTATCCCCACAGACATAACGAGATAAAGAAATGATGGCAATGAATTGGATCGGCTCAGTTTTCGAATTACCTCTTTTATTCGGCTGCTTTGAGCTCATGACTTGTGCATTGGTTACATGACTGTGTGCCCTTCTTTCTACATTATGACTTCCGCTGTTGTCTAGTTGCTATCGGGCTATGGAACCGACCCGGGTGTGACTGCCATGGTGAATCAGTTTGACTGGTACATTCTGCCAGTGGCCAACCCAGACGGCTATCAATACTCGCACGAAGTGGTGAGTACAACACGGCGTTGATCATACTTTAAATATTGTGTAAAATCACACTTAAACAGATTTAGATGGTTTTCGGTGAAAGATTTTATAAAATCCACACTTAAAGAGATTGACATGTTTTACGGTGGAATAATATGTAAATCACATAGTCACGTATATATATATAAATATATATATATATATATATATATATATATATATATATATATATATATATATATATATATATATATATATATATATATATATATATATATATATATATATATATATATATATGTGTGTGTATATATATATATATATATATCTATATATATATATATATATATATTATATATATATATATATATATATATATATATATATATATATATATATATATATATATATATATAATTCACCACTCTTTTATGCTGCCACGAAACCCCTATAAAAAGTTTAGGAGGTGTAATTTAAGACTTCCAACGAAACTCGGCCTCAATGCTGTTGATTGGCAGTTGCCTGCCTTTCACCGGCAGCAACTTGTACTTGCCTTGCTACGCCTCACGTGACATCTTCCACAACATAACTTCCCCATCTTCCATTTCGTGTAGGCTTGTTGATTTCACAATGAGAACTTTGAAGGTAAAACGCTAGCCGCGCTCTGAGTATCTCTGTTTCTCAACGAGCCATAGACCTAGTTGCTTTGCTTTGTGGAAAAACAACTAACTTCCGTGTTTTTGTTTTTCTATCACGTGGTTGTAAGAGAGCGAAGTCATAATCGGACTATTGCCGCTTCAAAAACCGACAGTTGAAACACTTGAATCCAAGTCCTACCGTTACAGTTCATGGCTAACACACACGCATAGCTGGCTAACACACACATATAACACTATCAGTCGTAACTCACACCTTCCGAGGTTTTTAAGTGTATAGAGGCACTTAAGTGTAGAGGTAGTATATATGTGCCGCGCGACGGGGTATGTTTTTTCGGCCTCTCGACTTGTACGACGGGTTTTTGGGCCTCATACTTGTACGACGGGGTATGTTTTTCAGCTTCAGTCTATACGACGGGTTATACATTTGCATAAAACATTGTACTACGGGGTATGCTTTTGGCCATTTTGACCTTGTACGACGGGTACGGGTTTTCGAGGTCCCGCGGCACACCCCTATCCAGAATAAGGCTAAGTGCCCCCCCCCCCCCCCCCCCCCGGGATCTAGAGCTTATCTGCTTATGGAGCGGTGCTTACATTTGTGGTTCAGCTATTTATATCGGTCGTAGATCTGCTCCGATTTGTCATGGCTTCAAAAGATAACTCGTTGACTTCAATTAACCCATCCAATCATGGATAACGGAAAGGTGCAAATTTATATGCGTAGCTTTTACCTGTTTCACCGGGGTTATTACTGTGGGATGCCATGGTGTTGACTGATGAGGTGTTTTCCTGTCGTTGTCTGGGGAGTGGTGAGGGGTGTTGGGGTGAGTGGGGTTGGGGGGAGTGAACGGATTATTTCCATATGTGCATCGAGCTCGAACTACTGCCAAAAAAAATCGCCTTGTGTAGATTTTTCATTCGTTAACCATAGATAAATCTTTGATGTAATGTTCCTCAAATCCGTATCTACCTGACATATACGGATACCTGTATATAACGGCCACCTTTAAGATGTATCTACTTCTGTTTGTAACGGATAATTATCCCATTCCTCATCACGTCTTGTCAGACAGGTTTTAATGAAATCTCACCTCACCCCTTTAAGCAATATTGTTTATGAAAATACGGTTGATTCGACGTCGAAAGTGTCCAATACGCCTTTGTTCTGTTAACCATGTTAACAGGATCGACTTTGGCGAAAGACGCGCAGCCGGCAAGATAACTTTTGGTTCTACCGCTATAGATGTCAAGGAGTGGACCCCAATAGAAATTTCAACTACAAATTCAGAGGTATTTATGGTATTGGTTATGCATAATAATCAACATATTAATTGTAAGACGTACGCACAAGCTAGTGCGGATACTTCTAGATTGCTTCTCGACCTTTGGTTTATTATGTATGTTAAATATAGAACTTCCACTGCCCCACAGTCCAACTCTATCCCGTTTCCCACAGCATCGCGACAAACGGTCATATCCAGGCAACGTTTGTGTATCGTTACTTGAACCGCGACCCAACTTGATCATATCACTCTAAGCTAAATGAACCAGCGAGCGCTTGGAGCTGTAAATTACTAGCATGCATACAAAATATCAATCTTAAAAAGAATATTTGTCTTTTTTTTCCTCTGAGAAATAAACTACACTCTTGCTTCCAATCAAATATTCTTCACATAGTGCAAAAACTAGTTTCCGGTTTCCCTGAACGCGAATGCATTAATTGGCACCCGGTGGCATTATGACCTATTTCCGCTTGTTATCTGCATAGCAACCATGGATCAAGTGGGCCAGTGTTCGGGAACCTGACGCCAGGATCCGAGTCCGCATAAGCATCCACAAGTCTTAACAGTTTTATCAAATAAAACACAGACGCAAGATTTTGATACTCAAGACCCCACCCCCCCCCCCCCCCCACACACACACCCACACACACACACACACACACACACACACACACACACACACACACACACACACACACACACACACACACACACACACACACACACACACACACACACACACACACACACACACACACACACACACACACACACACACCCCTCAGGGCTATTTTTATATCAGATTTGATAACTCAGGGCATTTTTACCTTTAAGATTCCCCCGCTCTGTTAATATTGCTGTATGGAATTATTTCCCTTTTGCAGCCCATTGTTCAGGCCATTACTGTCGCAGTCAGAACCCTTGTGATGCCACATACAGCGGGGAAGCGGCTTTCTCCGAAGTCGAGACTCGATCCATGGCCAACTTCATCTTACGTCGCCAGGGTCCTCTCAAGATGTATCTCTCACTACACTCCTACTCTCAGATGTGGCTAACTCCCTGGGGCTTCACATCCCAACCGCCCAACGATTTTAACGACATGGTATGATGAACTGTTTCTAGGCGCTCGGAAGCCGAACCCGTGTGCTTGTGAATATGCATAGAATTCGCGGCCAGCGATCTGCTGTTATATTTATGCTGACTTAATAATGGTGTTTTTCTGTTTCAGATGAGAGTAGCAAATAAAGCCAGTGCAGAAATGGAGAACGACTATATCGTGGGATCGCCGGCCTCTATTCTCTGTGGGAATCAAATACTTAGATACTAGTGTTAATATTACTATACAACGAAAGAAACCAACGATATTATAAATATAACGATTATTTGTTTATGTATAGTGTATAATAGGGAACAAGGAGTTTTATTGACACATTGTAGGGAAGCAACGTTGTTATTTCAAGTACAAATCAAAATATTAACCTTGATAATCTGCTTTTATGATAATCTTATTGTTGATTTCAGATCCCGCTGGAGGGGGTTCTTATGATTGGGCCAAAGCTGTAGCCAACATAAAGTACTCGTACACAGTAGAACTACCTGATAAAGGTTACTATGGTTTTCTGTTGCCTAGCAACAGAATACTTCCGGTTGGAGAGGAGACTTTCAAAGCAGTGAAAGCTGCAGTGATTGAGATGAAGAAGGATGTGTGTTGGGTGTATGGCGTGAGATGTCCATCCGGGTAACGTATAGGGTAACGTGGGCTATAGACTGTGATGGTGACGTATCAAGGGCTAAACCCAGCCTCTCTGGGCTTATTTATATTGTGTGATTCAGAAACGGATCCGTGACCCTATTTAATATATGAAAGAATTTTACATTGAATGTATATATAAAGGATGTATAATTGACTGACGTATTTAATAAACAAAATCACTATGATCACGTGTTGGGTGGAATATGTTTAATTCGTATCTATGCATCGAATGTGTTGTTCAGGTGAGGTCATGTTCATTTTTGGCTTTTTCCTTGTTGCCTCGCCTTTTGACCCGCAGCTTGTGGGCTCGACTCCTAATACAAGTTTCACACTGACTCTTAATATGGTATTCACGTAGTGCAACTAGTTTCGCTTCGCTTTTGCCTTCACACTCAGAAGTAATACTCATTCGCCACCCAACTAGTGCGCACTAGCTAATCCACCTTCGGTAGGAGGTTTCGATCCCAAAGTAACTAGTTCGGTTGCAAAGCAATGAAACTACCTCGGATTTCGCTTCCCATGTGTAAACAGAATCTTAAATGCGCATTACTTTCACTTTTCAGCGAAGTTACAACGTGTGCGTCTGTTATTGGTATCCATATTGAATCCCGGGTTTTACGTGACCTCTAAGATCATGGGACCACGTGGTAATGCAGACAGTAATACACAAATAAAAGCGGTTTGAATGCGCACGCGGTAGCATTGCTGTACATGGCCAAAGTTGCCAAAAACGGCACTAATTCGAAATAACGAACGAACGCGGTAGCGGTTCTTTGTCTAGACACGTGTGGTCGAATCACAACCGACTGCATCCGAAAGCGCTGAAAATCATGATTGCGCTTGTGCGGAAGTTAAAATTTTTGTTCCAGGAGGGAAAACGAGCCCATGTGAAAACGTTTGTTTATCTATCTTACCTCGCTGTTTACTTTTACTTTTTATTACACTTTCCCGACCTCATTATGCCTTCTAACTTTAGGAGTGACGGAGAAATCAGAAGTGTTGAAGTGTAAGTACATAGCCGCGAATAAAACACAAGCTTCGTACATGGGCTGCGACATTTTGTACACCACGTGACCAATATTTTTGTCGCATGGGGTGAATGTTGTATGCGATTGAAATGAAACGGTTAATTGCGATCGGAATACATGTCCAGACGTACGCGAGAATGCGGATGTTTGTATCGGTTTCATGGGTTCGCTTTGCGTACAGCTCTTGAGCCGTACGCAAGAAACCGATTGCGATGCGATCTATAGCGACCGTGTGGACAAAACAAAGTGATTGTAGTCCGCGTGCGATCTAAAATGGTCGTCGTGTATTCGATGCGCACTAATACGGAATGGACAACCGTATTAAGTGTGAAAACGGTGAAAGTGTGTCAAATTAATTCGTTATTGATCACGACAAATGGCGGTCCCATCTCCGAGAGGGGGTGTACTCGACCAAGGTACACAGCGTGGGTTAATAGTATCGTTTTGGACCTACGTCCCAGCCGCAGACGTTCGGTTCCAATTGTCAAGCTTTCGAATGCCGAGCCGCTACAGCTGTCTTTAACAATGAAACTAGAACTTCGGTAGTAAATGGCTAAGGATGCCACACACGACCTCAATTGGTCAAACAACAACAACCACTCGGACATTTTGCATCGGGAACCGAGCGCCAGTATCCCCAGCAGAGATGGATTCACTGCCCGGAATAGTCAATGGGTTTGTGCCTATATTTGTGTGCCATTTGGGCGATGGCTGTCCAAACATCGCAACCACTTTAATCCATGGCCGTGGCGAAATCAGCGTTTTATCACACCATTATGGTTACGACCAATCATAATTGTTATGAATATTCACCTAATAATTGATGCTAACCCTCTTTCACACACCCCCACACCGAAATATCAATTCACACACGAACATAAGCGCTGTGACATTAACACACATACATTGTAGTTCCATTTAATTGACAACGCCTGCTTCAATGTAGCCACATATATCTACTTTGCGTTTTAGGACAGAAGAAGAGAATTGACCGGCCGTGTAAAGAAGAGTAGGCTTCACAATCAAACACCCTCAATGCCAGGTCCCGTTCGTGGCGAATCTCCCTTTCATAACACTAATTGATTTAGACTGTTTGTGGTTTCGTTCTCTTTGTACGTGTATTCTGCATCGAGGCAAAATTCAATCAGTGCTTGCCAAATCTCATAACAACCAGTTTGTTTGTCACCTATCTCGACTCAAATTGATCCTTTTTCCTTAAACCTTTAATTAAGTTGCCTGAGAATTGGCACTGCCACCATAAACAACTCGTCTCATTTCATGACTAGCATTTACCCAACTGTTAATTAATAGCGCTGTGGATTAAACGAAGGAAATACACCCCATGCGCTGTCTGGACCGCTTCTAAGCTAATGGGTTTGTAGCTTTTATTTTGCGCTATCTACTCATGGCAAATTACAAAACCCTGTTGTTACATTCAAGAGTGGGTGAACAATTTTCTCTGGAAGCTGCCCCGTATTATTCGGTCATAAATGCTGCTTTGTTTGCAAGAGTATTGACAGTTGAGATCAAAATCGATCCTATTTCAATTACCATGAGGATAACGGTTGTTAATGATTGGGACGCCATTGGAAACATAACAACTGTTCAATGAAATAGACAATTTAAAGCTAATTTCTGACTTCAAACGAAATTTTGTAATTATTTTGTTACTGTTAGTCCTATTCTGTTTTGTGTATAATTTGTATGACAAATTCGTTATATTAAATTATTTCTTAAAGTGTTAATTCTTTTCAGCGTATCATACCAAAATATAGAAAAAAATTATGCCTTTACATTCACGTTTTATCAGCAATCCTGTTCTTCTTGAAAAGCTTTTCAAACCCAAGTTCAATTACATCCGTCCAAGCAAACAGCATTACCTAATCAATGTATTATTTTGTTGTTATTCAATTCTACCAAGGTTAAGCAATAGAATGGAAGTATGCGCCCAAATCGCACTAGCCCTGTGCCGTTGTCCAATTAGAGACCAGCTTATAACTCGAAAATGTCTACTGATTTAAGCAGTTATGTGTGACGTATAAGCGAGTGCGTCTCACAAATACGGTAATCCAAAAAACTCACTAATAACAAAGTAATATCTTCATTTAAAACATCTGTACAAATTAAGCAATTACAAGTAAAAGAAGAAGGTATTCCTGGTGACTACTGCCGTCAAACTTGCCTTCTTCGACAAGAGGGCCCTGGACATAGGAACTCGAGAGTTGAATCTCCTCTTCCTGGTAGACACTAGTCCATTAATTTCCATATTAGTGGTCACAGGTGTGCGACTGTCGAGACTAGGGTCATGTCACGCTCAGCTAAAACGATCCTACTCAATTACGGAGCGCCATTATAACGTGTCACAAAGCTCGGACGATTGGGCAGGACCATTCTTATTATTCTACCACTCTCGTGTTTTCTCTGTGAAAGGTTTCGGTCTGTGCAGCAGCATGGTGCAAATCTACTCTAGTCCTGGTGTCAGTGCGTGACCAATTTGTGATTTTTGATAGCATTAGCGATATATGCATTGTGCTTTACAAAGCCGCTCGATTACCGACACCAGGCTTCCGAGCGACCACACCTATGAATTTATATATATATATATATATATATAAAAAATATATGCTGAGCTAACGACATAGCTGCTTAGAGTTTAAACTATAGATGACAGACTGCTACAAGCATCAGTAGTGTATGGCGACTGATTGTTCTGTTGGATCCGCAAGCTGCACACCGGAAGACGCTGTAAGCTCGCCATTAACATGTGAATGCGTTTGATATGACCCGTGATCGACAAATAACTTCGCACTTTGTCTCACTAGCATAATAAACATACCCACCCAATCAATCAATGCCATTAGTGTCTTGTCTTTTTTCTAAACTGTTTTTAATCGATAATCTATCAGATGATCACATCCGATGATCGATCATAATTTTGCAGACGATTCCAGTGTCGATCATAACGTTTATATTCCGACTCGCGCGTTCCTAACATCGTGTACAAGACGCAAACCTGATTTTCATACGGTAATTAAGTGGACACGACAGAGAACACCAACATCACTCACAAATCTGCTGTTTCTTCATCGTATTAATCAGTTTGGCACAGTCCCAACCCTACGCATAAAATGAATAAATAATGTCTATCTCTACAGTGAATATTACATGCAACACATGGTAAAATAATACAACTCTAGGTGGATACACCACATGTATTGTATAGGTATATATAAACAAAAAAAAAATTGTTTTGGGGGGTAGGGGAGCTAATCAACTACACACATCACGCTAAAGCAGGAACAGTATATAGAACTGGCATCCAGTTCACCCAAACAAGGCACTTCCTATCAACATGACATAAGGAAGACACAAAGGAAAATTAGTTCTAGCTACGCACAACAAGCATGGTAGCAAAATTAATTTGTATTTCATGCACCGCTTAGAAGATATGTAAACCATCAACGGCTTAATTTGTAACTGGCAAGTAACACTTGAAAATAGAATGCACCGTAAGCTGTTGTAATGTAATATCAGACGAGCACCAATTATCGTAGAACCCTCCCCAGCACTAACTCAGTAACATGTGGGGCAGCACTTCTCCATGTATCAAATATCACTTGACAGCATATATTCCACATCTAGCAAAACTTACACACCTAAAAACCAGAGAATATTAAAAAACAAGCTAGGTTGCTAATTATACACCGCCAGTATCTAGCAAATACAACACCATCGCTAGTTAACAACAACAACAACCACAGAATTATTTGATTTGCCGGCACATGCAAAGCACGATCAACGTGCTAAGAACATCGCTTGACAGTCATTTAGTTGTATCATCAGGTTTACACCCGCGTAAAAACAACCCCCAGTGATAACAAGAAACACAGGTTTTTCACCACTGAGTTCTCATGGAATAAGTGTCAGTGATATTGGTGCCAATCAAACTATACCACCCCTTACGCCCTATACCGCTCTCTGTGTAATCAGGCACAGACATATATACACCCTCCTCTGACAAAAACCTCTCATTACCACATCACCAGTAGCTGTAAACCCGTAATACAGCACCCAGAAAATCCTCAAACGAATAAATAAATACATCACAACCTTGTTGATCTCAAGATGTGAATCACATGGACGGAATAGCATTCAATATAAACGAGTGTCTTGAATCGGCTCAGCTGCTGTGACCATTGTGTGGTGGGCGGAGAGGTGCGCTTGATTGGTGACCTTCACCGTTATCTTGTCTCTGCCGCATGGCTTCCAAATCCCTCAACAGGTGCTCATTAGTTTGGACCAGAGATCTTCACAGACAAATGGCAGGGTTACTCACATAATTAGGATGGAGATAAATAAAAAAACCAGTAAATATATTTATAGAAATAGAAGACAGTCCCCTGACCAAAATTCCTCAAATAAACGTGCAGGTTCTTATAGAGAGCATGCAAATTCGTTCAAAATAGGAATATCTCCCCGTTTCAGATAGGGTTTGCAGTTGGGTGGGTATGAACGACAGAATGTTTGCTCACTTGTGGCTCTCCTGTAGCATGTTGGCCAGTTCCTGCATGTGGCTGGCCTGCTTGAGACGGATCATCAGTGTGTTCACCTCCTGCTTCAGCCGCTCATTCTCAGCACGTAGACCCTCTGTCAACAACAAATAACACGATCGTTAATATTGAGGTGGACAGCACTTTTACAAACAAAGGTTTGGATGAGGATGATTGTGATGCCTGGAGAGCGCCCCTGAATTGACATCACCCCCTCGCCAGGAAACTGTTGCCCTTATCAGTCTGTACTTAATCAACAGCCAGGTTTTGATATAGTTCTGACGAAAGACTAAATATAGACACGTTAAAGCTCGGAAGACAAAAACAAACTGGAATGCATCAGCATAAGTTTGGCCCCGAAAACAATATCACTGAAATCCAATCCCATGCTTTGTTAGTACACAGATGAATAAAGATGTGCGATACAATTCTGTGAAAAAAAATTCTCACCAAGTTGAGATGAAGACACATGGTTGCTATGGTCACTGTTGCCTTGGTGTTCCTGTAAGTGCTTATTGTCTTCCATTGCTTTCTGCAGCCTTCCTTTCATAATACCCTGTATGTCATGCGACTCCATGTCATAAGAGCGACATTATTAAATTGTGATCAAGTTGTAACATTTTGTGCCAAAGTTATATATATATATATATATATATATATATATATATATATATATATATATATATATATATATATATATATATATACGAAAGCAGTGTCTCCTATATAATATTGACCAGTGAACACTACACCTTTACAACACAGACTCCACACTGACCAGATCTCTGTGGGCCCTGATCAGGGCGGATTTCATCTTGTTTTCGTCCATGTCCACCCCCACTTCATGGCTTTCTGACATTGATGAGATGAGTTTCTCTCTGAGGGCCGCCTTCTCGTCCCTTGCTGTACGCAGCTCCTCCCTTAGCCTCAGTACCTCCCGCTCCAGGGAGGGGTTCGAGGCGGAGGAGGGACGAGGCGGAGCGACGTTCCCTCCACCTCGTATCCCCTCTAGAAGCTTTGTCAGCTGGGCTGCATATTAATCAAACACTAGTCAACATTCAACATTATATTAATAAAACAGCAAAAGCTGTTGGGTTGGTTCATTGGTCACAAAGACAGCTTGATGCAATAATTTATGTGAATTTCCTTCAACATTCTGACTAAAGTATCGACGAAATCTGGCATCCACCACTCCACACCCCAGCTATGTGACCCTGCCCTCCCGGATGTTCAACATTGAACCTCTGGGTGTTGAATCCCACTCACCAATAAACCGCGGGTTTCTTAGAAGTGACCGGTTGCCGTTCCAATACTTGTCCACCATGCCACTTACGCTGCCAATGCACACCCCAAACTCGCCCGGAATCACAATCTCCTCCTGTTTTGTCTGTCTGGTGTCATCATAGGGAACAGGAGAGGGTGAGTGCGGCTGTGTAGCGGTTGAGGTGGGCTGGTCAGTCCGATCAGGCTCCTAGCAATCCAAAACAGTTAACCCATCAACTATGGACTGTAACCCTCCACTCAGATGACAAATACATTGACGTATTTGTATAAATTGCACGCTTGCATATGTTTTACACCTCATTTCGGCCTTGCAATTTGGTAAGGTAACGTAAGTATGGGGTTTAACGGCACACCAACACTGATGAGTTATATGGTGCCAAGAAAGGTTAATAGATAAGATTGACCTGATTAAGCAGCCGCCTTCTAGGATAATTTGGTCCAAAACATTTTTTCTATTGCATGGGAGACAACCCTTAATAGACCAGGGATCATTTTAAATGCATTGTTTGTCTAAGCTCATTTAGTAGGAGTGAAGTATCCATGTTGTCCATATTCAAGATGGCTACCCCACACATGCAATATGCATGGGTAGACAAAGACCTGCAATTGGCTGCTATGATCTAATGTAGCAAATGGCGACACATTAGTAGTAGAGATAGGGTAGACACTTCCAGCATGAGCTTTTCACTGCAAGAAACCACTATGATGTTGCATTGGATAACAGAGTTGTTCATGTTACAAAAAGTGGCAAGGAATCAATGCTGCAGTGTTTTGGGTGGTATGAGTGGGAATTGGTCACATTACAGAGGCTATATATCAACATATAACATGAAACCGTACATGAGTCTTGGGTAAGCCAAGTGGAAGACCTTCACACACCTAACTGGCGTAATCACCAATGGTTTCTGGTTTATCTTTTACATGCATGCTGAACGATGATATAACCTAGGGTAAGGTGTTAGTGTTTGCTTGAGATAGGATCAGCCAAGTTCATCAGTCAAATGATGAACTTGGCTGGATGGGACTAGTCACTTGGCCACATGCAGAACAACCTGGTCTGGTCTGTCAACGGGCATACTGCTTAGATTACCATGCCTAATTATCATTTCAACCCACTATTAGAGGTAATTTTTCTCCAAAATTTTGTGACCTTTACACGAGTGAATACAGTAGCTTATGATAGCACAACTACATATTTGAGTGAGTCAGCAGTTTGCATGTACATTTATATGAACAACAGTCAAATCAAGATCCAGACATTACAAGAAAAAAAAGATCAAGCAGCTCGAAAACCTGACATGATTATTGTTTTAATTCACTGTTATGAAATGACACGAGCTCTCACAGAGTTAGGATCGTAGAACTCGACTGCCCGGTGATCTCCTGACTCTGTGCCGCCTTTTTGACTTGGTTTAGGAGATTCTGTTTCCCTCGGTTGTAATACAGGTGAAGCTGTTCTTTCTGAGTACAACATAAACACAATAACATAGAACATCACATGTATACCTATATACAATAACTCACTCAACGACAGAACAATTGATCGGACAAAAGCCGAGTAGAAACATAACACAACCGTGAAAATCAGTTCAGGACTGGGGACAAGAGGGTTGTTATCCAACCCAACCTGGTCACATATATTTTATACAAACATCAAGAGGCCCTATATAAGCAAATAGGTCAAGGGTAAATATTAACCAGATTTGGCTATACATTCACTGACATGAAGGAGTTAGGGGATGGACACAGGTGATGACACTAGGGATGTATAATCTACCTGGGTGAGCTGTGAAGTGGCCTTTGCCTTTATAAGCTGTGTAGGCCTCAGCTTCATCCTGGTAACAAAGATTAGCATCCTCACTGAACTGTACCTGGCTTCTCCTACAGACACAGAACATGTTCAAGGTCATATCATATCACTGAAGGTCACAATAGATCCCTGAAAGTTGCATCTGCCCTAATTTCTTTATCATACTGAGGTAAACAGTAGCAGATTAATTAAGACTTGAAAGAAAATAAATAAAAGATGAAGACAATGCCCACCCATATTCTTTGCCCTGAGGTGCAGTTCCTGCGCCATCAGATGGTGTAGTTGTCATTATCGCAGGAGCGAGGTTGGGGTAGCGGGCGGCAAAGCTGTCCATGCCAGGTGTGTTTTCCACAGGGACTGCCACTGTACACCAGTAGAGATATTTCGTGTATAATATAACAGGTGATACAAGGGCAACATCAAATATCATTTCATGAAACCATCAATACAGACTTTTGTGCTACTTAATTTATTTTCCGAAAGACCGATTATCTATTATCATTACATTGCAATTACCAAGCCTAATTTTTGTAAATGTTAAAAATAAGTTTTTTTCTTCTACACGTGATCAACTGATGAAACTGCAATAAACCTGTGGAAGAAACAGTCGGGAAATTTTCTTCCCCATTCTGAAACCACACCAAACATTGTTTATAGTACAGCATGCTGACAAGCAAGCAACATATTTGTCAATCATGAGCACTGCTGGTTTCATCAGATGTGATTTGATTGGCTGACCTGATTGAAGTGAGAAGGAGGGGGCATGGTGGGGAGGAACTGGGGGTCCGGTGGATGTTCCAATCCCACACCGGCTCTGTTCATATGGCGCCGTACTGCACATATACAAACATGCGCCGTATTTACATCAGCACAGGTCACATTTATTTGGCATACAAACTCCCAAGAAAATTGTGACATATATATGATGAGTCAGCACTTCAAACTTATATTAATAATCATAACCATCCACTGTTATTGACACTGAGAACATATTATTACAAATAGAGCAGCTATCTTCAATAAGCTCAGCACGGCGACTCATTCAACTAAACAATTCCACTGCTTACATCTGATCAAAGACACACAACATCACAATGGTCTTTCCTTTTTGTACCAACTTCAACATAAATTCCACCATAAAATTTTTGTACTAACTTCTAAGGCAGAATTTGGGGAGCAACTTACACATGAGTGGAACCCATGCACAAGTATGTATGGTATGTGGCAATACAAGCAGTGCACAGGGTGGGATTTCTAAATTGGTTCCTCAACAAGGTACAAGATAAGTCTTAGACCATTCACTGCAGTAAGCTGTGCTTACATGAGATTAAGTAAGATTTCAGTGCAGCCTTCCTTCACACCTAACGGACCAACTGATAAGTCATGCAATGAGTGTGTTATCTTCATCCCTGGAGGTATGGGCCTCTGGTTCAATGAATCGCGTACCTTGGTGATTATTATCATAGGATAAGATATGGCAGGCAACAAGACATGCAAGTTGGGATCATTTGTTGCTGTTTACGAGTTAAAGTGTGAGTAACATCACCTTATACAGGCACCGTGACATAGCCTGGCACCGTGACACAGCTTGGCACCGTGACGTAGCCTGGCACCGTTACACAGCTGTCTTTACACAGCTGTCTTTACCTTCAGTTCAGACACATACCCCCACCCCCCACAGAACAACCCACCACCTCACCTTGACTGCTACTGCTTCTCAAAACAATACGCTCATTACAACAACTGACACAGTAGCCATGGATGAAATGTTGTCTTGTTGTCCTGGCAGGGGAAAATGACATCACCTGGTGGTGACGGTCCTGAACATCTAGTGTGAGGATCCTGTTGGCGTGAACCCCCAACACATTAGTGACACCCACAGCAGACAGCTTCACAGAGGAATTATCGCCATGACACTGCTTGTCTCCGTATCCACATCCTCCATGCCCTGGTGTATCCTGGGTAACAAGTATCGCAGGATCCACCCTGGCATCCTCATCCCACACAACACACTTGCAGCAGTTTCCACGGTGATTATCTACTCCATCATCATCATGTATTTGTTGGCTGGTTCCGCACATTAACTTGACAGGAGTGTGGAATAGTGGCCAGTCTACGTCTTCGCAGGCACCATTCCTAGATGCGTCCAACTTCTTACATGTCATATCAGTTTGAGATGTATCATAGAGACTATATCCTGGCAGAGCTCCCCAGTCACACCTGTCTGCCATGACTGAGCGGACTCATCTCACAACCTTCACCTTAGTCTATGTATATATATATATATCTGACCCCAGCATCACACGGAAAACGTGCCCTGCATCACTAGATCTCAAATTGACGAGCATATTAGGTTCTGGTTCAGATTACACTTGCCATATGATATGCCATGCAATCCAAGTCAATTTGCACCAGACATCGAATTGCCCCGGTAAAACTGTCCATTACTAGTTAACACAAGTCATGTTTTGCAATGCATGCGAGGGTTTAAGCATTGAATGAGTGCAGCACTCAGCCAAAGTTTCAAATCACTTTCATCTATTGTGTTATTTTTTGAGAAATTGGTCATTGGGTTAGTTTACAAGCAAAATATACTCAAAGGGAATGGCTTGTTGAAAAATGATATTCCTTTCCATTAAAGTTATAACCTTTTAAGTCGCAAAAAAATGAAATTAAAGGTTCAAGCAGTACATATCAAATTACTAATACACAGGTGTGCATCAATGATGACAATGGGTTCAGAAACGAAATATGTTATTCAATGTAAATATCAGGTCAGTAGGCTCTTACAGGGGATTATGGTGGTGAACAATAAACTAACAGTAACAGGCTAATATTTGGTTGGAAGTTGGGGTGTTTGCTCAGTGGAGACTGTATATTTGTCAATAGTTTTCATACCAAAAATGGTTCTAGGAGGGGTATCAGGCTTAACAATAGATAGGAATGAGACTTGCCAGCAGGAGGGTAGTCTGAGGTACTTGGATGTGTTGCCTGGGATCCTGTGATTGGTCTTGGTTGATTGAGATCACCCCCTTGACGTGTAACTAGGTCAATCACAGCGGCATCATCCTGGTCAAATGCTGAAATCAACCAGTTAGTATTCCTGAAGCTTTTTATTATAACCACCTCTGTTAAGAATTTATGACTCTTTACAAATAGCAACAATTTCAGAGGGCTTGTCTTACAATCCTTCTACCTCTTGATCAGGCCAAACTAGATCATAAAACGTGCATAATGGTCCAATTCTAATCAATCTGATTCTAACGAAAATGGTCACCTTCAGATTACTCATGGTTTGGAAGGAGTAGACACTAAATAAATATCATCTTGGATGGATCCAATGTCCTACCAGCATAAGGGTTTGGTTTGGCCAAGGACTTGACGTGCTCCACTCGGGGGTTGGTGGATTTGACGCTGGTAGGTGGTGGATTCTGTGGGTGTTCTGTCAGTTCTGCTGCCTGGTCGCTGCTGAAGTGCAACAATGCAGCCTTCCTCTCATTGTCCCGCACCGAACGATCATCTGTGATTAATTTCACATGCTTATTAACCAGCTTCACAGGAATTTTAGGAGTGATAAAATTAACATCACACAAAGCAATGATAATGGTTGAAGACTTGAAGAAGGGAATACAGTACAGCTAGCCTTAGCAAACATCTGTACATTATCGATGCATTGTCTTAAATTTATCCAAGGAATGGTAATGAGGTGCCATGGACATATATGTATATATATTTAGCATAAATGTACAAATGACAAGAGGATTAACAAGATTACGGACCTAGGTTACGTAAATTCGGAAGCATGTGAATGAGGAAGAGCCGGTAGTCTGGTTCATTGCGTGCCACAGGGTTCAGTCTGAGGTCTAGTTCTTGTAGCTGTGGACAGCTACGCAGCCTGTTTAGTTCTCTTAAACTGCCCACATTGTTGTAGTATCTTTGAAAATATAGTCAAGGTGTTTATGATATAATTTTGTGTAAACACTCATAGTTTTAAGTAACCAAAGTAATTCACAAAAAAGCAATTTCGACCCCAAAAAAGTGTTGATTTCAGTTTACAAGGATACAAGTTCAATTTCTCTAAAATTTTCAGATTCTCGATGCCCTGAAAAAGTAGAAATGTAATTGCTGGATCAAATTAATAAATGTAACATATTGAAGACAGCATTGAATTGATATTGAAACAATTCACCAAACTAATGCAACTTTTTTTTTACCAAGTCAACTCAACAAACTCACAGCAATAGATTCAATACAATTGCGAGACAGATCAAGTGATTTCAGACGAGAGAAGCTACGAAGGGAATCTCCTAAGTTGCAAATCTTTTCGTGGTATGTTCCTGGGAGTGATAGTGAACGTACATCTTCTGCACAAGTGAACAACATTGATCACATTACATTGAGAAATAGCAATTCTATGTGATGAAATATGGTATGATTCAAATGTGATATTTAGACAGATCAATGCAGGCTTAGGTGCCAAAAAACGCTTAAGAAGTTCCATGTGAGAAGTTCTATGCACGCTAACTTATGTATGCATGCACAGTTTCTAGACATTTTCTGGGCAGTTCGATAAACAAAAATTGGTGCATGTTTAAGTGGAACAGTCAGAATGAATGCTACAGTTCATCAAAAACCGATTCAGTACTGGTTCCCCATTTATCAATTGGCAGTTTCATTATGATAGTCAATTTGAAAAAAAAAAATCATTGACACCCCATCTAGAACCTATGTGAGCTAGGGTCAAGACGCAGGCAAAAAAGCGTACCCTGTTGTACAAGGTATTATGCAAGTGTATAACCCCTAGTAGGCAGCGTTAAAGTGTCAGAAAAATCTGATCAGCTGATTTCTGATTACATGCAGTAACAACTTAGCGCGCTTGCATGGTCGAACGTGTGATTATCGGCACTTCACACAGGGACCATTCATTGCATTTGCATTGTCAACAATTGGTGGGAAATCCCAGGAGAACATCTTGACATACTGAAACAAAACATATATTAAACCCCCTGTACAGATAGGAAGAGAAAAACATACCCTGTCGTACAAAACAAAGCACCCAAAAAACCTGTCGTACAGATTGCAGCTGAAAAACATACCCCCATCATCTAAGTACGAGGCCCAACATAGCCCTACAAGACGTCAGTAGACTCATGTTACCCTTATGACCGGAGCTAGGCCCAACAAAACCTGTTGTACAAGTCAAGAAGCCGAAAAAACATACCCCGTTGCGCGGCACATGTATACTACCTCTATACACTTAGGTGACCCCACCTCCCGGGGGGGTCGAGATGATTGTCACCATTTCATTAACAATAACAACAGGTTAATTTTATTACAATCATCATCGAAATAACCCTAACACTGTGAGTAACAGTGCCACATTGTGCACTAAGGGCCGGTGAGCTTTGCTTACCACAGCAAAGACGAATCTTATCAACAAAAACAGAATTGTGTCCAGATACACTCTCACATCATCAATAATCAGCCGTAGCGGCCATAGCAACTTGTCTAGGCAAGTCCTCAGGTACGTCAATCAAAACAAATGCCGACAAAAAATTATAACGAACAAAGGTCAGAACATAAAAATTTAGTAAACATAAGTTAAGATATCAATGCTTAATTTCATCGGGTACAATATGCTCAGGTATTACCTAAATTGTTATGTTTTAGTTGTACTCTTTCTCGGATCCAATCCTCAGTAATGGTGAGCGCCATTTTTCAAACAAATTCTCGAACATGCGCAGTGCGTATCTATTTTGTATTAGGCGATCCCATTGGACAATAAAGACCTTGATCTTTGGTTCTCTCTAAAATGGAACTCAATCGTTTTATCCGATGTCAATGTTTCATTAAAAGGTGTCTGAGAAATAGTATCCTAGTCTAGAAATGACTTCGTATGACGTCTCAATAATTATCTAAATATACCAAATCTGAAGTATTCGTAGTCGCTAAATGTTGTTTCATTCACTGGAATGCATTGTTCTACATCACAAATGTTTTATACATTTGACTTTACAACCAAATTATAATATGTACTTTCAAACACACAATTGGTGCTTATTATGCGGACATGAGATTACATCAATATGGTGATTTATGTTATAGCCTATGTTTAAACGGCATAATGTGTATGTATATACACACATATACATATATGTGTATATATAGTATATATATATATATATATATATATATATATATATATATATATATATATATATATATATATATATATATATATATATATATATATATATATATATATATATACATATACATATACATATAGTATGAAACAAAAATACTTTCTTCCCTCATCCATCCTCTTCCCCAACCCCACTTATGGTCCACCAATGGCCGATTGACTGTATAAGTTATTTCGGGCGACTTATTATAGACTGAAATGTGATTGGCTGGTGTAGGTCGCCGCCGATGCGTACCAGCACCGTTTTCGTTCGTGCAATGCTCCGGGAAGCCCCGTAACCGGAAGTTAGTGTGAACGCCATATTCGCTGAGAAGAAGATACGCCATTATCTGATTGAATTTTCCCATTATTTCCAGTGTATGTTGTCTTAGAATGATTCATTATGTTCATTGCCTGTCTATTAACGAATCAATTATAATAGACAACCGATCTTTTGGTATTTTATTGCTACAATCTTTTAAGTAAATGATGTCGGATAAGTTTGTGTTGAAAATTACGATTCCAATTTTTGTGGGAATGTCTATTCATATAACAACAGCAGGAGTTTGATGAAAGTACCTTTATCTTGTGTATGCACAAACAAACACGCACACGCATATATATTTATAGAGATATAGTATACAATTTATATAATGTGCTGTCTTTTCTGGAATTATATTACTTAGTGTGTAAACAAACTTGGCCATATGGAATTCGGCGTGCACCATAAGGCCAATGCCATAATCAAAGTCTGAGATTGTGTAATGCAGAACTTGGTCACCATGTTTTGTTTCAGAAGCTTAATATGATTATGTATTGCTTATGGATTTCAGGGTGTGTGCAGTCACGAATAACCGTCAGAATGGCAGACGATTTCGATGTTGAAGCCATGCTGGAAGCACCTTACAAGAAAGAGGTTGGTTTGCTTCTGTGCATCGCTTCCTTGAAGTATTACAATTTAAGTGCCTTTGCAACCAGCAAAAAGGAACTTACGTATTTATGACTCGTACAATACTGGTTTAAATGTTTGTTCTTGTTCTGCACAAATTAAGAGAATGAAAAGAGTGTTTCTCGTTTATTGTTCCTCAGATTGCCCCATTGATTGAATATTCAATAGCACAGCTTGAGATCGATGAACCTGCTACGGTTACCATTGAACCTGCCACAGGTAGTAATTCATATGTGAGGTTAAGACTTAATATGAAGTCACACGTGTACAAGTCTCTATCGTAATCTTTGCATCATCCGCGCTATCTCATCACAATTTACTGCCATCTTTATTCCCCTTGTTGTCTTCATGAGTACCACATGTTGAGTGGAAAAGTCTTGTATAAGTAACTTAAGCTCATCTCCTTCCCAATCAGCATATACACTCATCGGGTTCTCCATTAGGACAGTCTGATTTTTTTAAAAAAAAGCATTTATTTAGTCTAATACTGACTAAATTGCTTGTTTTTCATGGATAATATCCGCTCTCTCTGCTATTTTGATCGGATGACATGTTAGCAAGTGCATATTGCTAAGGGTTGCATCAGCTTGGACATTATCTAATGGAGGGCCTGAGGCAGTGTTATCACCCGCTTCTTCCACTCAACGTGTATGTGTGGCCAGTTGAATTGAAAATGTGCCCTGCTGTTCCTCAGGGCTAACCTAAGATGCGGGCAGCCCACCCCCTCATGGTGGATGAGACTACACGAACAAGAGGAGTGGCTTTTTCGGGGGCTTCCACATTGTCTGGTCTCTAGGCCAGTACACCAGGGTGTTAGGTCTCTGGTCAATATGTGCACAATGGCCAATGCATCGTGTAAGACATGGATGTCACTTGCATGTCATCATTAATGAGCTTCTTGTGTTTCAGCTATGTTAAACTTATTATGAATCAGATTTAGTGGCAGCTCCAATCAGTGTATCAGGAATAAGTTCCGTTTGATATTAGAGAATCAGTTGTAAGATAGCATTAGTGGTAGTGGTGACAGCATTAGTGGTAGTGGTGACAGCATCAGTGGTAGTGGTGACAGCATTAGTGGTAGTGGTGACAGCATCAGTGGTAGTGGTGACAGCATCAGTGGTAGTGGTGACAGCATCAGTGGTGGTGACAGCATTTGGCAGCTTTAGACAGAACTATCTGTAAGGAAAACTGTATATTATATGCTGACCAGCACTGATAATCTATGATGGATTATCTGCAACATATTTGCTGCTGGAAACTAAGATATCAAATTGACATGGCTGAGTGAGCGGACTGAGTGAGACAGTATTTACTTGTGTATGGGGTTCGCTTGTGTATAGGTTTGGGCCTCTTTTTCTATGCCTTGAAATTCTGTCCAAAATTCATGTAATGGAAAATAACTGGGATATCGACCCTGTAATCCAGATATTCAGATGCTTGAATTTATTAAAGATTGATGAGCTTCTGTGCTATATGCTCTTTGTATCGACCATAAAGATCAGATTCTGTGTATAATGTCACGCAAAATCCATAAAGATATAATCTAGCACCAGATATCCACACTTAATTATTGAAATTTTGCCCAAAATCTTGTGATCTGTACACGAGTAAATACGATAGATAACAGGGGTAGATTTTGTCAGGTAGTGTAGGAGGGGGTCAAATTGTTAGGTATAGCACAGCTGTTGACTTTGCTGTATCCACCCTTTATCCAGTGTATAGCACATGGATAAATGTGAGTGTATAAAAGCTCGATGGCGTTTATTTATCTCTCACCCCTCCCCTGCAGCCCTCTCTCAACATCATGTGACCAACTGAAGATGACCACACAATGTTAATATTTGTGTAAAAAAACCCACCATTTTAACCTTGTCTAATCTGCTGTGACTTGTGTTTCTGTCCTGTGTTCCTGGTCATCTAATGGTGTTATCTTTTTGGACGTCGTAGGATGATAACCATGGCGGCCGATCAGATAGGAAAGACCGTGACAGAGATCGCGATCGAAGGTAAGCTCCCTAGCTTTCTCTTTGTTACTGCCTATTGAGGACATGCTTAAGTAACGTCTTGCAGTTCAATACTCCTTACATGCTAAGCAAATTTTGAAGTACCAAAGATGAAAAGAAATAGCAGTCTTTTCTTACTAACCCCTCCCCACCCCCAAAAAAATTACGTTGCATCATTGATCAAGGTATTGTGTTTTTTACTAAATTCCAATATTCTCCAGTTCCTATCCTTGACTATCTGTTGTCAGAAAATAACTGAAGAATTAATAAAAGCTTTGAATGATGCATTGGCTTTCAGAAAGAGAAGCAGAAGTCGAACCCGCAGAAGGTAATTGGGGTATTGTCTTCTTGAGATCTTGTAATTGTATGCTATTTGGTTTGCTTCTTGTAGACCTGGCTCCTCCCAGAAAGGAAATCAGGTTTCTGGTGCAGGACATCAACAATGGTAATAGCATAGGGTTGGAAACTAATCTATTTGCTGACTGGTCAAATTCACTCAGGCCCTGTTAATAGCTTGATTTGGGGGGTGGAAAACCAAAAAAAAAGACATTGTGGCCAGTTAGATTCCACTTGGGATCACATGGTGGATAGTGAGATGTTTTTATGAGCTACACTTGAAAGTAAGCTGTCACAATTTACGTTCATGTGTCTGGTTGTCTGGCAGGAGTCGAAGTCGCGATGGTAGACGTAATAAAGAGAGTCGCCGCAGTCGTAGCAAAGACCGCAAGCACCGCGCCAAAGAAAGTGATCGACCCAAACGACGCAGTTTCTCACGCAGCCCAATCCGGTATGAATTATACACTGATAAATGCAATCTCTCAAAATGCACTCCTCCCCGCAAGCATCAACCAGCGAATTAAAACTTAAACTGATCTTAGTGTGTGTTCAGTAAGGACATGTTGAATATCTAGTACTTCCTCATGGTCTCATCACTTCCCATGATGAGGTTGAATGTAGGGTCAGTTGTTGACATTAATTATGTGTATGTGTGATCAGAGTTCACAAGAAAAAAGATTTCACTCCAGAAGAACGTGACGCCCGTACAGTAGTATGTATGCAGCTGGCTGCGAAGATCAGACCAAGAGATCTGGAAGAATTCTTCTCATCTGTTGGAAAGGTGACTTGTTTTTGTGAACTATATATTGATTTAATTGTAACGGAAATATGATCACTATGTCCCCCTCCCCAACAAAACATAACTACTAAGGTGATTTTTAATCAAGACAGGTATTCTCATTTTACTTCCAGTAATCAAGATGGGTTTGTTTTTCTCTTCTTGACACCATTATTATTGGTTTATGTCTGTGCAGGTGAACGACTGCCGCCTTATCACGGACAACAAGACGCGGCGCTCCAAGGGGATAGCTTATGTTGAGTTTGAGGAGATTGAGACTGTGGCCTTGGCTCTGGGTTTGTCTGGCCAGAAGCTGCTTGCCGTCCCCATCCTCGTGCAGTCATCACAGGTAGGGGTGTGTATCAATCAATTATGTCAGGGCAAAGTTTCTCTTACATTGATATATAAAGATCCTAAGCACATGATAAATGGCTTGTTGGCAACTAAGTGCATATTGGTATTACTTGCCTCATAATGCATAATGTCTTCTACATCAGAAGTCTGTAAGATGTTCTGTTATTAATGATCAGAGACATGCATCTTGATGACAGTATCTATAGATGTGTGGTGATGTTTTAGGCTGAGAAGAACCGACTAGCAGCGCAAACAAGTCTAGCCCAGAAAGGGGCGTCCGGGCCTATGAGGCTCTACGTGGGCTCGCTCCACTTCAACATCTCAGAAGACATGCTGAGGGGAATATTTGATCCGTTTGGCAAGGTGGGCAGGAGAGATACTCCCATGTTTCTTCTCCACAATGCGAGAAACTTAATATGTTTGATGAATGTGAGAAGTTAATGTCTGTTACGATTGAGCTGAGTGATGCGTTTTCATCCGCAGATTGATGACATTAAGTTAATGAAGAATCATGAGACAGGACGATCGCAAGGATACGGCTTTATCACAGTATGTATACACCCTTCTTGGTCCATAATGGAGTTTGGTTTGATTTCCGTTTTCACATCTGAGCATATTCTGAAATATAACTCCAAAAAAGTAAATATTGCCTAATTTAAGTCCTTTCTGTTATTGGCATGGCCAGTGAGACCATGCTTCTGAACAATTTTTGTTTTTTTAGTACAAAAAAAAATATGATTAAGCATGTTCTTATAGCTGTGACTGGTGATGTATTTCTCTTCAGTTCCACAATGCTGAGGATGCCAAGAAGGCATTGGACCAGCTGAATGGCTTTGAGCTCGCAGGACGACCTATGAAGGTGGGACACGTCACGGAGAGGACAGGGGACAGCCAGGTGGCCACCACCATGCTGGACAACGATGAGATGGACCGTGCTGGTATCGACCTGGGTGCCACTGGTAGACTCCAGCTAATGGCCAAACTGGCTGAAGGTGAGTGCCTGAGTTCCATGTATAGATAGTGGCTCGTATATACCTACAAGAAACTGCCCTGTGTTAGAGTTTTTTTTTTTAACCAGTTGGACATGTTTCTCATGTGTCCATTCTCTGTATCCATTATATAGTGGATATAGGAATTGGTTGGTGTGTTGTGTATCAACACAGCATTTGAGAGGTTAAGTTGCAAGGATGACGTGTGTTTTGATCAGGTACTGGATTTGAGATCCCCCAGATGGCAGCTAATGCGTTGAACATGGGAGGTTCCTCCGGCAACATGATGATGCCTTCCTCCATGGAAGAGCCCCAGCAGAATACCGCCCCTCCCATAGCCACACAGAGCTTCATGCTCTCCAACATGTTCGACCCAGTCACGTGAGTCAAATGCAGCTTTTCTGTTTCTGCTCATGTAAGTCCTGTCGCGACAGGGTTAACACAGCTGTAATTTCAAGTCAGGATGGCAAAGTTACAGTGCCCAATTGTCACTATTGACACTCCACTATCACAGTGCCCAATCATCACTGTTGACACTACATCACTTTTAACATTACGATGACGAGTGACGTGTTCTGTTGGCCAGGGAGACGAGCATGACATGGGACCGTGAGATCATGGACGATGTCATCGAGGAGTGTAACAAACACGGGGGCGTGCTACACATTTACGTGGACAAGGCGTCCCCTACAGGCAACGTCTACGTCAAATGTCCAAGTATAGCAGCAGCCGCTGCCTCAGTCAACGCCCTGCATGGCAGATACTTCGCTGGTAGGTGTCCCATCTTATTATTTGAAAGTGACTGTGTCATGTTAGTTAAGTACCCCCTCTTATTTGGATGTGTTTGGCTTATTGTGGGTGGATAGTAGTGTCTTAAGAAAGGTAGTTTGAGGGGCGGTGCCTGTTTATTTTGTCAGTAGATTCAATAATTAGTGTTGGACTTCATTGGTAAAGTTCTCCTTGAGATAATGTTGCTGAAATCAATGTTGAAGTGAAACGTTTGAATGTTCCTGTCACCGACATGTTATTATATTTGCTTGTGTGTTCTCAGGTAAAGTGATCACAGCAGCCTATGTGCCCCTGCCTAACTACCACGCCCTCTTCCCAGATGCCATGAGAGCAACCCAGCTCATCCTCAGCAGCCAACAACAGGCAGCACTAGCCAATGGAGGTGGGGCTACAATGACAGGCATGTCACAGCCCCCTCAGGGTGTCTTCATGTAGCTCCTAATCAAACTCATCCTCAGTTAGATCATTCTCATCTCATCATCATGGATGTGCTGTTGTCCTGCCTGGAGTGGCAGAATGCAGCATCTATACTGTTCAACTTAGCTCTGAACTGAAGTGACTTATCGGGATTCTGCCCCATCTCACCCACAACTCTTGGTACAGCACGCCAATTCGGATTCATCACGTAACCGCAGTTATGTTGTGTACAGACTTGCATATTTACGTCTGGGTTAATGGGAATCTTATTTGTGTTGACTGGATGTTATAATGCTCAGGAGCCAACACATCTTGTAACATGGTCCAAATACATGTCTATTGTTTGTGGAATGTTTATTTTTTCTTCTTGATATCCATGGATGTCGATCATATTTTGATTTGGTTAGCCTGGATAATGCAGCAAAAGTAAATTGATGTATATTGCAAGTACAAATAAACAATGTTAATCATAAATTGTGATGCTATCTTGATTAATCTATGACATGTTGGTCTCTTCTAAATTAGACTTGCCTCTGAAACTAACATTTAATGATTCATTTATGGGATCCAACTATATGGATCCCATAAAATGACAACGATAAGAAAGTTTGGTATTGCTTTGTAATAAAGCACAAAGTGATGATTGCAACAAGTTCTGTCATTGGATGGTAAGTGATACTTTATTTTACGTGGGTTGCACGTCAGTTATGTACATAATTCTTTTTCTCTAAATAGAAAACCTGGTTGATTAATGCAAAATAGCATTGGATATGCTATTACCTGGATGATATCTTTAAATATCACAGCAATATGTGTAAAAAAAAGGATGACCTAGATTGTCATACTCAAACCAATGACGGTCACTTCCCTAGACTATCACACAGCATATATACAACATAAATGATTGCAAGATTGGCCTCATACCCTGCTGACTAAGGATTTGTAATAACACAGTCCTTTCTTGCATATTTGCTCTCAAATTAAAATACATTGTAAATGCACAAAGGTACAACCGAGCAATATTTACAATGCACAAATAAAGCCGCTTGTAGCAGATATGGACAGGATGTGATAAATTAAGGCCTTTTTAGGAATGATGTCATTAAAACGTGATTGTCATCATGTCATCAGTGTCTTTTGACGGAGCGGCTGTTGAATATCAAGCGAGTAGGAAACAGGAATAGGAGAAGGATGAGAATAATTCCTATGATGTAGGTGTAAATAACAGTCATTTCTTGTGGCATGAAGCACTTGTGAACTTCATGTGCGTGCCTTGTTGCACTCAACTGCAAAAGAAGTGACGATCTTAATCAGTTTAGTCACTTTGGTATAAACATTCATAATTCACAAGCAAAAATATAGTAAATCAAAGTTATTTTATTAATACTTATGATACCAAACATTATTATCCCTATTCAATCTGCATTTTAGAAATCTCAAACTCGAAAATGAGAAATAACCCTAGCAGTGTAATTAAAAGGATTTCTCTGATATGCCATCCTGCAAGAAATGAACTAACAACGGCTCTACAGTTTACATCAAGCCTGCTTCATTCACCCATTTGGGAGTCAAATGGAGGGTCAGTACTTTTTGGTGACTTTCTACAAACAGAGGATAATTCAGCATATGTTATGTATTCAATAATATTTACCAAGAGGAAGCTAGGGGTTTTCTTATTTCTCCAGCTGAAGGAAGGAATGGTCCATTCTGGTATGTCACCAGGATGCATGGTGTGGCAAAAATGGTGTGTATGACCACTTATGATGAGACGGGGATTAAGTTGAGACAATATCTGGCCACACACAGAAGAAACAACTAATTAATAATGACATGGTGACAATAAGGTAAAAATGATGGTGCCACAGTAGTTAGGGTCCCCTAGCCCATGGCCGCAAGGCACATACATGTATGGGATATTAAATTTTTGGCGAGCAGCATAGCGGAACCCCTGGAGTGAGGGAAGTAGAGTAGGGCTACAGGAAAAAATTTGAAATCAGAAGAGTCACCCATTCATTGAACTTGGAAAATTTTACAACCATTTTTTTACAGAAATGGGTAGCCAATTCCAAGCAATTCAAAGTGACAAGATAATTGAGCTGAGGTCTAATCCTACTCACAGCAATCTCATGGAGCAAGTGGTAATCAATACTATATTGCAAACCAATTCGACGGTCCAGATAGAAGATACAAGGCTAACCCATTCCATAACACCCACGATTTCACACCATACAAACTGAACTAAGCAGATTTACCTTTTGAGAAGCAACCTTGGACAGACAATCCCACTTTGGCTTCATAAGGGCATCTCTCTCTTTCGGTGGGGCAGCATCAGCCCCGGAACAGTTACTGTCCGACCTCCTGTACAGTGGAAAATGCTTGACACAAAAGAAAGATGATGAATTAAGTCACAAAACATTAACAATCAAAAACCTGTCGTGAAATTGTAGTATCACCTGTAGTACAATAGGTCTTGTGTATTGGAAGAAGTTTTCCTTTTTGCAATCTGGGGCGGTAAAGGAATCCTGCAGACAAAAGAACCAATATCCACGAGTGTTCAAAATAATCAGATTGTTCACTCATAAAAGGGTTCAGGAAAGGTAAAGTTAGGTAATTACAGTGTATAAACACATCAATATGAAACTTTAACCAGTGACACTAAATATCGATGAAAGATGAATTCATAATAAAAAAATAACCTGGGCACAATGCAGAGAATGGGTAACTTTGCTGAGCATTTGCTCGGCTTCCAAGCACATCTCACAATTGTCACCTTCAAACGCCATGCTGTTGAGGAGTACAAATGTCACATCCTGCTTATGCATCATATTTACAGAAGGTGCTGTAAAGGCACTTGTGAAACGTCTCCTCTTATTCTCATCCACCCTGCAGACCACAATATAAATCTCAATTCCCAAATATAACTTGCCTATCTTTGATGTGCACATATAATGCAAGAAAAAATCTTTAAAAAAAATGGTTTCATGATAATTTTATAAATTCATAGCTTCATCTTCTTAAAAATATATTCCCTCAGAGGTATATATCCAGCGAATTTAACCCATGACATGTATGAAAATAACATGTTGTCTCTTAAGCATGTAAATAATCAACACGACAGGGGGTATTTACATGTAGTGGAATCCTATGTCATGGTTTCCCACCACTACTTTTACATCAGTATCCTCTGAAACTCTAAACATCTTATGAAAACGAGCCACATAGTAGTGGAATTCTGCATCACTGCACCATTTCCCTTCATCGAAAAGATCACCTATTCACACAGACATGCACTTAACACAAACTGCAGTGTAAAAATACAGTATACATATATATATAGGTTGCTTCCAATCTTACCCAGAATGAAAACTATGTCTGGACTATGAACGGACATAGCTGTTTGGAATGTGCGCTCCATTTGCCATTCTCTGTAAATAATCAAATAATATTGACCGATCAGAGGAGAGTTAAAACCTTCAATTTCACTATACAATTAATCCCTTTGTCAGAAGCAGACGGACACAGACACACTGCAAATAGCTGTCGTCAAAAAGCTTTGAGGAAGATAAACAGACAACTATATGAGAACTTACCTTCTAAGCTTGTCTAACCAGTGCCCTTCCTTTTGTCCTAGAAGGTGGGTATCAGCAATCAACATAGCTTTTAATGGTGCTAAAGATGATTGCAAATGGCCGCTGGAGTGGATCTGTGGCCATGTGCATTGCAGCAGCACAATATAATATACTAGAAACTCATTGTACACAACTAGTCCACTTAATGAAATGAACACAAGGATAAGAGTTTTGATATTCAGCCATGGGCCCGTCATTTTCATTCTTTTATGGGAGAAAGCTGAGGCCATCCAGGAATCAAGTCCAGCTGGTAATTGGATGCCTGGAGTAAAAAGTAAAACATTCACATTAATGAAATTAAGATATGATTCCTAGAAACAGACTCTTAAGGATTAATGTAAAAACTGCACTTTGGGTCATGATAAACAATTTTTGTTTGCTACATATATATAATCTCTCAATCTCTAAATCATATTTTGTACTAATAATCCATTTAATACCATTGAAATCATCCAATACCTTTGTACTTTCATATTCAATCTCTACCTTTCTAACACCACTTAATTGAAATCATCCAAGACATGACCCCAAGAGATGATGTTGATGGGTGATGTGTCCTACCAAATGTTATCATTTTTGATGGTGTATTTTATCAAAAATCATCAAAATCTACCGTGGAAAAGGGACATCACCAACTTATTCCCTACGACTTTTAAAAATAATATCAGTTGAGCTGTGATGTCAGGTGAAAACGAGACAGAATGTTGTAGAAACTGTTAGACAATTGAAAATGAAACAGGCGGAGTTGGGAGTGAAAATATCGGAGAACAACAGAGTGGTGCTGGCATTGTTACTGGACTCGCTAGGATGCTTGCTAATCTTTTGCCTATCTTCGCAAACTATGTAAGATTTGGTGTTACAAAACACTACGAATGGGTTACAAGTGAGCTATTTGAGAAACTAGTCGGAAGAGGAATCAAAAACAGCATCCAATCCCATTTATTTCACCACTGGTGTGTAAAGGCTGGACTCTAAAATGGACATGATAATCTATCAATCACCCCAGCCCGCACTCTTGAATCGGAGAGGCAATCTTATGCTTTTTTTTTTTTTGCATTCCCCGTTAACTAAATGCAAAACAGTTCAACTTAGAGTGATATTCCAGCCAACTGAAAGAGATTATAATATTATGGACTTCGCTCATTTAGGGAATATTTCAGGGTTTTGTTGGGATTATTTTTCTCCTTTTTTTATAAACCCTTGGTCGATTCGGAAAAGCAAAGAAAAAAAAAGATGAATGAAAAAGGTGGTTAGGATGAAAGCCCTTGGGACTGGACAGATTTCTAAACGGATGGGTGATGACTCGAAACCTTGTATGCAACAGAAATAATACCTATTATTCAAGAGCATCTGTGCCAGACTTTATCATTTATAACAGTTTGCTTCACATCAGCTGTCTCATGTACTGAGTATATGGACATATCTTGTGATAAGAAAAAAACATCCAGGGAATCTTTATGAAATAATGAATCTTTGATTTGCTATGGTTGTGTCAGTTTTTCTTATTTCATATATGAGCTGTCCACCATGCAGACAGAACACATCTGATGAACTCTGGAAAGATTAGAATAAATTCTACCATCTCTATCCATGTCTCAAACAAATAAATGATTCTTCATTCAACTTGAATGAATCATTTACAAAAATCATCTGGTCTGTTTAGAGCGTTTTTTGTAACCCATAAATCAATCCAATATATGCTACGAATCTTGTCATGACAATTTGTAATAAAAAAAAATAAAACTAGACATCCAAGATTTTAACATCACTGACAGTTAATGATGGTATGTAGGCATAACGATCATGACATGACAAATACAAGTTATATTCAAATATTGAGTATAAAATGAAAACAAGTTAATTATTTGGCACCACCAAACAAAAGAAATATGAGCATGATATTCATGTACCTGACAACATGCCCATTAGAAACTAAACCTTGTCCAGGACTCAAATAACATCTATAGAACGTACACAATATGGTATTCACTTGATCATACCAGCGATTACCAAATTAGTCTAAATTTATGCCACAATCAGCTTTTGATAGTCACAGGCGTAAGTGTAGGGTGCATAAGTTCCATAGATAAAAGAAAGTGGAATATTGTTTTGTGCTTCTTTCGTGCAAATCAAAGAATTCTTTTTGCTCAATGCATGGCACCAAGAATACTGGGGGATATCAGATACCTCAACCTCCAAGGCAGACTGGTCCAACACTGCTGACTGATCAATCTTTCAGAAAACATGCTCATTCATCATTTCAGTTTGAAATCCTGCGGTCTTGGAAGCATATACCACTTGCATAGAATTTACTTCTATAAGTGCATAAGGCAGGGGTGAAAGGGTCTATATATCTGTGCTGTGGAGACTTGTCATTCATTTAACAGTTTAAATAGTATTTTTAACTCGCCTGTAAATATATACATGCATACATAACAATGTTTAAATCTTCCATGCCAAAAACTACCCATGAGGCCTATAAGCAAATGATATTTCAAGCTGATAAGCATAACATATGCTATATACTGTTACATTTATATAGCAATTATGTGATGATATAACATGTCCAAATCTGACCCTTTATCCGTGCACTGTGCTCACTCAGGTGTGTTGAAGTCAATCCATCTCAGGGATGGACAGCCACTATCCATGTTGGTTACCTGAAGTACTAGTTCTGAGAGAACTTGTGTACCACATTTCAGGATGTCCCTGACAAGTCACCAAGCATGGCTACGACTTTACTTTAGTGGTCTTCAAGGTAGGATGAAAGACCAATATACAGCATAAAGATAACTTAATACAAATCACGAACATCAAGCAATCATAATGATTGAAAGGGAAGGTCGGAAATTGTTCGTTTACTGTCACTGTCTGACGAGACTGTCAACTGACCTGTTTCCTATCAGCGTTTTCATTGGTCTTGTATCTTTCACTTGTAAAACCAGATGCCATTGCATCTTTCAGTGACCTGAATATCCTAATTCTTTGGTTCAAATGTTTATTTTTGTGGTTACACCCAAAAACAATACTGACTGCCATAATTTTAAGCAACATTCAGTGAAACTTTGAAGACAAATTCTTTCGTTTTGCAGCAAGCCTGGAGTAAACAACAAATCATCTGGAATAAGACATGAGCCTCCGATGTCACCAAAATGTGCAAACCAACATTGGCCACGCCCAACGAAGAGAACACAAAATTTCCCAAAGTTCATTCATATAATATTAATCTAGCCCTACAAGACGTCTGAGTAGACTCATGTTACTGTTCGACCGGAGCTATCATTAATCCTGATTAATTATGACCGAATGATTTACATAAATCGCGCTCTCATCACTAAAAACAACTCTTCGGTAGTTTTATAATATGGCAAGGCAATAATAATGACTGGAGTACCACTTTAAAGATAGCAGTGAGCACATCGATCTATCCCTGGACGCTGTTGGATGGTATTTATATGTATATCACCGTCCGACCGGGGCTATGACTATAAGCACACCATATTGTCTACAAATAGTTAATCAAATGACAAGGATCACAGCAGTAACAAGCATTACTTCCTAACTGCTGGTGCAATCCATCTTCGTAAGATGAAGTCATATACGTTGCCAACCTTAGGACTGACAAGACGTCTTGAAAGTCATTCCGTATCTACATGCTATCTGATAGCAACTTTCAGGTACGTAATCAATGCAGACTGCTACTTCCGGTGTAATTTAGAGAGATATTGTAATCATCAATAATTGGACAAATTGACAACTGAAACCTGCTGAAGACGATCTCGAGGTCGTTGAAAAATGGCGTTATGGAACCAGCTCACCGATAAAATTAAGGACTTCCATCAACAGTTAATAAATTAGTTTGTTAATTAGACCAGCATGATAAAGGCTTCGATCCATGTAACGTGTGTGTATAGCAGCTACCTATCAACTGCATAATTTCACCATAAATGAAACCGAATCAAAACTGTATAAATGTTATTAGTGCTGCTCTCTATATACTTTCATCTGATGAAGTCTTTATCTACACAAATCAATGATCTTCACTGCAGTGGTTTATAAAAAAAAAATTTTTATATGAGCTTCTTATAATTTTACTTATAATTGTGGTGTGACATCGACTTATGACATACATCATGTGTAAAACGTTGCGTATCAGGAATCCCATGGTTACAATACAAAGTGTACATACCGTACAGTGATAAGTACACTAAATCATGTTACCCAACTACGCTACATATAGGTTATATATACCGCCATACTGCATTGCTGCCAAGCGAGTATATTTCCATCCTACAGCCATAGCTAAGACAACTATATCATTACGAGGAGCCTATAAAAAGCCAGAAAAGCTGACTTATTGAAATCGCAGCGATTTATTTTGATGATGTGACCGTTCATTGGCGTCAATAATTGTTTGCCAAATATAATGCTTTGCCAAGCTTACCGATGCCGCGTTTAATGCTCATTTAACAGAATATGAAACCAGCTTGTCAATGCAAAATAAAAACAAATATATGAATGCTTTGATAGAGCTCACTAGCATAACAATCCCAAAGTTTGTTGATTAACTATTGCATCTAGTATTCTTTCTCAATGGACTGATATTAAACTTCAAAGTCCATCAAAATCAGTTAGATTGATCAAGACAAAAGAGATGATCGTGTGTACATTATGCCACCACTACGTGTACTTGCAAAATATGATAATGATCCGCCATGTGATGTTCACAGGTAATGGATGGCCCAATGACAGGCTATCAAACTGGTCTGCGTTTTTTAGTTTTTTGGCGCGAATTATGAAAGCACCTCGCTATGTAAGGATTGGTCAGCCCAGTTTAATTTCATATCTCTGTTAACACCGTCACATATGATGAACATAAATATCTGTCGACATCGTTTATGGAATATATATATATATATGTAAATTGTAAGGCTGCCTATGAACTATACAGGTGTATTGGGACATATGCATGCTTGATACGATGTGTCACAGATAATTTTTACAAAGCAAAATTTATAATCATTATGTTTGACTTTGCAATTGGCATGGAAAATTGAAATAGATTATAGGCAAGCCTTGGTCACTTTGAACAGAAATTATGTAAGCTTGGTCATGCACAGTGAGTCCTCTTCGCCTTCAGAATGACCTACATGCAGGTTCTTCAATCTTTGCAGTCATTATTTCCTCTTCTTATGTACATTCTACAGCCAACGAATCACGAATCAAAGTTAAACACGGACATAGAGTCTAACAAAAAACTTAATTTTACCTTATCTAGTATACTGAAATCGTCATGATTCATTGGAAGGAGCTGTTCACCGTGACCTTGATTCAAGGTCATATTAACACGTGGCAAATTACCGGAAGCCAAATCAAAATGAGTTTTGCGCATGCTCAACTACATAAATCATCATATTTTAGTTACTGCATCACCATTGGTCAAAAATATAACTAATGTATGCTAACTGACGTCACATAAATAAGTCACGTGGTACACAGTCGCCATTTTGGGATTTTGTGCTGTGGAGACCTGGAACGGGTTACTGAGTTTTCATGTAATAATTGTTGATTACATGCTTCCTATTTAGCTCAGAATCGGACTTAGATACTGCTTATATACCAGACAAACCCCTCAACACATTGCGTCTATCACATCAGGTAATTTGATTGATATCGTAGTTCCCGCTTTCCATTGGAATGAAATTTGTACCACTTGATAGCGCATGGAGGGGTGTCTTTTTTATATATATATAAACTCGTATATTGGAGTTTCATTTTGTGGACGAGTTCTATTTCTTGTTGGGATAAAATTATTTCCGTTTACACAAATAAAACTCGAGTCTTTCGCATCATTGGTTCTCAATCGGACCGTCGTCATTCGTGCTTAACACGAGCTCTACGTAAAATGTGACACCCCCTACTCGGTATCTCAACAATGGAATCGGCCGTCAGCTTGCGTTCACGCTAAATGGCGTGTTCGTCAGCTTTAGTCGGTGTTAGACGCTATCGTCGTGACTGACATCCAGTGGATGAATGAAATCGACTGTGAAGTGTGAACGATCTAATCGATTTTTTTTGGAAGATGGTTGTAGTTACAATTAAAGATTTTCAGCTGTGATCTCTAATGTTCTGACCTCAATATTTTTTGTACGGTACTTGCCATGTTGTACTATAGTATTGGGCTTGTCCATAGGCATAGACCATAGGTTGACCCTAAATCTGCATAGGAAATAAATAGGTATTTTGGTCTTCTATTGTCGAGTTATTCATTTTGTATCTGCGTGATTAGACGTGTTTTTAAAGACAACTTATTTCACAACCCATCAGTCTTTAGGAATGACAACTTTTTGTGTAATGAGCAGAGTATTATCCTAGGCAAGGCAACAAGTTTTTGAACAAAGTTTCATGATGTGCCGTATTTTAGTGCTCAAACAGAACAATTAGACAGCGGTAGTAATAGAAAAAGTCCTCGTGTCATTTTGTCATATAATCTTTCATTTTGTCAAAACAAAATATTGCTTAGAGGGTTTTGGTAAGTTTTTTGCGAGTTCATCGGTCATTTTGACTTTGGAACCTCGGAAAATTCACAGGCGGCTCTTCGCCTCTACAGCTCGGATGTGAGAGATAGAAAGTAGTAAATAGCGCGGAGCTGTCAGAGGCGTAGTTTCGTTGCCCAAGTATTATCCCTGCTCATTGCTTTAGTTTATAGATGAGGATGAAGACTTATGTCATCTGCAACTAAATGATCCCTGGATATTGTTTCACTTACAGTCCACTTTCCAGCATCTCACTGAGAATCTACAACTGTTGCACTCGGCTTGGATGGCCAACGGATCTGCACAATACAAAAGTTGCACCAAGCAGGCAAAGGGTTAAATTAATCTGCTGATAGTGAGGTGTGCTGTTGGACTAGCCTTATAAATCATATCATGTCTTTGGAATGTGATTTATGCATTTAATGGTAAAGTATAGAAATGTCATAAGATTGACACAATCTTTCATTCCAATGTAAAATACTTGCTGGTTCATGGTATATTAAATAGTTTTAATTCCACCAGCAAGTTCAGTGGGAAAATTTTTCCCTTATCAGAGTTGCACTTAAAACACAGTTATCAAAGAGAGGTTATGTTTATTCTGTCTGTGCAAACAAATTTTGTTCACTGAATCTTCCAGTTCCATAGTGTCTAGCTGATACTCTGGTCCAACATATTTCTTGTGGAATACCAATTGAGAATGCACTTCCAGTGTTGTTGTTGGTTAAGATTGACGCTGCTTTGATTTATTTTGTCCATATATGGCCATGCACCTCAACTTGAGTATACAATGTTGACACAACGTTTATTCGCGCAAGACAAACTTAAAAGGTAATTGTTCTCACCTACTCAGGTATGACATGTGTGGTAATGAGACGAACATTCTGACATACTGTACTATGACCGGGCTATGTGACTGAGAATTCAGTCTCTTTTATGCAGTAAAAACGGTACCAGTTTGAACATAATAACGGTCAAGTCAACACGATACTTTCAGTCAGAATAGGTCAAATAAGTAATGATTAATGTCTCACAGATGTCTGTGCAAGATACTAAATGGTAATTAAAGAAACATAAACGCCTGCCGTTCACATTAATCACACTGTTGGGTGGACCCTGTAGGATAGCCAGAGGTCATGAACTTACCAAGTGACACTCGCGCTTTACACTCATGCTTTACACTCACACTTTACACTGTATGACAGTGCTAGTGGGGTTTAATAAGCAAATAAGATTAAATCTGGAAAGGGCTGTTCTGTATACAGTTTATTTCCAGTTGAGTTGCCATTCCTTCAAGTCTGAGCAGAGGCATGTTTTGTACTGGTCAGTCACCCAATTGTTGGCTATGAAATAAGAAAAAGCTTATTGCTGGGATAGCCAATATTGAATTGATTAGATTTAAGCTATATTTATCAAAGTCAGCTTTCAAACTGGAAGCTTGTGAATTTGTTAGCAATAACTGAAACACATTCTTCTCAAATTATGTAAAGCTTAGCAACTGGCATAAGCTGACACAAGCTTGCAGAAGCTTTCGAAAGTAATAATAAATTATAGTTGATGAGAACATGAGAAGCAATGGCATTGAGTGATGAAAGCTGCTCTTCATCAATGTGCTGTGGAGACTTGTCATTCATTTAACAGTTTAAATAGTATTTTTAACTTGCCTGTAAATTACTGTAGTTTTGGTACTGTCACTGGACTACTTACCTTTTTTTTTGTAGGGGGGTGGGGGCACAATATTTTTCTATTTCATCTTCTTTATTCTGACACAGTGTGGGTAATAATCCCAGCCAGACCACAGGAAGACTGGCTCTAAAACAGTACTTATTCTGTCAAGAGGGTGTCAGTCCTGGTTCGTTGATTTATTACCAGATATTCTATAGGGGTATTACAAATAGAAAGCATTATGTCTGTTTCTGAGGCATTGTATGTTCCACTTTGTAGCAGTATCAATGCAGTTAGAATGTTTTTTTATCAATTCTCAATGCTTAATGTTCTGTGATCACAGCAATATATGGGTTATGTAAAAAAAATATAATATATGAGAGATTTATCTAGTTGCTAAAATGAGTATTGTAATATTTTCACAGTATTGTAAATTCCAAACCATTGATAATTTATCAATATCGGTGCCTTGAAAACAGCCTCTGAACAGAGTTAACCAAAAAATGAGTGATGATCTGGTCAAGTAACTACACATGCACAATTCCATTATCTACCTGTTGTTTTGGATGTTTAGTACCTATGAGTATCCCTTATCCAGAAACCTCCAAAATATTTGGGCGAGCACCGGTGTGATACAACAGTGGAATTTTCTGATGGGAAGATTTCAGGTGATGTCCCAGTAAACAACACACAGATGCAGGTCTGACCTCGTCAGCAGCAGGTTTGGGATGGGGGGCCATTATCATGGTGCTTAAATTAGTCTCATCTTAAATTAGCAATGACAAAATAAATGAAACTTTAATCCACACACAATGGTGTCGTATTTACTTAGGTAAGATTCCCCATCCTGAAATAACGTTGAGGTACTCTTGCGACTGTTTACACACCCTTTTTTATTGACGAAAATATGTTTTCTATCACCCAGGTCGATATTTACAATGTTAGCTCCTGTCATTTGCTGTATTTGGGTTATATTGATGTCCCGTAAAAAATAAGTAATCTGACTTGGCAGCTACCTTAGAAATAGCAGGGTAACCAGTTGTTTTTTCATGAAAGAATTTTTATGGATTTTTTTATGAGATGCACCTTAAAGTAATTCATATGACATATGCATGTTTATAAATTGCAACTCCTAACTAAGCAGATCAAGAGAGATCCAATAATTCCTCTGGCTCAAGTACTCGTATATTGGCATTATTAAAATTTTACTCCTTGCAGCCATAACAATTCCTGGCTTAATGGTATTCAATTAGACCACTATTGGCTTTCTCCCTTTGAATGAGCTGATTCACAGATGTGTTGTATAAAAACACAACCTGTCTGTCTGCTTCCAAATCAATACGTTAAATGTCTATCATAATAAAAGAAGAGGTAACCCCTTCACCACACCCCATCGTTACCCTACAGCCATCAGGCCCCATTACTCACCTCTGCTGTGTTCCTTGTGCTGACAGGGTATCCATCATGGATGGAGAGGAGTCGCACGAGGTCCTGTCTCCTGAAGATGATCAAACCCTCAGCGACCTCAAGAAGCTCAAGGAGAGCATCGACAGCCTGTCATGTAGCATGGCTGAAAACACTCCCGTCAACGGCAACGTCAACGGGAGAAGTGGGGAAACCTCGTCAGCTGGATCGCCTGTGGCCGAGAACGGACATTCTCCCACGCTAGACGCGGCTGCTCAACCCGAGAACAACAGCGACGCCATGGATACGGATGTGAAGAGAGAGAATGGGCAATCTCTCAAAGATGACGTTAAAGATGGCAGCGTGGAAGCCATGGAAACCAATGTGAACAATTCCCATCCCAATGACAGCGACGTGATGAACATTTCCTCGTCAGACGAGGACACAACTGAAAAAAACCTGTTCGTTACTCTTGACAAAGACAAATCCTCGCCCAAAGTTGGCTGCGAGGAAAGCGCAAAAGTGAATGACAGTAAATCTTCGACATTGTCTGTGGGTGAAGCCAAAAGTGACAACAGTGTTAGTAGTGTTAAAAAAGATACTGTAACACCAGAGAAGACTGCCAAAGATGGTGGAAAATCAAGTGGCACAGCTGAAGAAAGCCCACCGAGTGCCGACAAGGACAAGGTGAGCTCTACCCCAGTGGTAGTGGAAGATGACGATGATGACGTTGTTGTTGTCGGCCAAGATGCCCCGGCTACACCTTCTCCCAGTAAAGCTACACCGACAACCAACTCCAAGCCCAAAGAGAAGGTTGTCAAACCTGCTGCTGCCTCGGGCGGAAGTACTCCCAAGCCCTCCATGCAATCTGATAATCTACGGCCCATGGCCAAAATGCTGTACGACTTGGGCCTGGATCTGGCGAGGCAGCAGGTGTATAAAGACTTGATTAAGATTCAGAAGAAAAAGAGCACTCAGAGCAAGCTGGGGGATAAAGAGGAGAAGCAGCTCAATAAGTTAAAAGTGGCTTACGACAACATCCTCACCAAGAACGACCCGTATCAGATGGATCTGATCGTGTGTGATATGTGCGGCTTCAACTCGGAGTCAACCAACGTCATGGAGCTTCACAAGGAGTTTGCCCATCACCGTTCAGACGGTTCTAACACGTGCGAATGTGCGTTCTGTGATTTTGTGGCGCCGTCCGGAATGCCTTCGATGTTCTTCTTGCATATGGAGAATAACCACGGTCGCAAAGGGCGCATTCACATGCGCCTGGCCAACTTCACGTGTCCCTTCTGTCCTTTTGAAAACAATTCTAAACGTGCTTACATGAACCATATACAGCGATGCGAGAAGAAGTTCAACTTGGGTAGGAACTTGGAACCCTCCTCCAATGACAGTGATATCCCCCTGATGCAAGTCAAACGACCTGCACCTCCGTTAGCACCCCGACCCACCATCGCGCCCCCTCGGCTGTCAGCACCCCCTCCTAGAGGCACGTCTCAGCAGCCCCGTCCCACCGCCCCTGGCGTTCTCTCCAATATCAGGGGAAGTATTGTGCCTGTTCCTAACTCGACAGGGCCAGGAGGCCAGCAGCTTTTCCAAGTGGGTAGCAGTCTTTATACACTCGTACACAGTCAAGGACAGGCCTTTTTGGCCCCGGTTGTGCCTGGCACCGCAGGGTTAGGGGTTCAGAATTCGGCTCAGCAGCAGGTGAACAGATCAGGTGTCGCACCGACCAACAAGTCTGCCCCGCCGATGCCCAAGGGTCAAGCAATCAACACAATCCGGTCCATTCTCGGGAAGCAAGCCTCCGGGGCAACAGCCCAGGTGGCTCCTCAACCAAAGCCTAAACCGACCAAAAGTATTCCCCAGCCTAAGGCTTCTGTCGCAGGTCCAAACTTTGAGATCTGTGAAATCTGTGGAGGGTTTGTGAAAGATCGTGAGTCCCTGCGTATTCATTTCTTCTATGCTCACAAGGTGGAGTTGTCACCTGAAGTGTTCAACAATACCGAGGGACCAGTCCTCAAATGCGAGATGTGTGCCCAGCGGTTCTGGACCTACCAGGGTGTTGTGCGTCACACGCAGACCCAGCACGGATCCAAGGCCAGTAACGTGGGCGGAATCATGTGTGGCATCTGCGGCGAAAACAATCTGCCAATGGGCATGTTGGGTCACCTGGTGGCACGACATAACGTCAGTATACGTCGACTTATTGAAATCAACAAGTGTTTCCTTTGCAAGGTGTCTTTCCCCGTTCACTTTCTCCTGAAAATGCACATGCTTAAAAGCCACAAGGATATCATCCCTTCCAGCTCGGTGTTTGCCGCGTTCCTCAAGTCACTTGGGCTTTCTAAGGCGTTTATGCCCGTCGCAAGCTCAGAGACTTCACCTAAAGCGAATGCCGGCCAAGTGAATTTGGGCATGCAAAACGCCAACAGATGTGATTCTTCCCCAGGTAAACACGGAGTACCAATCAAAGTCTCGGAGATGCTGTCCAGAAAGAGAAGACTGGCCAACGAGCGCCCAGAGGTTGAGACTCTGGTCCACGTCCAGCCGAGCGATCACCCACACAAGTGCTCGCGGTGCGACTTGCGATTTCCGTTTCAAGAGCTCATGCAGAAACATTACAACGACGTACATCGCAACGAGAAGGAGAAATGCGAGCTCTGCGAGAGCGTCATCATGATCGGAAGACCCATGGTGCGGCACATGAAGCGGGAACATATCACGCAGTGCTCCGTGGTTCTCACCCGTCTCCCACGCAAACAGTATTTCTACCACGTGTCTAAGTACAGGAAGCGAGCTGAAGCTGCTGCTAAACGCAGGTTAGAAGCTGCTGCTGTAGACAAAAATGTAGACAGCTCCAAACAGGGTACAGAATGTGAAAAAGACATTCAAAAGGAAAACGTGGCAGTCAGGAAACCGGAGACGGCAGACGATGAGTGTGGGCCTCCAAAGTGCAAGAAGGCCAAGTCGGAGGTGCTTGAAGAACAGGATGAAAGCAACAATCAGATGGAAGGTGTAGATGACACGGACACTTCTCTCGTCGCCATGCAGGATGCTCAAGACAACGGGGACAATATAGCAAGGGTTGAAGACAGCAAAGACAAAACCAACATAGGTAGAGAACTGAAATCAATAAAAGACAGCCAGTCTGGCAAGCAACACAAAATGGAGAAACAGGATTCTGATAGTGACGCTGTTATTGTGGAGGGTAATGCTAACGAGCATTAGTGGGGTCTATAATCCGGGTCATGACAGGTCTAGTCCCATGCAAAGAAAGGTGTAATTGCTTCTGAATTTAGTGTTGCTGTCAGATGTTCCAAAAATGGGAAAAGTTATGGCTTAAATGTGGTCCTTTTCTGGTTTTTGTAATCGCTCAGTGGGCTCTGCCTTTGATTGGCTTGTTACGGAAGCTGCGTTTGTTAACTAATGATCAGTTATCTGGCCGAATCATTATTACCATAGGAATGCTTGCTTCAAGGTTGGGACCGTTTGATTATCTGGTCTTGATTTTCAGAAAAACAGTTAACGGAAATATAAACGTGTAATCTCATCGTCTCAAATCCATTGCAGTGTTGTGGCTGACTGGTTTTCCTGTGTCTGTGTCAACTATCTTTTTGATAAACTCTTGGGCGTCCCTCATAAAAGTGAAAATTGATCATTGATTGTTTTTGTTCATCAACCTGTCATGTCTTCTGCATTCCAAAGAATGTGTTTTCATTAGTGTCTTCTTTGTCCAAGGTGCATTGTGTATGGTTGTGTGAAATATAATTTTAATGCAAATTGGTGCATTCATGCATGGGTGGAAGTTTTAAGTGTATCTTTAATGAAGTCTTGTTAAATAAATGTTGGTAAGTTTAACTCTATTGTTCGATACATGTCCAAAAAATTATGCTAGGCAATTACAGTTTGTACACAAATTGTGAATGATATAATTAAAATGTGTATAGGAATTGATGTGTTGTTTGGCGCAGCAGCTGCGTCTGTCCCAGCGTTATCATTGAATTTCATTATGCACGTCTTATCTGTACACTTTGACCCTGAACCACTTTTGAACCAGATTGCAGCAAAATCCTTTGGATAATGTTTTAGCACACACACTGAGATGAACTCAACACTGCTCTAACTGAGCATGAATTAAATTCACTCGATTTAGAAAAAAAACTCACAAAAGTGTTTTTGAAAAAACAATTCTTGTGATGTCAATGCTGTGACATGTCTTCAACTAGCCTCAAGGCTTTTGAGAGGAATAAGTCTGGTGTTTAAGGGCTGCAGACAGAAAGGCTGTCAGCAAATGGTAAAGGTGGAATTCTTTACCCAAGGTGCTGCAAATAGTTGCTAAATTTTATTTTACCACCTTCCCTGGGTGGTCAACACAGGGAGGCTTCTGGGTAGTCTTAAGGGCCATAACAAGAGGCCTATATATCAGTAAGCTCTTGTCTTTGATATATCAAATGTTAAGTTTCGAAGACAAATGTGTGATCTCAAATAGGAATCTCCAGCTGATAATAATATAACCAACAGAACACCAGCCATTGGTGAAGTGAACAGTATATTTTAATACTGTGGGAATTCCACTTCATTTATTCAAGTCTAGTTTTATCACCCTGTGAACATCACAAACTTCTCAGCAGCCATGTCATAATCACTGACTGTCAATTATCATAGGTTAATATTGTACATTCCTGTGTCTCTAATAAATAGAATACCAAATACATCATGAACTATTTAACACTTATTAAACACCATCAATATTGGGTTGCAAAGTAATTGGTTTTTACTGTAATTTGGATATTTTGGGATAATGGTATTTCACATAGATAACTCATTCCTGACTTCATTTCAGGATCAACACACTGTGCAAACACACCTTAACATATTAAACAGATGACCAACAATGTATGTTAGTTGGTGTTCTGTTCACTTGAGACAAATAAACTGACCAATATTAATCAATCACTTAGCCTACACTTATAATACAATTATCTAAAAGTTACATGAAGTACAGATGATTTACAATAACAACTTAATTGATGAGTACATAGTACATCATGATATGGATTTAACTTATACATATCTTGGAAGCATCTGATAAAACCATTTATTGCTTGACATCATCTGCGTCTGGAGGATTGATATTGAAAACACGTCTTCTAAAGAACTGTGATTTCACATGAGCTATACGGACATGTTTCCTGTCAGGGGGGTCCAACTCTGGGGGGTCCAATCGATGCCCATAAATGCCTGATGCCAGTGTTGGGACTACTTTAGCTTGCTCCTGGAAGATCAAATAAATATGATAAACATGATTTCACAGCTACGGTGAGCTAAGTAAAGATGGATTTATGATGTACGGCATATTCATGATAAGATATGCAGGAGACATACTTCCTTGTTCACTTCAAGTCCCCTCGATTTAGCATGTTCTCTGTCACAGCGATGTAGTTTGTTGTTGAATCCGTAGTCTTGATGGAACAATCGATCAAATGTTGAGCTGGAGTACCTTTCCTGCTGTCATACAGAGGGACAAAATAGATATATCAAAAATACCCATTATCATTCACAAATTACTGTAAGTGTATGAGGGCGTTTTGAATGGTTACTGATAGATCATATAGAAAGACTCGTGATAAGGCTGTGTTTTCTGTCATGACTACTTGTTGAATTTTGTGCACATTTGCATACATGCTAAAAGTCAATTGCAACATCCACAAAAGTTACATAAGGATTTGTTAATTCAGAGACTTCAAGACTTGATTGAAGATGAGCCAAGAAGATGTGTGCAAACACAGATGCAAGCAAGCTTGAATATGATTTCATTCTAGGGAAGATAATGGAACATTCAAGTAGAGTGCATGTGGTCTCGACCCAGAATGAATTCAGTCACGTGTGACCCCATCAACAAATTGCGACGCTGACTTATTATATTCATCCTTGATCCTTGAGTCGTTCATCTAATCAGACTGATTTTCCAAAATTGATATTTTGTTAACCATCATTTACCTTTTTCAATAAATAATGTTTCTTACTCACTTACACATCTGGATACACTCAAATAATTGCACCCACGCACAAGATCGCAAGAAGGTGATCCAACAGCTAACAGCCAAGATCAACAGACTGACTGAAGGTGAGATCCATTCAGGTGCAAGATTGTCCAAGAACCAGACCTTTTGATTGTAGGACCACACAAGCTAAAGGGCCTAAACTTGCCAGTGATGCTTAAATAGCTACTTCTTCTGAATCAATTGCAGCTTAATATGTATTTATGAAAGTGGTATATAATGGCCAATAGGTGCAGTATCATTTCATTTTTTCACTAGACCCAGTACAAGGTAATCAATTAGATAGCAGATCCGTTGGGCTGGTAAGTAATTCTGGGCTATTTGGTGTTGGCAGAGTAGCGAATTTAATCACACATGGATAGTTCATGCCCTATATTGGCAATAGATCGTAGTTGAATTATAAGGGGTGTCATTTAACTCGCGTCATTCTGTGGTTAGAAGGGTAGCGAAATTTATCAACACGAGGTGGGAATTGTAAGATGAGTGATCAAGTGATGAGTGAAAGAGAGACCTATCGCACCAGTCTCAACCAGTTACCGGTTTATGCAACTAGGTAGACTAAATAAATAGCGGATGAGTTGCAAATGCAGCAGCAAACATCAAGCACAATTCTTGTGTATGCGGTCGAATCGAAAGAAGAAAAATAACAGTTAACATACGTCCTTGTCGGAGTTGTAGTAAGTCCTCTCTTTTGGTTCATGACGCTCTGTGGGGACAAAAGAGAATGCAGATAGTTCACATGGACGCCCTTTCAATGTAAAATGATCAGTTGGGGTTGACACTTCGAGGGTCTCTGGTTGCTGTGCCATTTTATTTAAAGGCCAGAGCAAAGCTCGAGATGCCAACAAAACAAATGAGCGACGTTTGGGAAGTTTACCGATCAATACTTCCGTTTCTAAGGCCTTTCTTAAATGTTATCCGGTAATATAAGTGAATATTTAGTAAGTTGGTGGGGTTACTAGTAAATAAAAATAATACTGCTAAAAAGTCTGGAAGGAGTTATGCAACATATATAGATGATGCATAGATAACAATGCTATGTATAGTTTTCAAATATTCGATCAACTAAGGGAAGTATTTTTATCTATCGCTCGCCAGAAATCATAAGATTGTGTCCAATGCCTGGTGTGGTTCCATGTCTATTCGAATGTTTTCATTTCTTGGAGGCTTTGTTCAGGCAGCATTGTTCTGGACCAGACGATTAGGAATATATTTGTCATTGCGAACGTCTGATCCGCACTATCAAATCATTAAGATATTATTAAATGCCGACCATTGGCGGGTTGTTGTCCATGCATGTTATATCAGGTGGTGTTCATGATAGCCCCGTACTGACAAACAGATTAACTGTATCATACATCACTCGTGGAGATGGATGATTCATCATTTAGAAACGGTTTTAAAGACAAAATACAGGGCGTCAAAAGTCCTTAGCTTGTACTGCAATACTACGTGGACGCACTGTCGGTGGAGCCAGTTTGGCTGTTTTTGCACCTTTTAATTTTACACTGTTGAAAATTATTTGTTAAGTTGCCCCTACCCAACCACTCCCGTCTTCAGAGTGTCAAATATCGTAAATTAGCCTTGGCGGAGAATATTTGTTAAGACATATGAGAAAATATTTTTCTCCGGATAGGAGATATTTATTTTAGCTGTATTTATTATAGTTTGTCGCTTCGAAAATAAAACAAAAGAATATCCGACCGTCATGCTCGGATCAAAACAGTAAAGATGGCGGAAGTTCGGGGACCGTTGTGTCTAACTTTTTACCGTGTGTTTCGCTTTCTGTTCTCATTACTCTTTATTTTACAGTGTTTAACCCGAGACAACGGTTTTTAATTCGTATTATCGTATTACTTCCATTAAACAATGGATACCATCATGGCAATTGTATCAAACGTCACAATTTTAAAGACCCCGGGCCCGGGTCTTGTCGCGGGGGTTGACTAAGTTGATGCCCAACGCAGGCGGGTTAGGACCTTAGGGTGGGTGGTTGGAAATTCAGCTAGACATCTAGTCACACAGCCTCTCCCGACATAAGATGGGGTGGCAGTGATTTTTGTTAAATTTGGAGAAAATTTACCACAAGGTTCGATTTATGACTCAACAACGCAATTTTTTTTATCTTTCTATCTTAAAGTTAAGTTGTTCAAAAGTTACGGGGAATACGGGGGTTTAAAGTTGATCATGTGTGGACGTTTTTATGCCCTTACCGTGACCAGCCAGCGCGACGGTGGCGCTCGCTGTCGCCAGCTCACGTGCGTTCGCTCTGAAGCCTGACTCCTTAATTCTTTGATCCCCTCTGCCCCATGCAGTAACACACCTGCGCTGGTTGACCCGAACTACGCACAATATATCAAGGAATATTGTAGAATTTTCACTACGAACACCTCTATTCATTAATCACATATGCTTAATACAAACCCCTCCACTCTTGAAATAATAAAATCAGACTTCTATGTTTTATTCTGTTATATACTATACTATTTTTCACCCCCGACCCAACCAAAAAAATTGTTTCAAGATTACTGTGGTGTTAAACTTTATTTTGATGAAATAATCCTTAACATAATGATTTAAAAACAGGTATGATTTCAAAATTAAGGGAAAAACGAAAAACACTACCAGTAATAAATAGTAAGGTGCTCAACTGAGTGTTTACAATAGCATGAAGGTAAAAAACATTAACCCACCGCCATATACTTACACCTATCCAACAGACACCTATCTGAAGATGCCATTCCATGAAATTTGTAGCTGACCAAAATTTCCAGATCACCTTTGGAGATGTCCTCATCCAGTCGGTGGTATGTGTAAACAATATCATGATAAAGTTATGGGTATTTGGGTATATAAAAATACTTAAAAGTAAACGTAGATGTTTATAGATTTACGAGTAGTGCTATAGCAATACATAACTCAAATAAATGATAATTATAAAAATCACTACTGACACCCCTATATGGAGCAGTGTGAACTGACCTCCATTAAGGATGCAACAGGAATAACGCCCCTGTTAAGGGGTATTGCCTGCTTGTGAGATAGGATGTATGTTGGCAAGAAATAGGAGATAGCAAAGAGGTTATAGAATTAAGGCCAGTGTGTAGGGACGTTTCACCGTGGTTGTGGTAGTCTTTCTGGTCGCGGTGATGATGTCCAGAGGCTACTGCTGAGCTAGAATTCCAAACTTCTATGTACCGTACGGAGTTGGCCTTCCAACTAGGTCCGTACGACGGTGACTGTGTCGTTGCCCCAATGCTGAATGTGTTTTTAACTTCTGGGGACAGAGGTATTTATACAAATGTGTGGCGTCGTCAGCAAGCGTGGAGGTACAATTACCTTTAGCTTTAATAAAGATCAAACGGGCTGATGTTAATTGTTATGGGAATTGACGGGTTGGGAATGATTACTTCAAAGGGCTCTACTTGCTACACCGGGACTATTTAATATGGATAGTGGCCGTTTACTTCAGATATCACGGTTAGGTATTTAAGGGGGGGGGGGTGTTGCATTATGACTCCACACTGGTTGACGACGCTTTCATGTGATCTACTAATGAAGGAAAATATGTGAAGGCCCGTGTGCACTGACACCTCAAGGGGAAGGACTCAAAGCCCATCTGATGTTGCCGCACAAGCTTGAGTATAATTTCAGAGCAATTCAGCCGCCAATGGTTTAACCATATGAGTTATATGAATGGAGATGTGTGAGGGTCAGCTTATATACTGTCAAGAACAGAGACACAGTTTGTCCGTAACTGGTTCCTTTTGATCTAGACTCGGCAGCTCAGAGCTACTTAGTGCGTCATAGCGCATTGCGTGCCACCTGACGAATTGCCCTAGGATAATTGTTTCCATTTTTATCTTTTCCATATCCATTTATTGTAGAAGGCAGCTGCTTAATTTGATCAATCTTATCTATTAATTTTTCTTGGCACCATGTAACACATTAGTGTTGGGGTGCCATAAAACTATACTTACCTTATTTACCTTACCTTGTCAACAAGATTTAAAATAATTTGGATCAAAATAGTTAAAAAAGCTTGTTGCATGTAATTCAAAATCTCTTTTATTTCACTATTGGTGTCATCGGACTCCTTGGGCTATCTTCACGTTAGCTTTTGTTCACATTATGGTTGAATTAGTATCAAACAATGTTGCTGGCAATTCGTATGTATCAAAAGCTTGCATTTATCCAAATATTCACTGAAACATTTGGCCACACCCTATTTCTCCTTCTCCCCTTCCCTTCCCTCACATCACCTTATCTTGGCTTGTGAGTTGTTTGTTGTGCAATGCCTAGCTCTTCCCTCTCTCAACCCCTTGACCTCATCTGACCTCTTCACTGTGCCGTGGAGACTCGAGAGGATGCACCGCTCTAAATCACTCAGCAGATCTGTGACCTGGCAGGGCAGACAGCTGGGTCGCTTACTAATAGAGAAGCGTCCTACTGACCTTTCATTTAATTACAGTATGTGGTCTGAATGGCTGGGTCATTTTTCAGGTGATTTACCATGTTAAAATTTTGCACTCGATCTCGAAGCCGTAATGGGTTGTGTGACTTATACAGGCATGGTTTCCAACTTCATAGCTCATCAAGACATATCGACCTCAGGTTTTACTTAGAGGAAGAGTTGATAGCTCATATCATTCTTTATAAGACAATTTTGTGAATGTTAATCACCTGTCGTTTTTTCGGTTATGCTTTTTTTTTTATAAAATGAAGATGTCGTAAAGTGGAATATAAACACTTGACTGACTTAAAATGAAAGAAAAAAATATAGTATCAGGAAATTTGTGATCCTTCTCTATCTCAAATTAATAAACATCTTTTATCTTGGCTTTTTCTGCGTATGATTGAGTACCTTAGACGTTACATGGTGCCCTATTTTAATAGAAAAAGGCGGTTTCTATGTTTCATCCTTTTGGATTTGTTGAATTTGTAAATGTGCAGCTAGTGAATATTTCCAGTATGGTGAATATTTGTTTATTTAAGTATGTGTCGATCGTTTTCACAGAATGCCTTTAAATATCCCTCGTTGGATACCAGCACACATTCATAGAGGTCTGAGAGACTTGTTGGGTTACCGGCATGTGAGATGGGGCTCACTCGTAGTGCTCGGTGTGGGTATTGCCTACTGGTTGTATCGGAGTGATTGCAGCTATCGCCCACGTGCAAAAGACAAGGAGTGCCGTGTCTGCACGATGGGAGGATTTATTTGTTGTGAATGCCCGCAAAAAAGCAAACCAGTGATGGGATCGCGCAGTGACCCAGCTCAGGGCACATCTAACGGGGGACCCACTTCTGGTCCTGTCATACAGCGCCACCTGCCGGCAGAGGGCCAGAGACAGAGGCGAGAGTCGTCGAATAATAGGCAACGTAAGGATTCGTCGGGGCCGGGGAGATCAGACGAGGTTGATAGAGGGCGCCATGCATCGAGTAGCTCACAGACTCGCAAGCGACACCGCACTGCCAGCGGGGGTCCAGAGCAAATACGCCACTGTATCATGGATACCCTCAAAGTGATACGGACTCTAGTAGATAAGTACGTGTTTGTGGGGCGGCACAAGCGCCATGATTCCATGCAATGTGTCTTGACTGACTTTACTTTTCTGCTTTTTATGCTTGGCAGGAATATTCTCACACTGTTGAAAGTAACTGTAAATCTGGTGTTAAAAGTGAATAGAATTGTTGTTTTCCACACGGTAATTGTGTGTATACATCTTAAAACAAAGACAAAGCTATTGTTCTGTGATATGTTACTATGTTATTAACAGTCCTAAGTCATATTTGGTTATGCCATCGAATTATTCTTGGCTCACACATCTTTTTATGTGACATCAAAATCTGGTTTGAATACCTGGTTATAATATTAATGATTTACTATACTCACTTTTAACAGGGCAATTTAAGGCAGACAATTCATTGTGATTGACCTTGTGATCTTTGTAGTCGTATAATTTGCCACATTGTGTTATTTAAGCGTTGTGTAAATTTTTCAAACCTTCTGATTGCGATGATATTGTGTTCACACACATGCCTTGTCCCCCCCCCGATGTGTTGCACAGTGAGCAGGAGCCACCTTACTCCCTCCTACGGCTCCATCGTATTGCCGAGCAGGATGAGGGCTGGCTGCAGATGGTCCGCATCATCATCGACACCATCCCGTTAGACGACGCACTGGGTCCTGCTGTAATTAACCTGCTGCTGGATGAGTGCCCCATACCTACCAAGGTAAACATGGCCCCATAGTATGGTGTGGCCCCATACCTACCAAGGTAAACATGGCCCCATAGTAAGGTATGGCCCCATACCTACCAAGGTAAACATGGTCCCATAGTAAGGTATGGCCCCATACCTACCAAGGTAAACATGGCCCAATAGTAAGGTATGGCCCCATACCTACCAAGGTAAACATGGCCCTATAGTATGGTATGGCCCCATACCTACCAAGGTAAACATGGCCCCATAGTATGGTATGGCCCCATACCTACCAAGGTAAACATGGCCCCATAGTAAGGTATGGCCCCATACCTACTAAGGTAAACATGGCCCCATAGTATGGTATAGCCCCATACCTACCAAGGTAAACATGGCTGTTTGGTACTGTAGAACTAATAGGCCAACCTAGTATGAAAGCCACCTGTTTAATGGAAAAAATTTCTAGATCCCGGCTGCTTCGTTTTCCCCCCAGAAAAAGGCAGGCCCCTGACCATCACAGACACATGAGACCAGTCCCTCGTGTATCAGTTAAAGAAGGGTTTACTTTGCTCATTTTATGATTTAAACCAAGTGGTTCTAACATGCATCTTCAAGTGTTAAAATATTCTCTGCCTTACGAGTTTTTTGTGGTGTTTGCTTCCTACTCTCGCATAGATAGAGAGCTCGCCATAAAGGGATTCCATGTCCAAGAATAATCCAATAGGGATTTTAAGGATAAGAAATGATAGCAGCTGTTTTCGTTTATTTTCAACTACCCTGTTGGTGACATTAATTGTCGATATGGCCATTTGAATGAAGGCTTTCTTGTAGTTATCGGTCAATGTGTACTATGTAACTGTGCTATGTGTTGTTAACAGGAGACCATAGCTCACATGTGTGCCAGTCAGGGGGTGGATAGCACGGGCTGGAATGAAGCAGAGCGATGGCAGAAGAAACACAGGAACATCTGTGTGGTGCTCGGCTGCCTGGCCGACAAAATGGCTGGTCTGTTTAGGCGCTGTCACCTCGTTTTCACCTAGTTTATTTCAAGGAAATATGATAATGTCGTATCAAACAGACCGTTAAAATAGCGTCGATTGTGCGACTTAAAAACAAGCTGTGTGAAAGCATTGTAGAATTTGATGCAATACTCAAAGCCGCACAAACATTCAGCATACGTCTCCGATAGAGCATCGTATTTACAATTCCTAGACCAGATTAACCGTCAGAAAATCACGCTTTGTTTCCAGGTGCTGGCAGTATCACACTGCTCTCTGACGACGTCCTCAAGTATCTTATAAAAATTATTGTGAGTAAAATCAAACCAAGAGTTAGCAACCTGGCTTTTATCGTGCTAATTTTGGAGCTGTTGTATTTAAAAAGTGTATTGAGTGATCCTTAAGCATGGAAACAAGACCCTGATTTGTGTAACGTTATTAACGTACTGGTCAATATCAATATCTTTGAGACCGAATCGTTTGTTGATTTGTGTGCAGGATAAATTCAAGAGCGTGCCTGCATCTGTGATACTGTTTTCCATAATTGCCTTGGAGAAATTTGCACAAACTAGTGAGAGATTCATATATTTCCAAAAATTTATTTGCTGTGTTATTTATTCTAGCTTGTAGGCTAGTTCATATTGCTTCATGTCTCATTGTAGGTTTCAATCCTAGTGGGTGAGGGTTTATTTCGAGTCATGATTTTCAATCGCTTACGGAACAAGTGACTTGTTGGATGGATAAAAGCAACATGGAGTGTTTACGTTTCAGTCCCAAATCCATACGGAGCAATCACCATCAAAAATTTTGTTCTGGATTTGCGATATTTGGATTTCTATATATCATATTTTTTCCATAGGTGAAAATAAAGCTAGAATTCTGCAAGCTATCCACAAACAACCATACTTGGAGGCATTAGAAAAATGGTGGAGGAAACAGCGACTCAGAGGCTTGACTAGATCAGAGGACTACCTCCGATGGCAAGTGGGATTCTGCGCCCAGTGGTCGCTCGACAACCTCTGTAAGTTGTCATCCGTATCTCAGTCTCACAGACAAAGTCATAAATAATCTCGAGGAGTGTTGGGTGTAATGGTATTTGCATTTTTGCATTTATTTTCTGTATGCTCTTGAATTACCGTCTGAGGGTGTGGTTTTTTGTTTCAGTTGTAAAAGAGGTAAGTGGTATTTTGTCTCACTCTTTATGGAACAGATTGTAAATGGAAAATCTGATGGTTACTGTATCTGAGCCCTGTCTGTTCTGGGGGGTGGTATTTGCTATGAATTTTATGAACAAGCATAATGACATTGACGCATCCCGCATGATGAAGATCCGTTTAAATGGTGGTTCCCCCCCAAGAAATACTCTCGAGTCTGTCAATTTCTGGCCGATCATTTCTTTATGCAACATTGCATCATCATAATGAATGAGTATGCTTTGTAATGATCAGATAATGGATCGTTTGTTTTTGTGAAAATTATCTTTGTAGAATGATAACAAATTGGATGACATGTCTGTGTATGGTCGTTATTTGTCATCAGGGTCGCAAGTTCTGCTACGAGAGGGAAGACATGAGCCACATCAACGTCATGTTGAATAGTCATGACGTCAGTGAATACCTGAAACTCTCTCCCAACGGCCTCGTGGTAAGATGCGTTCTCGTCTACATGCCCCCAGAGCCTTGTAGTAACCCAGTTTGCATTTCATATTTTGCATATTGTTTTGGCGGGGGCACTTTATATCATCTGAAGTGCCTCTAGGCTATTGTGCCACCCCCTTATCTGATTGGTATATGTGTACTTATGAGTGAGGTCCATCATTGTATTGTACTGCTGTTGATATGGTGACAATTCTGATGTAGCTATTATGATTTTGATTTGCACAGTGATGATGATGATGATGTTGATGATGATGATGATGATGATGATGATAATGATGATAATGATGATAAAGGTATATCAATGATATATATTGATGATACGGAGTCAGAAAGTGGATATTTAGTTGAAGATGGAGATGATGATGATGATAATGATGATAAAGGTATATCAATGATTACATATTAATGATACGGAGTCAGAAAGTGGATATTTAGTTGAAGATGGAGATGATGACGATGATGATGAATTGATAATTATGATGATGTAGATGACTAACAAGATGACATCAAATACAACGCTATTGAAACAGATGCTTCTGCTGTTGCTGCTGCTGACGTTGCCGTCTATGCCTGTTGCAGGCGCGCTGTGACGCACCCTCGTTTGAGTCGGTCAGATGCACGTACCAGGTGTCCCAGGGAATCTGGTATTATGAGGTGATCATCATCACATCTGGCGTCATGCAGATTGGCTGGGCCACCAAGGACAGCAAATTCCTCAATCATGTAGGTCCATATTTCAATGTCACCCATCTATTTCTATATATAGTATCACATTGGACTTTCCGAGCATCACAATCTTCACCGTTGTTCAGAGCGTGACTTAAGATGCCATAAGATATAGAATACCAAGGTCATATATATTTTTTTTAATGCGCAGTGGCAATTTACCAAAATCTTCATGACCCAGCTTTTGACATCATAATGTCAGGTCATTGTGTATTTTATTATATGCATAGCTAGTTACAAATGCCAGCAACATCATCACTTCAGCCGGGATGCTGCTATTATGGTGTAAAACAATGGTTTTACAGAAAATTTTGCCATTTGCAAGTACATAGGAATCAAGAAAACATAGCAATATGTTGAGAATTGTCATAACATTGCAGCTATTTGTTTCATATAGGTCTTTCATGACATGCTTTCACTGTTTCGAATCACTGTAGCATAAAATGATTGTTTCATTATGATATTAGCAGAGGTGTTATCGAGTATCAAAGCTTAGCAGCCCCCCCCCCCCCCCCCCCCCACCACCCAGTGTCATGACTAAGGTGTGTGTGCTGTGTGAACGCAGGATGGGTATGGAATCGGTGATGATGAATACTCCATCGCGTATGACGGCTGTCGTCAGCTGCTGTGGTATAACGCTCGGAGTAAACCACTCGAACTCCACCGTGCCTGGCAACCAGGTGAGTTGTCAGGCTACCTTGGTATTCCCCCCAGGTTCACTGTGCTATTCTGTGTCCCTGATTCTACTCACCACTGAAAATCTGGTCCATGTTTTATTATTCTTTTCGCCAATCATGTTTCTGTAATTGGTCTCCGCTAATTCTAAGTTCTCTTGTTCATGTTACATGTATGTCTCCATTGTTGGTCTGGTCCATTTTATTGATTTCCTCACAGAAAATCATCTCCCTGTTTTAAGTCTCCACTTCCTCATCATCTCCCTGTTTTAAGTCTCCACTTCCTCATCATCTCCCTGTTTTAAGTCTCCACTTCCTCATCATCTCCCTGTTTTAAGTCTCCACTTCCTCATCATCTCCCTGTTTTAAGTCTCCACTTCCTATTCATCTCCCTGTTTTAAGTCTCCACTTCCTCATCATCTCCCTGTTTAAGTCTCCACTTCCTCATCATCTTCCTGTTTTGAGTCTCCACTTCCTCATCATCTCCCTGTTTTAAGTCTCCACTTGCTAGTCATCTCCCTGTTTTAAGTCTCCACTTCCTCATCATCTCCCTGTTTTAAGTCTCCACTTGCTAGTCATCTCCCTGTTTTAAGTCTCCACTTCCTCATCATCTCCCTGTTTTAAGTCTCCACTTCCTCATCATCTCCCTGTTTTAAGTCTCCACTTGCTAGTCATCTCCCTGTTTTAAGTCTCCACTTCCTCATCATCTCCCTGTTTTAAGTCTCCACCTGCTAGTCATCTCCCTTTTTTAGGTTTCCACTTCCTATTCATCTCCCTGTTATTATGTCTCCAGATTTAGTCATTTCAGTTTATCTATATCCACCACGAAAGATGCTGTCTCTGTGGCCCTGAATCAGCATGACATGAATTATAACCTGCATGTGTAAGTGGTCTGTAATACCTTGATAGTGGCTTCCACTGACCCTAACCACTTATCAACGAAGCTGCCTAACCTAATGTATATTAAATTTACAGATCTAAGTTTGTACGATCTTTCCTGCCAGAGGTAGGTCATGTTATTGTCTCCAACCGTCCGTGGCATCTTATTATCTTAGTGGAATGAAATGAACGCTTTCTCAGTAGCCATGTGTGATACACCCGTTAGTAAGGTGGGCCGTGGTGGTGACGTGGTGTGGCCTTGGTACGGGGAGGCGGGGGGAGGGCAGGTGATGAAGCAATGGTATTTATAAAACTTGTCGTCCTCCCGGATATTCGCCAGTTTTTTTGTGACGCTCGGTGACCGATGAGGACAATCGCTGACCTTAGCGGAGGCCAACAATTTGAGTTTCCTCTTATTTAACGCTGTATGATTTATTTGTGTGTGTATGCAGCGAGACTGTTGTACATTACTGATTATCTAGTGTCAATGTTACTTTGGTGTTAGAAGGCGTACACTTATTGGGGAATCGTGCAGCAGTTGGAGGGCCCATCGGATCTATTACGCACGTGCGTAAGATCAATTTGAAAAGTGAAAAAATAAATATGGCAAAAACGCCCCTGCTCGAACACGCTGCTAATTTTATTGGGCAGTGTTAATTGACGACTCAAGGCTAATCATAGGACTTCGGTTTACTGATGCCCTGTATTAAAGCCATTTGTTTTGTTGGAGGGATAGCCACAGTGTCAAAAGGTGTGTGCTTTGTTGCACACTATTAGAGTTAGGGACGATGCTTTGTTGCCCACTAGTTAAGCCACGATGCTTTGTTGTACACTAGAGTTAGGGTACGATGCTTTGTTGCACACTATTAGAGTTAGGGACGATGCTTTGTTGCACACTTTTAGAGTAAGGGACGATGCTTTGTTGCACACTATTAGAGTTAGGGACGATGCTTTGTTGTACACTGAGTTAGGGCACGATGCTTTGTTATACACTAGAGTTAGGGTACGATGCTTTGTTGCACACTATTAGAGTTAGGGACGATGCTTTGTTGCACACTATTAGAGTAAGGGACGATGCTTTGTTGCACACTATTAGAGTTAGGGCGCGATGCTTTGTTTTACACTGAGTTAGGGCACGATGCTTTGTTATACACTAGAGTTAGGGTACGATGCTTTGTTGCACACTAGAGTTAGGGCCGATGCTTTAGTTGCACACTAGAGTTAGGGTACGATGCTTTGTTATACACTAGAGTTAGGGTACGATGCTATGTTGTACACTAGAGTTAGGGCACGATGCTTTGTTGTACGCTATAAGAGTTAGGGTACGATGCTTTGCTGTACACTAGAGTTAGGGTACGATGATACGTTGTACACTATTAGAGTTAGACGCATCTGCTGAGTCATTGTGTGTGCATTTATGTGTACACAGCATACAGGGTGTTGCTGATATAGAGCGACCCATGAATGAATTGCGCTGTTTATGACGTTTGCTGCTAGAAGCCATCAAACACCAGGGTTTCTCGTCTCATCCCCAAAGGCTGGTATAGATGGAGAGGGACGTATGACGGAAGGAAATTATTACTGTTTGAAGGATACGCTGTGCTTGGGTACCAATCATAAATTACATAACATCATTCGGGTGTTGGCTGGTATTACGGCGCGTTATAGACGCTGTGTGAGTTTGAGCTAGTGTTAAGGAGCTTACGGGGCGAGGTGAAAGTGTGCGGGGTGGGGGGGGGGGGGGTGAGCGTTGGCCAAAATGTGCTTAAAAACATCACGTAGTTTTTAAACGGCCTTGATCTTAGACAAGTCTGTCTCTCTTTCTCATGATAAACCTAACAGCTAGGGTCATAGTCATGTAAACGTGTCTCATGTCGGATTTGTATCTAACGCTATGAAATCAGTCGTTTGTGAGCTATACTGGTGTATTAGAAGAATGGATCCTCGTCGTAATTTGCCAGATTTCAATAAGCTATTTTAAAATTTTATTGTTCAATTAAGAGTTGAGATTCGTCGGCACGCCGTCGCGTCTGCACGCGTACGTGCTGTTGTTGGTGTAGATTTTCCTTTGCGCCAGAATGCGATCCGGGATGTGTACGTGTGGATCTCAAGGGTGTGTCAATATATTCAATTACAGAAGAAGATAGAGCTTAGTTTGTGTTGTGTTGTCTAATACTGACAAGTCAACGCGTTACGAGAGTTTATTCAGCGATAAAACAACATGTCGTAGTTGTGTTTCGTAGTGAATCGGTATGCAGTCGCACCAATGTCCCATCATGCTTTGACCTCCGTCATCATCTTCTTGGTATCCTCGTACTGGAGTCTCTGAAACGTGCTTTTGTTTTTCAAAAGCTGCTCGACCACTTTCCTCAATTGAAACGTGGCCGTGTGTCGCTTTGATCTCTGTAACGAGTTGGACGGTACGCCCACACCCCGTCGAGATTTGGTTCCGAATCCCGAGAAAGCGGTAGCGTTTTCGGCACGATGCGAGGCGACGTCGATCTGACCCTGATAGTACCGCTTTGGCTCCCGACTCGCGCGTTCACGTTCCTGCGCCTCGAGGAGTTGGTCAAGGTTATCGATAACATGACGAATTGCGTTTTGCCACATTTTTTTCGCTTTTGATGGCGTTTTGTTCTGAGATTTGGTGGGGTTGGCGGCGCTGCGGTCGTCGTTTGCCAGGCTTTTGGTGGCGTTGAGTGTCCTACTGGCGGATAGAGCTCGGGCCAGTTCCGCTTCGCCGTCGTCGTCACACACGTCGCCTGCTCGCGATAAAGCGGCTCGATCTCGTAACTCGCGTTCACGCACCATCGCTTCCTCTTCCTCTCGAGCCTTGTCATTAGCCAGCTGCCTACAGAAGGTTTTGATGCGGTAACCCAGTCTTTGTTGTTCCTGCATCATAGATTCGAACGTAAGCGGGGGTTTCTTCGCCGATGAAACGCTTCGCCTCGCGGAACTGACGCCGGAACGCGTGCTGCTGCGGCTGTGTACGTTCCAAGATGTGATGGTTTTCATGAACGAATCTTTAACTGCCGCGCTTTCGGCGTTGTCCTGCGGTCGTCTGCTTTCTTCTTTGGGCGTCTCGTCATCGCCACGACCTGAGCTCTTCGAGGTGAGGCTCGGAAAGCGTCCAGGTTGCATGACACTGTGGTATCGAGCAGACTCGTCCGCCCATTGCTGAATATCTGTCCGATCTACAACCTTCACTTCGGGTGGGATGAGAGTACTCTGTTCACTAGACAATAAAATCTTGTAGGCATTGTCACCTGGTTTTATCCTGGCCGTGATTGGTCTGTCTGGTGACCTAGATGACCTTTGCGATATGCGCGCGCTCCCAGACCTGCGCAGTGGTGATGACGACGAATAACTGACAACTGTAGCCTTGGATGAAAATGTCTGTTTCTTGCTTTTACCAATATTTTCTTTTTCGATGATATGCTGTTGTGATATTTGGTTGCTAGGCACACTTGGTGTGTGGGCAAGGCTTACGTGGGGCTGGTGTTCCGATTTGTCATTTGTGTATACTGATGTTCTGTCGTCATCAACTGCGTCCGTTTTAAAATGAACGCTCCGTCTTGATGGCGTCGCCTCACCTTTACGACTCGCCACCGACTTCCTTTCTTCGTTGGCTTTCTCCACCTGTTTCTCGATGGATTGGTCTTGCAGTGCTCGCCTGGCTTGTTGAACGGTTGGCGATACATAGTCCGATTTAATGGTACGTCGCAGTGGGATTCGGGGCGCGCGTTCAAGATAACACGGGTTGACATTGTTGCACTGCAGATATTTGACCGATTTCTCCACTAGCATCTCCTCCATGGAAGTGTCCGTTCGGGGATCCGTCTGTTTTTTCTTGGCGATCTCCGACTTCTTGAGATCCACCTGCATCAACTTGAAGTCGTATTCGATCTTGCTCGCTTGATCTCGGATGCTCCGCACTTGTTTCGTCTTGTTATTGTCGAGGTCTCTGTGAACTCTCGTCAGGTAGAGTTCACACTGCGAGTTCTTGACGCCCATCAACTTCTCCATGAAGGAGTGCGTCTTGCGTTTCTCCACGTAGGACGTCAGCTGGCCTGAAGACCGGACGACGTCGTCGCCATCATTATTGGCGATGTCCATGATGATACAGTTACCTGAACACAAACACCAATTGGACATTAAGGGAAAATAGCCGTTTATGTAGGACAGGTTACATTTTTAAAAAAACTATTGACATCCGACTTGTAGTGCTGTTGTTGTGCAAGCTAACTTATATTATCTATATATGTGATCCAATCTTTTTCAGACCGTTTTAAAGTGTTCATCGTCGATTCTGTGTCGTTCCGAATCAAAATATACCGAAATTACGCGGCGAGCTTGTTAGCTTTGATCTCATGCAAGTTGATACTCAATTTAACAACATGGACGTCGAGACAAGGTTTTTTTACGCCAATCATTCCATTTAAACAACATTGATGCATCATGTCTATCACATACTCACTCATTTTGTGTACGAAGGTGTCCAAATATCAAAATAATCTTTAACAACGTGTCCGTACTACTTTTTTTCAAATCGATAGTGACCGGACATCCGGTTGCCTTACGCATGTGCCAATCAGGAAGTCATCTGTGACCAATCTCATCCAAGTCATCAAAGTAGTATCATTGTGTACTCCCAATATACTCCCAATGTACTTATAAGATGGTACTCTTTTTAACAACTGAATTTGCTCTGATCGTGATTCGTGGGGCTTACACACAGGCGTAGCCATCACTACAGAGCCTCTTAGTTTTAGTTTTCTGAAGCCACCTTTTCCCCCTCTTTAGCCACCATCAGCCAATGTACGGCGTCTATATCTCATAACATACGCGGCTAGGATTCCTAGTATGGAAATCACGGTCAGCTTAGCGTGTAACCCGCTGTGATGGCAATCACAAGTGGTTTAAGATCATTATTTTGGAACCCTGTATCTGTAACTCTTTTTTTTTGCCAAAGGATATAGGTTAATAATATAAGCCGAAGGAGCAGTTCAGTGCGTGTGTACTTGTGGGGTTATTGTGTTAGAATTTTGTACATGGTTCGCAGCTGTTTTGTTGAATTTCCTGCAATTATTTCATTCTAAGTGAGTCGGTTATTTGTCATAGTATCGTGTTGTTGACCGTTTTAACACTAAACACCGTATTTGTAATGCGAAGGAGTGGTCAGGGAAAACCCCGTTTGGCGCCATCATCGGGTCACCGTAGACAACGCCGACGATTGACGTCACACAATCGTATCATTGACGTCTGCCAACAATGACTAGGGTATCTGAATTAATTGAATTCAACTCACCCCTTCTGCCTGACGCCTGAGACCCTAAGTTAAAACGGTGCCTCCCACAAATTGTCCTGATGTTGCTGTGTCAGACACAGCAGCGTAGTTGACATAATGCCAGTGGCGACGTGAGAGAGAAACCTAAGTCACGCTCATAACTTAACAGGGACGCGGCTTTATCACGATATATATAGATATATATATGCCTTAAATCCACTTATATAGCATTTATAATAATCTATACCCTTTTGATGACTAGAAGCTGATTTGGACAATGTTAAGGAAATCAACTCAGGATTCGGTGCTTTGTGCTGGCTCGTTGATTGGGCTGTGCCCTGTATCACGTGACGACTTTAACTGGCTCCGGACGATATTTAATACAGACGGCTCGTGCGACTCATGTTATGGAATTCCTCGTCGGTGTATCACTTTTTAACTTACCATGGTCCAGTCATATAAAGAACAGACTTCGGTGTGAATGTCTTGAGGCAGAGTTTCTTGGCGTTCTCATTCGTGTGTCTGTGTGGTCGTATATCTGCTCTGTCGTAAGCTCGATCAGGTTCGCTTCCCTGCAGCTCCGCTCTATATATCATATGTCCCCTCCTCAAATCACGTTGGATCACGTCTGGTTATCACTGACGACGAGGCGTCTCGAACAATGCGAATTCTAGAAAACTCGTGTTCTGTGACAGACGGGGAGCTCGTAATATACTTCGATGTCACGGAACGCAGATCAGCGGAAGCTGGAAGATTAGCGGTAGCAGGGGCATTGTCCGTGGGGCCGATCAGTACTTTCCGGTACGGAATCTGGAGGGAAAGATGATAAAGCCCGCACCAGGTTCTCTTGTCAAGTGGCAAATTGTTCGTTCAATAATTTAACTAAGTGACACAAACGTGTTTCTGTCCATAACATTCATCGGGATGCCGAGAGGGTGTGAAGCGCATCCCCCCCCCGCCCCCTAGGGGGCGTGCTAGCATCAGTCACTGAAACAGGGTTTAATTACGAAGAGCCGACCTCACAAGGCGATTCGGCTCCTGTCGCACCTTAAGAATGCTTTGTGGTGATCAAAGACAATTGAGAAGAGGTTATGATGCCTCACGGGTATCAGTTATCCCACGGGTTAGCCGGCGATATGAGAAAAAGACCGAGCTTTTTCTCGAGTCCTGATTGGCCGAGAGGAAGGGGTGCCATGCGATGATATACGATCAAGATCTTCCCGATCGTGTCTTTTATGATTCGTCTTAATCACACTCAATTCGCGTATTTTTGGGGGGCATTTGATTAATCACTAAATTCGCGTATTTTGGGGTGGCGATAAATCTCTCTAAATTAGCGTATTTTTGGGGTGGCATTTGATTAATCACACTAAATTCGCGTATTTTTGGGGTGGCATTTGATTAATCACACTAAATTCGCGTATTTTGGGGTGGCATTTGATTAATCACACTAAATTAACGTATTTTGGGGTGGCATTTGATTTATCACACTAAATTAGCGTATTTTGGGGGCATTTGATTAATCGCACTAAATTTAGCGTATTTTGGGGTGGCATTTGATTAATCACACTAAATTCGCGTATTTTTGGGGTGGCATTTGATTAATCACACGGCATTATTCGCTTATAAACATGGAGCCAAACCTTGATAGGATTACGTGGACGTGTTCTGTAATTGTGCGCAATCGTGACAAAGCTACTGGCCCTTGACTTTTCTGTAAGTGCTCGAAGCAAACATGTTGACGCTGTGCACTGGGGCGTTATTGGGTGCTTTTACTCATCAAATGTTGGAGCAAAACACAGAGGGATTTGGCGCTTGCGGTTTAACTCTCCTCAGCCCAAGTGGATCTATGGGATTGGGATTTGTTGCAGTCTTGTGGTTAACGGAATTTCCTCTATGTTTTACCATGTCTCTCAACGACAGTTGGAAGACATATTGGTTTTGTCTGAAATTTTCGGACTGTATCTCCTTCAAAACCGCTAAACGTTAGAAGAAGAGGATTACCTAGGACGTTGTGGGGTTGGAAGACATGCCGTTGGCGCTTGTGCCGGTCTAGTTACACGTGGTATATGTGAACAACTGGGGGGCTCTTTCAATGTTAATTGTTGATGGCACGAACGAAATTGAAATCCGGTCAATTTTAAATTGTCCTGACCCAACTTGAAATTTCAAGATGGGTCAGGACAATTTTAAGATTGACCGGATTTCAAGTTGGGTCGTAACATTGATACCGCAGTCACTACCATAGCGCCATTATTATACATGCTGGATACCCGGATGGAAACTATGATCCGTGTTGTTCAGAGCGTACCATAGATATATTTCCAGGTATTGCAAAATGTTTACATGCAATAATATATGGAATGACCTACCTATGGTTGCTTTACAGGCGCCACGCGTATGCTACAGATTACTTGTCGGGAGATAGGCGCAAGTTTGAAGCATTGTTAAGCCTACATAAGGTGTCCTGTCCTTGGTTGTTACAAGCTAACGACATGCAACATATATACCAACGGTTATGTGGTATAAATATTTAAATATTTATAAAGAATCAATGTTTCTATAAAAAAAACAACACCGGTTAGTATATGATGCAAAGGGAGTGCGATCAGGTAGATTTCTACGCTTCTCACCGTTGTCAGTGCAGACGACGATGGCCGCGTCGTCCTCGTCGGCGGCCGTATATACGGGCGGCCCGGTCCGACCCTCCGTCAACGCCATATTAGCTATCTCAAAGAGGCTACAGCCAGCAACTGGTGGCGTGAATCGGCACAGCCCACGTTCTCCACTAATGGCCGTAACAAGACGCAGATTTCTGTGGTGTGTTTGGCGGTGATAACCAATGTTGGGAATCAATCTTCGTAATCGCGACGATATGGAGACAATACTCGTGTGTTATAATGGTTGTGCCTCGGCGGGTGAGGTCCCGGCCTTTGTATTGACTTAAAGAATCGGAGCTTTCTAGCTTTAACTTTGCAGTCTGTTGTGGTAATGACCCATGCCGAGAAACGACCTCCTGCATGGGATGCATCTCGCTATCCGCTATCAGTTTGATCCCAATATGTTTGCACTTTTTTCAGGAAACTTTTGGCGATGTTTATTTACTTCGGTTACACCCAATAATATACACATCAGTTGTGGGTGAGCAGGTGCGCGTCATCATCATCACCATTCAACATGTCCAGCTCGCGCCGGATTTCATATCACCTTTAAAAGTATTATTCTGTTATTCTATGGGTTAGTCAATATGAATAAATTGGTAACTATTATACGCAATAAATTGACCGGCTGCCTTTATTTGCTTCCCAGTAAGCCATTAATCTGACGAATTAGTCATTGATGGTTTAGTATTTGAAGGCCTATCGGTGTGTGTCTCATTGTGCGGCTCCTCCTCTGCTCACCCCCCCCCCCCCCCCCCGCTCTCCCCTCCCCCCATCCCCACCTCCCTCCCCTACCCCGACTGTGGTCGAGCAGATCGAGTCTGCCATTGTTAAGTACACACCGTGTCTGCCTCTGGTCGTGGGTATCCGGGCGACCCACGTATACACCCCGGGGGATCCACGTATACACCCCGGGGGACCCACGTATACACCCCGGGGGATCCATTTCCACAACGTGTTCTCTATGAAGTATTGATGTATCATTGTTTGTCATTCGGGTATACCTCCACCGCCGCTTTCATATAGATCGAATTGGCGGGACAAAGCCCGACTACTCTGTGCTATTGTTGGTAATGCCAGGCGCCTTGTGATATGTGATATGTAATTGTACAGTGTGGTTCAAACAGATACTGCGCATGAATAATGCATCTATACAAAGGACGTTTTTTTAACAATGTGCCCAAGTTTTTTTTTTTCCTCATTCCATATTTTCTGAACAATGTTTTTTTTAACCCAGAATGAATAGTTTCATGATTACATTGATTGATTGATTGATTGGTTGGCATTGAAGCCTTCTCTGTTTGTGATTGACAGGGGATGTCTTAGGATTACTGTTGGACCTCGAGAAAAAGGAAGGAAGTCGTCTTCTCTCTCAATGGAGAGTGTCTCCCCCCTGACACCAACCTGTTCCTCAATACACAGTATGACTTAAATATATACTTTATAAATGTAAACACTATATTTATATATATATTTGTATATATATATATATATATATATATATATATATATATATATATATATATATATATTTATCCATGTACACACTATATTTAGGTGTTTCGATTTTTGTATAAAAGTTTCATTTGTATATATAATATATATATATATATATATATATATATATATATATATATATATATATATATATATATATATACATATACATATACATATACATATATATATATATATATATATATATATATATATATATATATATATATATATATATATATATATATATATATATATATATATCTGATATACACTATTTACAAGGTTACAGTTAGTTGTGTATGTGTGACAGCAGGCATGGGTTTTTCGCTGCTGCCAGCTTCATGTCTTACCAGCAGTGTCAGTTCAATTTCGGAGCTGAAAAGTTCCGATATCCGCCTGCAAATGTTGAATACCAGGAGTTCAATTCAAATGCGACTATGAGTGTGGAAGAGAAGGTCATACTACCTAGGTGAGTGTGATGCTTGCAGGTCACACTACCAAATTTAAAGTAGGGCAAGGTCATAACAAAGTAAGACCACCTTCATGGGAAGTCATTGGGAAAATTCCCATTCAGCCATCCTTGCACTCGGCTTGTATGAGATTACACACATCACTTCCTGTCAATGAGCTTACCTTCCACCATGACACTGATAGCCTCTGGCAATGGTGATGGTAGAGTCATTGAGAAATCTTTATTTATTGGTGAAAATGCCAAATGCTGGACCTTAAGCAATCATGTGATTATTGGTAAATATCACATTTACTTGTCATTTAAAGCATGCCTCCTTTAGATGATTGCAGACAGCACTCTTACAGCCTTCCATTCCCAATGCCCATTTGTTGTGCCTTGCAGACATAAGCGGTTAGAAATGCTGAGGGAAGTTCAAGTTCAGGAAGACTCCTGCAATCTGTGCTTTGATGGGGAGGCTACTGTTACCTTGCTGCCATGCAAACACAGGTATGTTTTTATTGTTCCTCATTCAGAGAAATGCATGCATTTATCGGCCATCAATTATCTCCGTTGGTGAGATGGTGAAACAGGTCTGTATCTTATTTACTTCTCCGCAACTCATCAGCACTGCTGTTGATAGATAAGATCGTGATAGATAAGATTGTGATAGATAAGATTGATAGATAAGAAAGAATAATGTGTTTGCCATGGACAACTAACCTGACATAACTATCCACTGTGAATCATTGATGCTGATATGCATAATATAAAACTCATGTTCTTCTATATGTGTGTCAGGGGCATGTGTATGCGGTGCGCACTGCAACTAGAGACCTGCCCCATGTGTCGGGTGCCCATAGAAAAACGCGACGAGAACTCCTAGCATCACGTCCAGCCCCGACCACGACCTCTACCGCTACCCTCGCCCCCTTCTCAACACTTCACACAGCATATCACCCGTTACCCGGCACTGCTTGCCGGCCTGCCAGTGTTTTTTGTAATGTGTCTTTAGGCAACACCATCCAGAACCTCTCCACTAGCAATGATTCATCCGGTCCGTGTTAGCCCTCTTTAAACGCCAGCATTAGATGACCTATATAATCTGTCCCCGTGACATTAGGTCGCTAATGCCTAATCCTCTACTGCTTCAAAGGCAAATTATATTGATAGCATAGTTTCACATGGGTTTCATGTGTGCACCATCCAGACCAGGAAAACTTTTAAAATCTATTTTGTACATACTAATCATTTGTATAAACCAACACTAATCTTGTGTATTGTTTTCTTAAGAACTAATATAATGAATTTGAGAACAGCAGTTGATGAGAGCCAATAATTGCGACCAGTTATTAAAGGGAAAATATGTGATTATTTGTAACCATGCCGATGAAGCTCAGGTTTTTTCCCCCCAAAATGACATCAATTGTACCTCCATACTGAGCATCAAGCGAAAGTCTCTCATTCGTTTGTAGGTAGCTACTAATCATATAGATTTGGGTTTTTATTTTCTGTACTGGCTGACTATTATCTTATCTTTTTTGAAGAACTTTTTTTTTGCACACAATCTAACCAAACCAATGCCGAATGGTCATGCGTGTCTATAAGCCGAACAGATGAATCTCGCAACGGAATTGAAAGGCCTAGCTTTAATTCTGTGTCAAGTTGAAATGCATGAAGAGAAATCTTTTATATATTTCAGCATGAAGTGCATACCCTTTTAAAGAAATTGTTAAGGAAATTGGGTAGATAAAAGAGTATTGTGAATTTCGATTAGTATAGGTTTTTTTTACCAAATTTGTTGGTTAGCTTTTCAATGAATCAAATGGCATAATACTGGTTGTAAAGTTGCGGGTCTCCTAGATCAATGTGATATTTCTCGGCTTGGCTTTGGTGTAATACATCGTGTTCCTTTCCCCCTTTTAGACATGTCTCCATTTTTCCCCCCTGAATTGCTTGATTCTAAAAAAAATGCGGCATGCAACAACGGTAGTTCGTCTGCGATTGTTCCGGTGACTTTTGATGCTGCATTTGTACAGAATAATAACATTCTTTCGTTTATCTTTTAACATGGGTTTTTGAGTTATCATTTAAGCGACTTCATTCATTTTGTATATTTGGTCAGGATAATACATGGATTGGTTGGTATAATTCCAGAAATATATTTTGACAATATCTTATATGTTTGGCTTCCAGTATTATGAGCTAGATAAAAACGTAGCTCTGGAAGATAAATTTCATTTCTTCAACAACTGTTGTTCATACACACATATTGGTATATATGAAATATGTTTTGTTTGTAAATAATTGAAATAACAAATGACATTGTAATTGTGTGACATATCTGTCTCTTTGTCAGAAGTCCTATTTTAAAACTGAGCAGCAACCAGAGTTTAATGCGTTGTAGGTGCGCCTTGCACTGATTTTAGTGAGCTTATTTCCTTTTGTGTTACTCTCTCGTGTTAAAATGCATAATTAATTCTTCGCTGGAGTGCCATATGGAAAGAAAAAAGTGGCTGGTTATCTCATGATTTTCTGTGTGGTTTGAGACATTTCACGTTCTTGTCAAATAATCAGGTGTAATTAAATTAATAAAATATTAAACAATATGATATGCCTCATGCACACACACACAAACATATAATTATATTGGTTTTAGAATTAAAAAAGTCAGGATGGTGATCGAAAGCTACATTTTCTTAGGAATGAACAGTGGAGTAATGGAATTTACATAAACGTTTTATGCACTCATCAATGTTGTATATTGGTTCTTAATACGAAAGGTTTAACTTTTGTGACTCGCAGGCGGAGCACCAAGTGGAGAGTGGACTCTTTTTGGATGTTGTAGTCGAGTTACTCAAGGTGCGGCCGTCCTCTGCAACTGCTTGCCAGCGACTTCTGCTGATGAGAATACGCCTGGATGCTTCTCAATGATCTGAAGCCCTCGAGGAATACCTTCCTTGGAATCAAAGATGTAAAGGATCAGTTGGGGCACCAAGTTGAGTGGACTTCTTTTTGGAATGGTGTAGTCATCAATGGCAGAAGTCCTCGACCTGATCTGGAAGGTTTGTGATGGTCATTTCAATGGTGCCAGACCTCAAGGGTGGGTCTTGACAAAGATCTGCATGCCACCTCGCAGACGGAGCACCAAGTGGAGAGTGGACTCTTTTTGGATGTTGTAGTCGCTCAATGTGCGGCCGTCCTCCAACTGCTTGCCAGCGAAGATGAGACGCTGCTGATCTGGAGGAATACCTTCCTTGTCCTGGATCTTGGCCTTGACATTCTCAATGGTGTCAGAAGCCTCGACCTCAAGGGTGATGGTCTTGCCAGTCAGGGTCTTGACAAAGATCTGCATGCCACCTCGCAGACGGAGCACCAAGTGGAGAGTGGAGAGTGGACTCTTTTTGGATGTTGTAGTCGCTCAATGTGCGGCCGTCCTCCAACTGCTTGCCAGCGAAGATGAGACGCTGCTGATCTGGAGGAATACCTTCCTTGTCCTGGATCTTGGCCTTGACATTCTCAATGGTGTCAGAAGCCTCGACCTCAAGGGTGATGGTCTTGCCAGTCAGGGACAAAGATCTTGACAAAGATCTGCATGCCACCTCGCAACTGACGAGCACCGCTGTGGAGAGTGGACTCTTTTGGTGGATGTTGTAGTCGCTCAAAGATCTGTGCGGCCGTCCTCCAACGGCTTGCCCAGCGAAGATGAGACGCTGCTGATCTGGAGGAATACCTTCCTTGTCCTGGATCTTGGCCTTGACATTCTCAATGGTGTCAGAAGCCTCAACCTCAAGGGTGATGGTCTTGCCAGTCAGGGTCTTGACAAAGATCTGCATGCCACCTCGCAGACGGAGCACCAAGTGGAGAGTGGACTCTTTTTGGATGTTGTAGTCGCTCAATGTGCGGCCGTCCTCCAACTGCTTGCCAGCGAAGATGAGACGCTGCTGATCTGGAGGAATACCTTCCTTGTCCTGGATCTTGGCCTTGACATTCTCAATGGTGTCAGAAGCCTCAACCTCAAGGGTGATGGTCTTGCCAGTCAGGGTCTTGACAAAGATCTGCATGCCACCTCGCAGACGGAGCACCAAGTGGAGAGTGGACTCTTTTTGGATGTTGTAGTCGCTCAATGTGCGGCCGTCCTCCAACTGCTTGCCAGCGAAGATGAGACGCTGCTGATCTGGAGGAATACCTTCCTTGTCCTGGATTTTGGCCTTGACATTCTCAATGGTGTCAGAAGCCTCGACCTCAAGGGTGATGGTCTTGCCAGTCAGGGTCTTGACAAAGATCTGCATGCCACCTCGCAGACGGAGCACCAAGTGGAGAGTGGACTCTTTTTGGATGTTGTAGTCGCTCAATGTGCGGCCGTCCTCCAACTGCTTACCAGCGAAGATGAGACGCTGCTGATCTGGAGGAATACCTTCCTTGTCCTGGATCTTGGCCTTGACATTCTCAATGGTGTCAGAAGCCTCGACCTCAAGGGTGATGGTCTTGCCAGTCAGGGTCTTGACAAAGATCTGCATGTTCTGAAAAATGAGAAAAACAACAGTTGAAATGATATTGAGGCTTTGTCATCTCAAAAGGTAAATACACGTTGGATTCACATGACGATACATACAATTCAAACATCAAAGGCTCTTTTCCTTAGTCTTGTTGTACAACTTGACTATTAAAGTATAATACTATTGCATTACTGCTTGCTTTTACAGATTATAACAGCAATAGAATATCATGAGCATTAATGTATGTGCTCTAATCATATTCGTCCAGAATTATTAAACCCTTCTTATAAATAACCAAATTTAGTTTAGACTTTGTAGCTTTACACACAATCTACTTAAGAGTAAAGTCTATGAATTGGAGAGGCAATTAAAAGATCCAGCAAACTGTCTAGCACCTAGCACTTACATTGTACATGAAGTTTCTTAAGAAACGGTAAGTCAGAGCAGTCCCCTTTCAAATACTTTTACAAGCGTTTATATAATTCAACCAAATTTATAGGTTTGCCACATACCATGGAACAGGGATCATCTCCACTCTTTTTTGAACACATAAACAGTTACCATTAAGTACACCTTGATGCACCTATTTTAGATTTAAAGAGGGTACCAACTTGCAGTATCTATGACCAGACAAATCAAACGTATCACTGCAAAAACCCATTACCTTTAATGTAATGTGCCTTAGAAACCAACCATATTCTACACAACAAGGGCCTCTTGGAAATCTTTTTAAGCTCTGTTGAGAAACATATGGTGTTTCAAATTTTTTTTAAACTTAAATGCTGGAGATATCTCAACATTAGTTAAATCTTAAATAATTGCAAATGGTTTTAGATACAAGCAATGCAAGCAGATACAGAAATGGTCGAAGGGGGATTGATCAACCAACTCTACTGGTACACTCCCTATAATAAATAGTGACTGCAAGGGGGCGTGTGAGATGGTAAAAATTTACAGATTTGCAGCCAGACATGAATGGTACCAAGTCATTCTAGACCAGCTAAAGTGACAAAAAACCCTGGATTGTAGGCCGTCAGGTTACAAATACAAAGGGGACCACAGTATGACTATTGGTTGCAATGAGAAGATGGCTGTAGGTATGTTTACTAATCACCAACGTTTTCACAGGAAATTCGAAATGTTTGGACATTAATTCTATTGTTTATATTTGTCTTCTGTGGGGATAGGAGGAAACCTAATCAAAACATACCCCATCTAGAAATAAGACAATAACTTCCAAATTTTACCAGTTCCAATTTAAGAATGCATCTTGGTTTGATTGAGCTCTGTATAATGGAATAGGTCGTTCACCATTTTTCACTGAAAAATTTAGAAGATTTATAATAAATTGATCAATAAACATTCCCAGTGACTGATTCTTGTCACAAACAATAATATCATACCCATTTCCAGGTGGTTAAAGAGACTGTTGAGCCCCATATTTGTAGTCGTTGGTTGCCTAACAAGCTCTCTGTCAACCACACCTTGCAAACCAAAATTACGGTGCTGCAGTCACTGAAAATAGATTCCTACTTCAGCAGTTGCCATTTTTGTTGTCATAAATTATCCTTCCTGCTTGTATTCTAATTTTTGCACAACAATGCCCACAACTTCAATTTGATGAAATCTACCATTTGTAAACAAAGCTGAAGTATACATATCGATAGCATGGTAGTTATAGAGTCTGTAATGATTTACAGCTAACATTCATGTTCATGGTTATAGGGAGGCACTGTAATTGATGGAACGACACAAATAAATAGAATAGATTTCTACGGTAAATCATGAATATTGCCACTCAGATAATTTAGAACATTTTCAGCAGGACTTTCGATTCAATTAAATTTGCAGCACAAATTAAATATGGCATTATTTATGACTGTGTTAAACGTAGTAATGTAATAACAAAATGATCCCCGACTGCACGATTTGGGGCTGAACAGTCTCTTTAAATCAGTGCAAGTTTGATACTCAAATTCTTAAATTAAGTAAGCAACTTGCATTGATTCGTTTTTCGCCATGAACTAATATAATGTGGACACAGCCGGATTTAACCTGCTCCAATTCGTCAGGCTGACGAAACAGCCAAAATGTAAATGTGGTTTATTTTCATGTTTTAGATGGATCAGAGACTAACAGATCATGGCTACCAATAAACATAACTTAATTCCGTTTTCGCTCAGACTTATTTAAGTGTATCCTTTTCAGATATCTCTATTCAGACGACGAAGCCGTTTAGTCATACGCTGACAAAGACAAAATGTTTGCCACTTCCTTGTTACACAAACCGATATCGAATTATCACATAACAGATATAGCGTTAAATTCAACTCTATTCTGTTGATTTGTTAAGTGGTAGAAGGAACTACTCACGTATGTATTAGATTTCTGGACACTGGTATATTGTAGAGTAACCTGAAAAGACTGGTGGTTGTCAAATTTATTCTGTTCCGATTTCGTGTACTGCGTTCTTAACTGACAAATTCCCGAATGCTCTTCCGTTATAAACCGTTTGTGACATCATCCTACATTGTCACGTGGTATAAATCGAGGGTTGTTATTGGAAGTTATTTTGGACAACAAACGTCGACAACACGTCATCTGAGTTTCAACCCCGTGAATCAACAACAACCTGATTGTCACGAAATCCAATTCTAACTGACAACAACGTAGATTATCTATGGTTGAGGGGTTAATAAATAGAATGATGATCTGTGAAATAAGTTATCCTCCCGTACCCCCGACGTACGTAAAGATATGAGGGCGTAAGGATACGGGGGGTGGGGGTAGGCTTTTCATACGGCTGAATTGAGTCCAATCCTATACTCAGCAATGGTGACATAAATGAGAATTTTGACCCACACGTAGTTATGTCCATTTGACTGTTTCATTAAACTCCCCGCATATTTATCCTAATTTCCACCACCGAGTCGATGTTCACAATGTCATGATGGAAGTTATCATGACGGCTTCAGCTTTTAGAAGCGATCTGAAAGATATTTGATACAAAAATACAAGGGATATTGTTTATTGTTTCACAAATAAAACAATTGCAAAGCGTGTTAATACATCTTGAGTTAGTTTTCGGTTGAGGGTTATACAAATTTTACTTTCACTTCGGGTAGGGGCAATATTTGTTTCATAGCTTTCAGGGGAAAGGGTAACAAAAAAATGACCCAAATTGATCCTATTCTTCGATATTTGTAACACTTATAGCCGGGCAGATAAAAGTAAATACACCATAGATCGATGATCAACCACTAATTTCTGAGCTTCGAGTGGTTAGTCATTCGCAAAATAAAACAACCCAGAACGGCAGTCCAGATCCGAGTGCTTGCGCTTCCTATGCTTATAAACAGTGTTAATTCTAGGTTGAAATGAGACAACCTGCCACGAAACACACACCAAACATTTATCACCTGGCTATACCCACGAAAGGATTATTCGAATCTGCCACCATATCGAACACATTATGTGAGCTGTCTTTGATAAAAGCATGGTTATCTTACCTGAACTATTATCTCCGGGATTGTGTCCCATGTTCACAGGTCACATTGCTGGTACTTATTACAAAGATAATTCACAAACTTCTTTTGGCACAGTCGAGTAGGATGTTCCATATAAGCACAGGCACAAAATTAAATACGAATCTTGTATGTCAATAAGTCACTAAGTTGAGATTATTCATGCAAGTGACTTATGATTGGCGGCGGACGAATTCGCCCCCGTAATATCGATAACGATTTCTTCATGGGTAGCCCCGAAAATTATGGATAACCAGGGAAAGGAGATCCCGGAATCCCCCCCACCAACCCTGTTTGGGTTACGCCATAAAACTTGCCGACCGATATAATTGTCACCTTCACCACAAGGGTTCGTATCATTAATTTGGCAAGCTCCCATATGCCTACTAAACCCCCTTTTTGCATACGTATATTTTGAGCAGTGGCTTGGATAGATGCACCAGCAAACATTATGATACAACCTCATTTGACCTTCATTAGGTTATTTGTTTTAAGACACACAACCCCCTATTCCGCAGACATTAATATATAAGGGTTTATCAGATAAGGGACCACAAGCATCCGAGTGAGCCGTAATTGTTCCATCCAATAATGATCAATGGTTCTATCAATAAGTCATAACGAATTGGTCATTCTCCAGGTTGTAATGAACTGGTAAGCAGCTGGTTTATATACCACGGTAAGATGAACAAGGAATACATGAGGACTATAGTTACAGCAGTAAAATCTGGCTTAGCGAACATTTTAGTCCAAAGGACACCTGTCAACATCAGACCCTTTCTACTATTTCCCTTTCCATGTTGTTATATTTTCAGAGGAAAGCTCTTCGGCTTATATAGGTAAAGAAGGGGTCTGGTAATGGCGAGATGTGCACGTATGTGGTCCAGAGAGATCTATATGCTGCCGTCCCCTCACTTCTTCACTCTCTGTCCTCTCTCTCTCTCTCTCTCTCTCTCTCTCTCTCTCTCTCTCTCTCTCTCTCTCTCTCTCTCTCTCTCTCTCTCTCTCTCTCTCTCTCTCTCTCTCTCTCTCTCTCTCTCTCTCTCTCTCTCTCTCTCTTCGCTCACTTGACGTATCGCGCAGTGTGGCGTAGCGCTGCACACGATACGCACTTGTGATAATGGAGGAAGACTCCAAGCACAGAGTAAAGAAATACTTGGCATTTAAAAGATGCAGTTTTGTCAAAACACTGGAGAGATATGTGTTGAGCTCGGAGGCCAGAACTGATTTGTAAATGTTAAAGTGATTCTCTCAACGACTAAGTCACGCTTTCCCAATTCTCATGGGGCATGCAGTAGCCTGGTCAGTGAAGGCTGGAAAGTATTTCGGTCCTTCGGGCATTGTCTAGACAGGAAGGGTGTGGCTATATGATATGGGGTATGCACGAAGAGAGAAGAGAGATGGCTGGTGACCCGAACGTCATTCGTGGATCTGGAAAGTCGAGATTTTTAATTCGTATCAGCCGCAGGGGATTACTCCATAAAACTGATGACCGAGAGGGGCACGTTATGATGATGGGTAGGTTTGTTGTCATAATGTGTATTTGGCACGCGACACTCTCTCTCTTTCTCTCTCCTCTCTCTCCCTCTCTCTCCTTCAATCTCTCTATCCTTCTCTCTCACACACTCTCTCTACTCAAATATCTCTCTCTACCCGCAGGGCCGACCGCTATCTTCTATGTATACATAAACCCAAGGGGGACAACGATTTTGGACCATGTCATTTTACCTAACAAAACCATCCCCACTCGATAGCCTTATAACTGCCTGATCAGGAGTGCGCGTCATGCAGGTACACAGTCGAGCGTCATATCATAAAAATAGCTTGTTGATATCACGTCAGTCATTGATTCAACCATGTAAGTGTGACGTCACATCGCTGATAACTGGCTTCAAATGGCTCCTTAACACTTTTTCTCTGTAGCCTTAGTGCGCCGTGGCCTTGATCCTGGGTGCAAAAGGTGGGCTAGATAATTCGGCTGGGCCCAGGTCATGTGGCTTGTAAGTGTCTAAGCGTCTTTCAGGAGACGGTGCAGTCACGTTGACATCTGTGTTGATGCTAATCTGTTATTGCCCACTTGCGATGGTAATCAGGTAGTTGTTCCCAACAAAGCCTTTAGAAGAATTTGCCAGGCGCCACATGTAGGGGCTGATGCCAAAGACTTCAGTCCACCGTAGACCATGCAAACTTCCGAACTTTCTGGTACCCCTTTATCTCAGCTGGTAGGCCAACAGCACTTTCAATCGCGTCTTCAGCATCTGTCAAGAATTGATGCAGTTCAACAGACTTAAGTCCACCGTTAGACCATGCAAACTTCAGAATTGCTTCTTGGCGTGCCAGGATGCCACTGCGAGTCTGTGACTGTCCCAAGCAGCGCCAAGACATTGGTCCGAATGCTGTCATTGAGTCGCTCAATGCTGGAGAGGGTGAAGCCGTGTCGAGGATGATGGTGCTCCAGGCCTCGTCTGCTTTAGACTCCAGTGTTAGGTGCAGGACGGCGCCCATTTTTCTCCTGAAACAACTGGTTGCTCATTTGGACAAACCCTGCTTTTGTTGATTTTTCTGTCACCCTTCCGAGCTCATATTGAACGTCACGGCCGGCAACCCTGTCGACGCTACCGAAGCACAGAGGAACCCAAGGCCATCATAGTCGACCATTGCTTTCAGGTGCCAGTCGGTAGTAAGTGGTATGCCAAACCCGCTAGAGAATCGTTCATATGCATTGCGGTCGTATGGATTGTCATAGGGGTCGTGTGCGTGGTCCTGAGGGAGAGAGATTTGTATCTCTGCCAGCAGAGTGTAGAACGTTTGAACGAGGGGGTCCTTGGCTCCGTTATTACCCTCACAATTCCTGATAGGACTGCGCACTTAGGCAATGATGTGTTCAAAATGTTGGGTCTTGATGAAGGCCCGGGATGGTCAATGGATTCCTTCAGGTACTTACACAGGGGAATGACCTATCAACTTCAGCACCTTGAATACTCTTTACTTTCCACCTATATCCGGCCCAGCACAGGGAACATGTTTGATGTGTGTGTGTGTGTGTGTGTGTGTGTGTGTGTGTGTGTGTGTGTGTGTGTGTGTGTGTGTGTGTGTGTGTGTGTGTGTGTGTGTGTGTGTGTGTGTGTGTGTGTGTGTGTGTGTGTGTGTGTGTGTGTGTGTGTGTGTGTGTGGGGGGGGGGGGGGGGGGGGTGTACCACTCTTCTGGAAGTCGTTGGTGTGCAGGGTGTCTCTTTCAGTCATATGTTTTTCCCACGCTTCCCCAGTCCTGTAGTCTGCGTCCCAGACTCCAGGGGATCCGCTACGCTTCTCGCCCTAGAGAAGGCGAGACTATTGAATATCAGTAACATGTAAACAGCGCCCGCAGCCATCCGGCTAGGGGACCTTGACTACCAGTCCTGCGTATAGACGTTTTATTGGGCGGAACTGTGCATGAGTTGAGGTTAAGCTACATGATCATGAAGTCAGGTCATCGGTGAACCATGACCTACCGCTGAGCTTCGTCCTTGAATATCATTACAAGTTATCAATAGAAGCGAGTATCTATGAGCCTCAGCAGAATAAGACGGACAGCACATCAGACCTCTCTCAATATGCAATGAAGACCCAAATAAATGCCAAGGTCTCATAGAGAGTGGAGAAATCTGGTGATACTATGACTGGTGACTCTGTCATGTTAGATAAGAAAAATCATTCCGCTCGGCGACCCCACATCGGTAAAATATGTTGCCAACAAACAATGTATTGATGGACACAGACAGCAGCAAAGAGAAATGAGGTAATATACAGAGACACGCGAGAACGCCCTCATGAGTATTTGGGCAGAGACAAGTTCCCCCCACCCCACCCCCACCTACGCGGGGCATAATAGTGGTCGTTTGTTGCTGGAGCCAGAAGTCAAACCTCGCGAGATGGAAGCTGTTGATGTAACTATGTTATTGAGAGGTAAGGTCATTAACATGGGATTGGCTTTTGATGTGGGCGCTGATGCTGTATCTGATGCGATAACAGTGGTTCCTGTCATTAATGGAACTCATCGAGCGGTAGGGCTGCTGGCCAACATGCTAATTTGTTATCTCCCTTGTATTATGATATAATATAATATATCATTATATATCATAATGCTAGTGTAGGGAAATCATAATGTCCGAACATGATGTCCGAACTCGAATGTCTGTGCTTCAAGAGATTTCGTGGCTGCAAAGACAGTTAGAAGCAGAACAAACAAATGCGACGCACTATACAGAAAGTATTGACCAAGGGTAAACACCCTAGATGGGTTGGAAGGCGCCCGTGTGTCGTTCAGCCTGGGTGTAACTGTCACAGGTGAGGTGCTGCTGTCTACCCATCGCTGCTGTGGCTTGTGGCATGCTCTCAGTGAGCGGTAACTTTATAAGCCGCAGGCTTGTAGTGGAAAGAAATAAAACATAAGAAACGATCGCCAGTTATATATCTGCCGCACTAATTGATGGCACGATATCATACGACGAATTTGGTCTGATTGTAGATGACGTGGCAAAACACGCTCAGATGAAGAGGGAAAGGTCCATGCCGCGGTAGCTATCCACGATGCCGCTAAAAAACAGCGTGGATGGGACGAAGTCTGCGCACACTTTATGAAACAATAAGCTGCACCTTCACAGTGATTTGTGGCACAGAGCAACTCGAAAATAAGCCGTCAGAGTACACCTCATGGATAGGTGTAAAAACTCATCAGTTGCTCACCAGGGCACTAGAGCCCCGGAATTATATGCACCCCCGCACCCCACCTCCACTGGTGATTCAGTCGCTTGCGAGTGGTTTGGTGCAAATAGCGGAATGGGAGCGTTTAGACTTGGTACTGGCTTAACTTCAGATATGCTCTCGTATAACCGCCCAAGTGATAAGCTCACAGTATCACAGTGACTACAGCATTAAACTGTGAACCCAAATAGTACAGTTTTTACTACAACTATGGTAAATCGCGAATGGCGATATAACCGGACATTCACCAGTGCCATACATTGATCCTGCTTTACAGGACCACCACAACACATCTTAATACGAACAACCAACACTATAGTTATACTACATAGAACTCAAACAATAACGTACAAAGCTCACGCAGCAATAACTCTCTAGAGATTCAAAAGTGTGCTTTTATTCACAAATACGATTGACTGACTTCCGCCACGGCTTGACAAACAAAAAGTTCCTTTACCATTAAAGAGACAGTTCAGCCCCATAAAATGCAATCAGGGATCATTTCGTTATTACATTACTATGTTTAACGCAGACGTAAGTAATGCCATCTTCTAATTTGTGCCGCAAAGTTTACATGATGGAAAATCTTGATAAATTTTTAACATTATTGTTTGACTGGAATATTCATGATCTACTGCGGAAATCTGTTTTATTCAACTATGTTGTTCCATCGATAAAGGTGCCTCCCTAAAACCATGAACCATACGATTAGTAGCTGTGCGCACACATTAGACCGACAAGCAGGAAGGGTAATGTCCGACAACATGAATGGCGACAGCCGAAGTAAGGAACTATTTTCTGAGACCACAAGCGCCGCGTAGCGACTGAAAGTCTGAAAACTTAACACTTTTGGTTTCCAAGGTGCGGTTGCCAAGCAGCTTGCTAGGCAACCTCGTTCCAAATAAGGGGCTGAACAGTCTCTTTAAGGTAAAATATTAATGAAAACTAACTTACCTGTCACAGAAACTTACATGGAATTTATATACAAGTTTCAATTAATAGAACACCTTTTATGCACACAGAGGCAACACATCACTATGATACTACATTAATGCACAAATACTGCAATGGAATAAAAACATCACCCTTCATGCACTGCACGAGTCAGACCTCCCGCATAGTATGGGAGGCAGTAGGTGCAATCATGCTATGTATAGAAGGCCCGGGTCCACATACAACAATATGCAGCGGGTTCAACAATTTCATACGCGGGTACCATATTTACGAAACAACTACATAGACTCTGCATGCAACAAAATGTGGGTGTTCAAATCGTTCATATTTTGCTGAGGTCACCAGTAAGTGGGGCCACCTATGGTGAATCATAACGTTTGGCGTTTTGGTGTGGGGGACAATTCAACAGGACGAACTTTATCATAACGGCTTTAAAAAGCTCCTCTGCCAATTTAAAGTAAACCATTGGACTTTGACCCAAGCTGGTACTGCCCTAGTCATGGTAACGGTTGCATCATTTTCGGGCAGACGTTATTTTATACGCCATGTATACTGGTATACCTAGCGTGCGGTATATTAAATAAACCAGCTTGGCTAATAAAGAACCCTCAGCATATAAATGCCGGCACGCAAATCCGCATTGCTGAGCTTGAAAGTCGTGCATAAACGAGAAAATAGATTTGGGGATCAAAGTGAATGATACTGTGAGTAATATTGAGTGTAACAATAACCCTGTGAAGCGCATTATATATCTGGAGAAACAACTGATCTCTAAGTGCAATGGTGTGTATTTCTACCGATTTCCCGTGGCGACGAGTGTGGTGGGCTGCTCCTGGGAAATGTTGCGCTATTTATGCCGATTTCGTTTTGCACCTAGTTGCCTCTATGAGCATTGATGGGTTCTGTGAGGATGCTAGCTGAAGTCTGACAGAGCATTGTGGTACTAGAGGAAATACAACTTGCTAGGTAACAAAATACATATATCATAACATCAAAAACAAAATTGACGTTGAAAAGTAAATTAGCACAGCGCCACACTGAAATTTTGAAAATGTTTCTCTAAGCACCATTCATATGAACTGCTTCTCTTCCACCGGAAGTTCAAAATATTAACGTCTGCATTATCATTAATTTGTCTAATATGGTTACTAGCGGGACCATGAGCTGTTTGTCTCCATTGGAACCATGAGCAGTTTGTCTTTAGTAGCGCCATGGACAGTTTGTCTCTAGTGGAACCATGAGCAATTTGTCTCTAGTGGAACCATGAGCAATTTGTCTCTAGTGGAACCATGAGCAGTTTGTCTCTATTGGAACCATGAGCACCAACGAGTGTATACTAACATGCAAGGCAAAGATTATGGATGGGAATTGTGCCATTTTAATTTCTTATCAATTTCTACCTAATGTCTGTCACACAATATTTAGAAATAGTTAATTCTTAACCTTTGTTTCAAATGTCTCCTTGATACATTTTATTTTATAGTTGGTCTTCTCGAGTGGCCAGTGATTGGCGAGCCACACATTGCAAGCTGCAACCTGTCAGTCGATATGTTAGCGACATGTCAAGCTGCCTGCTGCTCTAATAGCATGTGTCAAGGGATAGGTGTCCCGGAACTCTCATCCCGTCGCCTGGCGTTGTATGAGAAACAGATCACGACAGGTGAGTTAACAGTTATATATAATGAGAATGCGTCTTAAGAAGAATAGAATTAAGAAACGAATATATTAATAATCATTGTCATTTTGAACAGTCATGTTTACTGAAAAGGCGTCTTTTGAGTACAGTTTAACCTCGCCTAACGACCAAGGCGACTACCTCGCTAATAAGGCCACGTTTACCCATTCCCCTTCTTAGAATGACCCATACATAACATGTTATATTGTCCCTACTTAGACAACCATCCACCCGAGTCTTAGCCAGCATTTGTAAACTGCTCGTCCATCCCACCCCAAGCCCGCCCATCACGTTATGACTAACTGGTTATTATAACGCAGTTTTGCTTCTGTGAACGTTATGATGCTATTTCATGAGAACATTATGATGGCACTCGTTTAATCGTTGATTATATCATGTACATTTCAAGTTACCATAAATGTCTCGCTATCAGACAGAATGATTCATTGATAACACTATCATTCTTTGATGTCCCGTTCGAGAACTTCAGAAGCGGCGGGGGGAATTATGTGTGTGCGTGCGTGCGTGCGTGCGTAATGTGAAATATCAGACCGTTGTTTAAAACGCGACGTGACAACAGTACACCACAGCGCTTTCCTTTCACATCACCCTTATCGCGATTATGACAGTTTGCAAGACTTTATCCTGAGCTGGCACAAGCATACGCGCGAAATAAAAACTTAGTCAAAGACTTCGCGTCGATATGATATTTCACCCAAATTGCAATTTGTGAGCTTTATTCCCTAGCCAACAGTGTAGACCAAAAGTTTAATAGATCGTGGGAAAAGCATACCGTGAGGCAGACATTTCAGAATGATGCTCCAATCGACCGTGCACAATGTATGCCAGCCTTCTAGTTGTCATTATTCCTACAAACCTCGAACATATTGTGTATCATTTTAGAGAAAGTATAAGATCGACATGGACTTGGACCTGGTTTTGCGAGGAGGCGAAGCTGGTCGTAACTCCATTCACCATCGTTAAAGTATTATGGCGTTGATTAAACCCCATGCGTCACAAAAAGTGTTATCAAACAGATCAGTATGTATTTTGATAGTAGATGAGCGGCCAGCGTGCAGCGCCGCTGTTTGTCTTTAAACTGGCTTGGCTAATGCCTTGTATACACCTGGGAGGCGCATGGACGGGCTGGCGGAAGAACGGGTGGACGGGCTTTAGGGAAAATTTCAGCCCGTCCAAATTTACGACTCAGCCGTCCATTGGACGGGTCTCTGGCTGAGACCCTGCATCCACCCTGCTATTACGGTGGTCACCTTAGTGAGGTTCCATTGCATACAATTAACCGCATATAACCGAATAAATCTCAATAACTCATTCATATTATGCCTAAGTCATATGAGACTTACAGGCTGTCTAAGAGCTGTCTACAGGCTCTGTACAGGCCAAAACCCTGCGAGTCCGTGCAGTAGCATATATGGTAGCGGTTCTGGGACAGAACCTCTCCAACGTTACTACTTCACCCCTTTGTAGCTTATACAAGATTTTTGCTCACCCTGACCTCGCTGCGCTGATACCAATGAAGGACGGAGCGAAAAACTGCGTCGCATGCCTGACTTTTTTGGTCTGATGACACCTGTACGGATTTCGTTAGTCCTGGGACTTCTTATATGGTATTTGAGTTTTGCCTGTCTGATAGACGTTCCAGGCGAAGTGGGTGTCCACCCACACCATCTGTGGGGCAAGGTCCAGTATGTATTTTGATAGTAGATGTGAGCGTGCAGCGCCGCTAAACTGGCTTGGCTAATGCCTTGTATACACCTGGGAGGGCGCATGGACGGGCTCATACTTAGTCTCCATTTCACTCAGTTTGTCCTCCAGATCAATTTTTTTTTCTTTCATATAATCTGTATCTAACATCAACTCTTTTACATCGCTCTCAAGTTCAGTAATACACAAGGTCATCATACTTACTCTCCATTCGGTGTTCATTACATCGCTCTCATAATACGCTATTCCTTTATACCCTCGTTTATTCAATAGGCCGATTCACAGCCCGCTCAATGGTAAAGAAGCACCCAATGCTTCGTCTTTTTCATCGATTGAAACAGTCTGACGTGCTTTTACACATCTAGCCTTAATTTCGCCCTTCATTTGGGTATATTTTGTGACTTCAGCTAAAACGAGCTTAAACTCATGATCCCAGATATTACCATCTTCAAGTGCTGTCAATACAATGTCAGCAATAGTATTCAATTTACTCTGCGCTAGAATGCGGATCTGATCATGTTTTTTCACCTTGATGGTCAGTTGCCAACTGATGAATTTTCCAGCAATTACAAGAAGCCCATAAGCGGCTCTAGGAGCACCCAACATTGTGGCAATAGGAATGGCAACTACTGTAGACATTACACTTGCACCGCTTGCGCCAAGACACATACCAACAGCAACTAAAGCAGTGTCTACTGCGTCCTTGAGTTAACTACACACCTATATTTTTTGTACATAGCACCATATTTTTCAATTTCTTTCTCAAGGTATTGCTTCTTGAGGGTGATCTAATTCAACCAATAGGAGTGGCCTGGATTCTCCGCAGGCAGCTCCGGAGGAATGGTTGTTTGTTGTTTCATATTGCCATTGTATACATCTATATATCAAGTTCAATTAGGAGTGATACTACAGTACAAGTCGCCCCTCTGTTTGGAGTGGCTGTATAAAAGTTAATAACGTTGCCTTGTTCCAGCTGTAAAGGCTAGTCTAATGATATTAAAACATCATTCTGGTTAGCAGGCTTACTTATTCCTATCAATTGAGTTGTCCCATTTATCACAGGAAACACTGCTATATCACCAGTATCAGCGCCCACACCAGACGACAACCCCATACGAATCATCTTACCATTGGATAACATGGTATATCCACAGCTTAAGTCTAGTGAGTCTCGACCCCCATCACCAAACGACCACTTATTTCCTATGTGAAGGGCGCCTCTTGCTTCTGCCCAAATAGTAATGAGGTGTTTCGTTTTCGAGTATACGTGTTCTCTCAGGTCGCTGCGTTGCCGTCTCTTTTGTGCATCAACATTCTTGTTGTTAGCAGCATCGTAAGGCGATATTGGGTCTCCCAACTGAACGATTTTATTCTCTCTCATTTCAAGGTCTCCAGTCATAGTATCACCAGAGTGTGCCGTTTTTTTTTGCTTAGGTCCATAAATACTCGCTTTTATTGACACCTTGTAAATTAAAGAACAACACCAATAGGAAAGTCGTTGTTGTTCACTAGACGTCCCTTATTATCTCTTATCTGAACCTTTAACTAATTCACAGCTCCGACAGTAACAGGTTTTGACACAGGATTAGCGATGTTTGTGGTTATAATATCACCATAGGAGCTGCCCCCACAGCCCACAACTTCAAGAAGTGAAGTGGGCGCACCATCAAGCATGTTCTGCGTGGTACTGACTTGATCAAGGTGGATATAAAGTGGGTTAAAGATGCTAAAGTTGATGGGCCGGTCACCTATGTAAGTACCTGACAAACAATTCAAGTCGTTCACAACGGCGGTACATTCACAGCAAAGTTTCCTGATCTATTCAGTAACTATAAGGTGCCGCTGGTAACAGCGGACAAAGTAGTAAAAGACTGGTTGACAAATCCAATCCAGTTTTGGCAGAAACAGTTAAACTTTGCAGTGTGGTGTGCAACATCCGTCGGTGGCGTGTCATCCCACGACCACCTCGAGGCTGGGATTCCACTTGTGAAAGCTCTCTATATACCTTTCACCTTTATTACACAGTGCGTAGCCTATTAGCAGAACTACAAGCGCCTCTACCTCAGGATCATGCCTATAACCCCCATAACAATCCATATGACAAGAGGGCATATCAGAGACTCTGCACTGACTTAGGTGTTCAACCAAACACAGACTGGCTCCAGAAGGCAACCGCTGCTAATAGTGGCATTGGTGTCTTATATGCACATGATGTGTATGGTAACGGGAGTGTCGTCAAGGTTGCTGGTCGAAACGTTCGTTATGACCCTATACAGATGACCTTTGAGGTGGAAAAGGATAAAAAGCCAGGTTTTGCCCATGCGAGTAACCTACAATCCTTTCAGGAGAAAATGGGTGCTGTTCTACATCTGACCTGAAGCAGACGAGCCCTGAAGTACATTCATACTGGACACGTCTTAGGGCTTTACACAGACCGGCGTTGAGCGAATTAACGTCAGCATCAGCACCTATGTCTAGGCCATTCTTAGTGCTCAGACTCAAACCCACTCGGTGGTTGCAGATAGAGAGCCTGCCATTGGAAACGCAACAATTGATGAGCCAGCAACACATGTCAACAGATACTTTGAGCCGCCACCAGATACAGATACAGGAGTCCTCTCTCCAAGCGTTCCAAGTGGTGTGGCCGAGACCGGTCTGTGTGGGGCGCACAAGGATGAGAAAACCATTCTTATTGTAGGCGGAATTGCTATAGGCTTAGCTGTGCTTTGGTTTGCTACGTAGTAAGTCACAGAGTATCAGGAGGATAAATCCCTCCACTGCCACAGCTGCGGCCCATACACGTTCTGCCATCCAACCATAGCCTTGTCAAGCCCTATAAGCTCTCTGAGTGGTAGTTCGTTGTCTGTTTGTGTACCTAGGTCTTCTATGGCGTTATGAACGCCCTCTGTGAAGCTTGTTTCTTCCACACCACCTTGCTCTGTCACAGCTTCAGGACCGCTCATTTCTAAATTCTCTGCGGTTTTAGCAGCTGCTTTGCCAATGCCTTGCAGGGCTTTTGGTTCCTTTTGTGACACCACTTTTCGGGACCACTCAGTAAACCCAAACCATCACGGACGACCTTAACCCCCCCTCCCCCTCTACAAGCTATTGTTTGAAGTGAAAGCGGGGTTTTAGTACGAAAATTTGTAATACTTATGTCAGGATAGTCCTTCAAACGTAACTCTCCTCCAACAAGTTCAAACTTTGTATAATCGCTGACGAGGTGGGGTCTGTAACCTTTCCAGCCAATGCATCATAATAATCATTGACAGCGCCTACAACTTATCGCACTCCCTGTGGTATCCATGCGAAGTCCATACTTGTGTGTTAAAGATATAATTGTAATTAAGCATTCAACATGTCCAGTACTTACGGGCACAAACTAAACCCACACCGCCGGATACGCGAACCCCTAGGGGTAAAGGGCGTGCAACAGTCTGTAGTTATTACATACAATCCAAGCAATATTGACCAAAACCAAAAACTGCTGGTTCGCTTCCCCAATCTAGACGCAGCACGGCTAGCCTTTACAATCACGCTGACCTCGGCTGATCTTAAAAGCAGCGTTGTGCAAAACCTGGGCTGCGCCATGGTAAATAGAATTACAATCAAGGGCATTGACATATCAGATGACAGAAACACAACTAAGATACGAATGGGGGCAGGAGACAAGGGTGAGACCGAGGAAGAGGACAAGGCCGTAGCTGATGTGTGTGGTAACAGGTTCTACATTCCGCTTGACTTTGAACTCCTCGAGAGCAACATGCCATTCTACCAGAGTGCGCTTGATGACAGACTGGAATAGGAGCTCACGTTCAACGACTACAACCGCGTAATTCACGCAACAGGCGACACCGACATTGCAAGCAACAGAATTGATGGCATCTCCCTAGAGTATGACATGGTTACCCAACCAGAGTTGGCCCGTATGATACGCACCAAGTACACAGGTCGACTTTCAATTCTGTATGACCGTGTACTTCGTCACCGAAAGCTTGTATACAATAAAAGACACTGTGGAACATCAATCTGAACGTGCCTGCTCGCAGCATGAAGGGCATCCTACTGCTCTTTGAAGACCCAGCCAACGCCTCATTCGCCAGGAACACAGAGTCGTTCTACAACCCAAAGATTACAAAAGTTGAGGTGACTATTGAGGGCATCCCCAACCAACTCTATGCCCAAGGCATGCGTGGCTACCAGCAGCGGATGAGGTGAAGAAGGCCTTTGGAGCAACGAGTAAACGAGACCCCAGTGTAGCAATAGCTGCAAAAGACTTGGCATTGTCGGACGTGTCCCTAGGAGAGTACCTGACCAGTAAGTATGCTCTGTGGCTCGACTTAAGGACGAGTGATGACGACCAGCTGCCCTGGGGGGGATGGGCACTTGGCCTTATTCTGGATAGGGGTGTGCCGCGGGACCTTGAAAACCCGTACCCGTCGTACAAGGTCAAAATGGCCAAAAGCATACCCTGTCGTACAAGGTATTATGCGAATATATAACCCGTCGTACAGATTGAAGGTGAAAAACATACCCCGTTGTACAAGTATGAGGCCAAAAAACCTGTCGTACAAGTCAAGAGGCTGAAAAAACATACCCCGTCGCGCGGCACATATATACTACCTCTATACACTTAAGCGCCCCCCCCCCCCGGGCCAGCTGCACGGTAGTGGCAGGGCCGTGGAGAATGCGTCTGAGGGTATCACCATACAGATCACCAAAAAATCACAGGTTGCCGGTCTATATGTATATTGTTAAGGCTGGACAGCTTAACATTAAAGATGGCAGGTTCGACAGCGCAGTCTAATAAGTTTACATTTCCAGATGATTCCAGTTCGGCTATTGTTTGTGGGCAGACAGGATGCGGGAAAACCGTATTCATCCTCGACCTACTTGAAGGGCCCTTGTTCGGCGCCTTCGAACATATTGTTATCCTCTGCTCTACCATACGTTTCAACGAGACCTATTAGACGCGTTATTGGGTATGGGATGATTTAGAGGTCTACGTCGTTGATCCAGGGGAGTGGCTACATGACCATTTGAGGGCTTTCTACCATTGTTTTAAGGGCGCACCAACCCTGTAAATAATTGACCCACAAGTACAAACCTGTGCTGAAGGACTTACGTGAGCAGACTCGCTGGATGGTGCTCTTTCACACCAAGGACCGTGACTCGTTTGAAGACGCCTTACGTGAAAATGATGCAGTTCCAACAAAGGAGCAACATACGCCAACTACTAACAAAGACCAAGCACACAAAACTGCTGCTGAAGACTGATCAACCTACTGCATATGCCGTCGATTGAAGTGATATTGGCCTTGATAGCAGCCGCTGCCTCAGTAACCAATTTAGGTTAGTGGTGCAGTATTTTGAAGGCGTATACGTATATTTATGGATCCTGATACCATTATTGATAAACTCCTTGAACAGGACACGACTTGCTTAGTGGAGACAAAGTCTGGGGGAGCAGAACCTAGTTGCACCGGAAATAGATATGTCTTCTAAAAGAGATAGGCTTGCTGCCATCATATCTGACGGTCAGGCCCGTCAGTACCTTGGTTAGGAGCGCCTTACAATTGACCAGGTTGAATCAATGTCTGATGAAGAGATCATAAAGCTGTATGTGAGATACGAGGCTCGGCTAGGCGCTAGCATGAAGCGCACTCTAAGTCAAACAGTGCTACAGCTATACTCAGGTATTGCTTGTATGTTTCTATCAATTCCACCAGAACACCAGCCAAAGCTAATTACAGACCTCGCGACTGACCAGTTTGTTGGACACGCGCTAAGCACTGCCACTTGTGAGCTATATCATCGCTATGGCATGTTTTTGGCTCCATTAACTGCTGCTTTAACAACAGTTAAGCACTGAATCAACAGGGGCCGGTGGAGAGGAAGACACCACATGCGCACTATAGTATATGTTAAACTCTGATTAGCATGTGGTTAACTACGCTATTACAGGTGTTTAACTCAGCTATAACAGGTGCTTACTAAGAGCTGTCATTGGAGAAATAAATTTAGTAAGTAAACATGGAAGAAACCAACACGAATCAAGGGGAGACAACACCGGTGGAGATATCGTAACAACTCTGTGGCGACAAATCTGGCGGTAAAGAAGGCAATCATAAACTCAAAGAACTGGGATGACTTCTGCCTTCTATGGTCTATTCTGGCGGCTCTTCACCCTGTTGCTATTCACCCAGAGCAACCATCAAACTATAACATTAAGTGGCTGTTAACCCTGTTGGAAGGTATAGTTGTAGAATATCCAACACCTATCTCGCATATTGAGAAGGTAGAAAAGCATGCTAACGCGGTCTTGAACGTATTTGGCTGGGATGGGAAGGCCACCATCGTTCACCGCATAAGTAAACAGACTGGTACATGCATAAACCTCATGTTAATTGAGGAGGATGAAAAGTTTCATTACACTAAATATGCACACCGCAAGTTCTTCTGCGAGCGATGCTTGCATGGTTATACCACAGAAAAACTGCTCAAGGAGCACAAGCCTGAGTGAATGGGGATAGGGCAAACTGCCCTCCGAGTAGACATGCCTGAGGAAGGAAAAAAAATCCTTCCAGAACTGGCAGTAGCAGCTCCCCGCTCCATTTATTATCTACGCCGACTTTGAGGCGCTTACAGTGAAACTTCCTTGCCCTGCTCTTGATGCTACCGAGAGCAATACTCACACGGGAACATGAGCCGTGTGGTTACGGTTATGTGGTTGTTTGGTGTGACGATAAAACCGAACCACTTGTGGTTTACAGAGGAAGTGATGCTGTGGAGAAGTTCTTACAGGCTATGCAGCTGGAGGAGAAAAAGATCAAAGAATTTCTGTCCAAGCATGTCCCCATCCGACGACATTAGAGAAAAAAAGAAACTGGGGTAGCGACTCCATCCGCGACCAATGCCATATAACTGGTATGTACAGAGGATCGGCCCACAACGCCTGCAACCTAAAGCTGCGGTTGAACCCTGAAACAACGCCCGTACCTTTGGTGTTCCATAACCTGTGGGCCTATGACTCCCATCTCTTGATGCAGGCCATGAGCAAAGTGGAGGGGAACATCAACTGCATCCCCAACAACATGGAGAAATATATTTCCCAGTCGCTTGGACAGTTGCGCTTCATTGATAGTGCATGGTTTCTCCTGGCCTCACTCGATAAGCTGGTGTCTGCTAACAATCCAGACGCCTTTGCAGTCACGGCCAAGTATGAGCCTGACCAGAAGAAACGCCGGCTGCTACTGCGCATGGGAGTGTATCCCTATGAGTTCATGGACGGCTGGGATAAGTTTGACTCCCTTCTGCCGTCGATCCAGGAGTTCTCTGAGCAAGGCATATCTGCTGCAGACTATGCCCATGCACATAAGGTCTGGAGCGTGTTCAGGTGTAAGAACATGGGTGACTCCCATGTCCTGTACCTGCGAACAGATGTGTTTGAGGTCTTCCTGTCTCAAACAGTATGGGTTGGATCCAGCCCACTACTATACCCTGGCCTTTCGTGGGATGCAATTCTTAAGAGCACAGGAGCTTCTAACCGACTACGACAAGCACCTCTTCATTGAGAAGGGGTCTGAGCGGTGGGTTAAGCATGGTGTTGCGCTGCCAACAACCCATACGTGGAAGGCTTTGAGCAGGATAAGCCGGCGTCATATATCCAGTACCTCGACGCCAACAATTTGTATGGGTGGGCTATGAGCCAAGCCTACCTACTTCATGTATTGAGTGGTAGGAACGGCCTGAGAACCTGCAGATCCAGGACCACCCCAACAATGCTGAGGCTGGATACATACTTGAGGTTGACTTTGAGTATCCTGCTGCGCTTCCTGACGAACAAAACGATTACCCCCTAGCGCCGGAGCGGCTTCTTGTGCAGAACGAATGGTTGTCATACTACCAGAAGGATCTCCTAGTTGCTTTGGGGAGCACCGCAAATGGTGTTGAGAAGCTGGTGCCCAACCTGCGGAACAAGGAGAAGTATGTGGTACACTACAGGAACCTCAAGCTGTATCTGTCTTTGGGGATGAGATTTACCAAGATTCATCATGCACTTGTATTTGACAAGATTCCCTGGATGGATCCTTACATCAGGATGAATACAGATCTGCACAAGGCCGCCACCGGCTTTGAGAAGGATCTCTATAAACTTATGAACAACTCCATCATTGGTAAAACGATGGAGAATCTCCGGAGGCGAGTCGACGTTAAGATTGTGCGCTCATCGGAAAAAGAAAAAATACGTAGGCTTGTGGCCAGCCCCGCCTATGCTTGACAAAAAGTGTTTGACGATGATCTGGCTGGCATGCATATGCCCAAGACCGTTTAGTCTTAAACGGTCCGTTTTATGTAGGCATGTGCATTCTAGATCTTTTAAGCACTTGATGTATGACTTCTATTATGATACAACGAAGTCGAAATATGGCAGCAACCTTAAACTGTTATACACAGACTAGGACTCGCTGCTTCTAGAGATCCGTACATCCGATGTGTATGCTAACGTAAGGGATGAAAGCCACCTCTTTGGTACCAGCAATTATAATCCTTTCCAATTTAAACTTAAAGAAGACAATAAGTCACTGTTCTCCCAAAAGCAATTCAGGCATGGGATGAACATGCTGCGCAGTGACTGCCAAAAAATATACAGGCTTCACGTCAACAAGGTCTCTATCTACCCCTTTGACTGAAAGCGGTGGATAGCTGAGAACGGTGTAGACACCTGGCCTATGGTCACAACAAACTAGCCCCTCGCCCCGTTTGGGGGTCGGGTCCGAGGTGCCCTAGGGTGAGAAAAAATCTTGTATAAACCGGTCGAGTAAGATCTTGGCGACGCAGTTTTTCGCTCCGTCCTTCATTGCTATTAGCGCAGCGAGGTCAGGGTGAGCAAAAATCTTGTATAAGCTGCAAAGGGGTGAAGTAGTTACTTGGGAGAGTTTATGTATGTAGGAGTTACATTCAGGTTTGCAATGGTATGATATAGAAGTTGGAATTTCTCAAAACTGCCCAGAAGGTTTATTTATGTTCAATTTACGCTGCAGATGGCACCTGTATATATGACGTCCATATATTCATGCCCTCAGTTACCTGTAATCTCCGACATATAACGAGATGCGCGCATGCGTGCTGTGACGATTCTGCCTGTAGTGGAATGGAGATACTGAACGATGGCTTCAGTGTCATACTTCTTGATAAAAGTCTCAATCTTCAATGCATCGGTAAGACGCAATCCATATGTCTGTGTGGTTTATCCGTTAATTTGTCGAATTTCCTTTACTGTCAGGCATTCAAACACACACTGTTAGTCTTTAGGGCATATATACAGTTTACATACTTCGGAGAATTACTTTTGGTGTCTTGTCTTAACATTGATTGATTTCTAATTATTAACTCTGAAATTGTGTTATTCATTATCCCAATTGGGGTGTTGAATACTATTAAATCAACATATACGATTAAAGACCTTATTGAAGTCACCATAACGCGTCAATAAACAGAGGTGACGTCTACCACGAACGAGTATTCTTCTACTCCATGAGTGTTGACAGTTACAGGTGATGGGGTGTCCTCTTCTCCCATACAGTCATCTTCAAGCATGGCGACTTCTCTCATGCAATCTACGTCTATGGACCAAGTCACGAGCTCCAAGATGACAACCTCAACTGCTAGCATGGCGTCTACACCTAATGAGTCAACGATGAGACTTGGATGAATTGACGGTTACATCAGAAGACTCGACACAGGCCACCAGTGCTTCAGTGCGTGGAATGGAAATGAAATCCTCAGAGACTGATACGTCTTTCAGCAGCTCAGCAGCGTCCATCGCTCCTTCAGCAACTGAACCATGGAAGTCGTCAGCATTTACGCAACCATCTCCAGCTCTTGTGACGACTTCATATGAACTTCCTAAAAACCGTGAGTTTCCATTGATTTATTCAATCAAAGTACGACTCACATATGTTTATATATAAATATATAAATATATATATATAAATATATGAATATATATATATATATATATATATTTATCAATATATATATATATAAATATGTATATATATATATATACACATATATATACACATATATACATATATATATATATATATATATATATATATATATATATATATATATATATATATATATATATATATATATATATATATGTATATATTCTTTTTAAATCTTGCAGGTAGCTTCCTTGAATGGGGTGTAAAATACAGCAGCGACTGCTCAAGGACTTGTGGTGGAGGATTCAAGGTCACATTTTATGTGTGACCGTCCTAAAAACACCTCATGTGATAAAACCTTGGTTCATCCATCACGATCATTACGTGAGATCAATGTCACAACATTTGACTCTTTTGATTCAGATGATAACATATGTCTTGCTCTCGATGATACACACGATTTTTTTTAATGTCACTCACATCATTATATCAAATCTACTACAGACTATGCCATCTACGCCACTGAGTGCAACACAGACTTGTGCCCTATTGATTGCGTATGGGTAGCATGGAACCCATGGAGTCCCTGTTCGTCATCCTGTGGTCGTGGAACCAAACAAAGAGTGCGATTTGCAGACGGTCCTTACCTCGACGGCCGGCAATGTCAGGGTCCTTCGAATGAAGCCACAGTGTGTGAAATAGATGTCTGTCTCAATGGTGGGTCCACTGTCCTGTTCCACACACACACACACACACACACACACACACACACACACACACACACACACACACATATATATATATAATATATATATATATGTATATGAATATGTATATATATATAAATATATATATATATATATATATATATATATATATATGTATATATGTATATATATATATATATATATATATATATATATATATATATATATATATATATATATATATATATATATATATATATATATATATATATACATATGTGTATATATATGTATATATCGCGTCATCATATGTCTCTCTTGGTGTGGATATCCTACTTCACCTATGCATTGTTTAAGTTGAATGTTGTATGTTTTCCATTTAACTACATTATATTTGTCTGTTAAGAAAGGGGCGTATTATTTCGGTACGAGCGAGTACATATTGGAAATCGTTGTGAGATATTTACTTTTAATTTAATACTTGTATGCGTAGATTTAAATGACTTATATGAGGAAAATATGAGGAAAATAAATGATTTCATTTTCATAAAGTATCATGGAGGTAATTTATTCTTAATTCTGTATTTATTTCTTCAATAAAGTACTAATTTATAAGTTATCAAAAGCAACGAAAATTAAGTACTGCATTTGTTATTCGCGAGTAATTGCCGCATTAGGCCTCAAACTTCACAAAATATCTCAAATCGCTGCTGTCAAGAAATATCATTCAACATTGAGTGCCCTACTCAAAGTTCAAAGTGTTATTCGTGACTCCCTGGACGACATCCTACCTGAGTGATTGCTACTAATACATAAAGATTGAAGGAAGACTCTGAGTTAGTATTACCTAAGCATGATGGTCAACGGGGATCAGTGTTTGCCCCAAAGTATGCATTATATACCAAGCATATTGCGTCACGTTTATGATACGCAGTTTCCATTTGAAGTCCGATATAGAGTTGTACAACGCCACGCCTTGCCATCATTAAAATAAGTTTGGCAGAAAAAGCCCTGGATGACAAAGAATGCACCGCACCTTAAAGATCAAAAACAATTTTTTTTCATCATTTCTTTATTATATGTTTCAAACTGGAGATGAATAACTCATTAACCAACGGCGGCCCGTAATTCAATGCACCGGCATGCATAAGCGCTTCGCAAGGCCATTTTACATCAGTTGACCGCCAGGTGGCAGGTTCCGTGACTTCACATAAGCTGCTCTGCCTCCAAGAGAATTTGACAACAGCGGGAGCGAAAAGTGATTTTCTTTTTGTTTTTAGATTATATCATACTACTGATGGAGACCATGAGGCCTCATTACATGACTAATGACCATGGCTATTTATTTGAACCAATTCGAGAGAGAGTTGCAAATCAGACTCGGAGAATGAAACTGGGAACGCTGACTCTAATGCGCATCTCCATTGCTTGAGGCCGCACACCAGTAAACATGATGCGAAATGTTTCTAGGCCACTAAGTCAGGATGATACAGTATATTCTTATCCCATTGGATAGCATATTCTTCTCGATCCATCATTTAGAAATTAGTGTGTGTTTGTCTTTAATGCAGACATATGAATTTGGTATGTTAATATGTTAAATATTATTTATTTATCATATGGAGCGTTGTGTTAGTCTAAGTCACACGAAGAAACTTTTGGCAACATGCCACACATCAAACCAGTATAGGACTGTAGGTTGTTTTGCCCTCAAGTACTTTGTCACCCCAACATGCCTGCCATTAGCGATGGACTCAATGTTCAAGCCATTCCAAGATAGTGATTTCAGGGCAAGCTTCGAGCCAGCTTACTCTATAGCATTGACAGTTTCGGTCAGCAAGTTACACTGTGTTCCTATGCAGTGCTGAGACGGGCCTACAGGATCTTCTGCACTTCTAATATTATTTCTTCCAGGCAAGATGGACCTCTGTGACTGCAGCCACCAATACAATAAGTGTGTTACAATTTCATTCATCATAGCCTTACGGGATGTCGATGACTTTGAAAAGTTACATGGCTACATACAACAGAAGTAATTTGTGTCAATGCATTTCATCAAATATAATAATACAGTTGCCTTGTGACACTTTCCCTGCAACCCAAATAACAAGAGAGAGCAAGCCTCAGGGTCGGCAGTGCTTTAGTGTGGTACCTGAGGCTCTATATCTGATTCATCACTGTCACTTGATTGATCTGTTCCCTTAGCTGCCTTCGTTTACTACCTACATATATTTGGCATATCAGCACAAATTTAATGAATCACAAATGTAATTCAGAATATACAATCACCACCATGAAGGAGCAAAGTAAAAAACAACAAATTATATCATAAGAATGGTACTTGCCTGGCAACCATACCCTCATAGAAGAAGACCCGCATCTTGTGGGCGAAGTGGTTGACCAAACTATGGAAGGCTTCAACCGATGATGTTTGCAAGTCACCTGACAGTTTGCGAACATCCTGGCAGAGTAGATGGTTGTTGACCAACTTCTCTAGCTTAACAGCTACATGACTGCCTGTTAGAACCAAGTTATGTATGTAATTTGGTAACTCTATCATTGCAGTAATTTGTAGAAAAATTTGACATAAGCATCACGTACAACTTGTAAAAGGCCATTTACTAAGTAATGAATAAAATATGATGCCCAAAAATGGGGTGGGAGGGGTTCACTTGCCTCACCATCCTTTCTTGCTTGCTTGACAGCAGAGGCCTTCGAAAAAAGGGTAGACAGAGCATCTTGCTTCAAAACCCGCTTACACTGTGGTATCCAACCAAATCTCTTCTCTAAGTTTCGGTGCCTGCTCAAAACATTCCTCGGTGAAATGAACCGAGCACACAAATGAGTACTTGCCAGGGCCCGGTCATTTGTCTCGCGATCGTAGTACCTGGACAGTCCTTACCAGGAAATTTTAACAATCTCATGCCGTCCAGACTAGTTCGCGAGCAGCCCCCAACACAGCAACGATTAACCATCGTGTTCAATCGATATCAAGATGGCTCAAAACGATCAAAAATCCCAAAAAACGAGAGACGAACAATGTAAACAACAGGGAACTCCCTGCGTCTCTGAGAACGGGCTTACTTTAGTGACGTCACACGCCTGGGTCTGACCTAGATAATGGCTGCCGCAGCTCTTCGTCGAGCGCGCTAATTTGAACTGACATTTTATCAAATTTTGGCCTTAACTGATCTGATGCGCCGGTTATTGGACCGATTTGAGTTTATTGATCACATTATGAATTGATTTCAGCGAAGTACTTATAACCCTGTTTTTTTTCAAATCGTTCATATTTTCCTGAGATCACCAGTGAATCATAACGTTTGGCGTTTTGGTTCGGGGGACATTTCGACAGGACGAACTTTATCATTACGGCTTTAAAAAGCTCCTCTTCCAACTTCATGTAACATTGGACTTTGACCCTATCTAGTACTGCCCTAGTCCCGTTAAAGGTTGCATCATTTTCGGGCTGACGTTTTTTGTACGTCATGTATACTGATATACCAGGCGTGCGGTATATTAAATAAACGAGCTTGGTTAGGCAAATAAAGAACTCTCAGCATATGAATGATGGCACGCAAATGCGTATTGCTGAGCTTGAGGGTCGTGTTAAAACGAGAAAATAGATTTGGAGATTAAAATGAATGATACTGTGAGTAATTGGAGTGCAACAATAATAACCCCATTAAGCGCACAAAATATCTGGAGGAACAACTGAACTCTAAGTGTAATGGTATATTTTTCTGCCGATTTCCCGGGGCGACGAGGTTGGTGGGCTGTCCCTGGGAAATGTTGCGCAATTTGCAAAGATGCAAGGCATCTTTTTATGCCGATTTCGTTTTGCACCTAGTGGCCTCTATGAGCATTGATGGGTTCTGTGAGGTTGCTAGCTGAAGTCTGATAGAGCATTGTCATGCTAGAGGAAATGCAACTTGCTAGGTAAAAGAATGCATATACCATAACATCAAAAACAAAATTGACTATGAAAAGTAAATTAGCACAGCGCCACACTGGTATTTTGAAAATATTTCTCTAAGCACCATTCATGTGACCAGCTTCTATTAAAAAATTTGACGTCTGCATTATCATAAATTTGACTAATAATGTTACACGTGTCTGTCAAACTGACAGCCATTGCATGGGAAGAGCAACAGGACGATCCCGTGGGAAGTGATGCCAGCGTACCGAGCAACGCTTATGGCTGGGGCCAGATATATTAAATCATCACGCGGATGAATTAGGAAATAGCAACGATGGTATGTGAATGACGTTCATAAGGCATCCATATTCCTATAGGCTTCAATCGATGGATTATCCAAAGCGGAAATGACACCAAGCCATAGTGTCAACGGTCGCATGGCCTTAACGAGTCAGAACATCAACCTAAGTATCGAGAAGCGTCAGTTGTCCCAAGCGGGACCATGAGCAGTTTGTCTCTAGTGGAACCACGAACAGTTTGTCTCTAGCGGGACCATGAGCAGTTTATCTCTAGCGGGACAATGAGCAGTTTGTCTCTAGCGGGACCATGAACAGTTTGTCTCTAGCGGGACCTTGAGCAGTTTGTCTCTAGCGGGACCATGAACAGTTTGTCTCTAGCGGGACCATGAGCTGTTTGTCTCTAGTGGAACCATGAGCAGTTTGTCTCTAGCGGGACCATGAGCTGCTTGTCTCTAGTGGAACCATGAGCAGTTCGTCTCTAGCGGGACCATAAGCAGTTTGTCTCTAGCGGGACCATGAGCTGCTTGTCTCTAGTGAAACCATGAGCAGTTCGTCTCTAGCGGGACCATAAGCAGTTTGTCTCTAGCGGGACCATGAACAGTATGTCTCTAGCGGGACCATGAGCAGTTTGTCTCTAGTGGGACCATGAGCAGTTTGTCTCTAGCGGGACCATGAGCAGTTTGTCTCTATCGGGACCATGAGCAGTTTGTCTCTAGCGGGACCATTAGCAGTTTGTCTCTAGCGGGACCATCACAGTTTGTCTCTAGTGGGACTATGAGTATGCTAACCGCGAGATCATAATGGAAAAGCCCATGAGGCGTTGTCATGGAGCGCCCCATTCGGTGCAGATGCAGTAGCCACGCAGTATATGACGCCCGGTAGCGGCATCCTTCCGGATAACCAGGCTGATAAAAGACCAGTACCCTACATATTTTGTAGGCAAGCTTCAGCTCCTCACACCGAACATCACCCCAGTAGCCAAGATTGTTAGCCTCATGGCATCTAAGCGCCCGAGTCTAAACAGCTGTTTTTAACGGCATAGAGGCCACCACAGCTGAATAGCCCCTTGGATAAGAGGCTCGGCATCTGTGCAGTGCCGTGCAATTTGTACAACTCTCAAGGCATACTGAACGATTTTCCGATCGCGTGGCAATCTGTCAGAAACCAAAGGTCAGCCTGGTTGACCATTTGAAACATTAATCACCGGCACAGGTAGGTGGCGCACGGCAGGCAGGTATATCTGCCATATGGCCTTAGTGTCAGGCCTACACATGCTACCTTTCCTCAGCCCGCAGCGACTAGGGTACCGATGCCTCGTACGCCTTTTCAATTCCACTGGATATCGACTTAATCCCAACAGTTCAGCACGCAAAAGCTTCCCGCATGTTAAGTACGCGAATAAAAAATGAATTAGCTTTGCTGTTGCTTTCCATATATATTTATCATCAGGATGGTCCATCAATCATCAGGACCAGAATGCATAGCGACTCGATCCCAGCGACCCAATGACGTCATTGGTTTTAGCATCCGGACACAGTCAATCGATATTGAATGATATTCAGTGCTATGCAGTAAAACGCAACAAGCGGCATATGCCATTGGGCATAATCCTTCTAGTGCTGTTGTCAAATGGACGAAACATACCGTATAATACCGCAGTACGCCTTTCCTATCAGTCCAATACAGCATTGGCGGCGAGGTTGATATAAAGGCGGTAATTAACTGACTACTCAATAATTCATAGCTATCTTTACTTTTTGCGCAGTTACCTATCTTGTAGTCGATATTTACCATGGCAGTAGGTATATTAGTAGGTACACGATCACATGGAAGCCTCTTTCAGTTTGCTGCGGTCTGCATACAACCTGTAACAGGCCGCTATCGTTCACGTTCATATCAACACGATGCACCTGATAAAAGTTAACCACCTGTTGTTTGTCTTAATTGTTCTACTGTCGTACCCAGATTGCGCAGGTAAGTAACAATAAAGTTCACTTAAACGGAAGTCATTAAAGCATCAACGAGTGTATGCTAACATGCAAGGCAAAGATTACGGATGGGAATTGTGCCATTTTAATTTATTATCATCCTTGACTCATTTTATTTTTCAGTTGGCCAGTGATTGGTGAACCACAACTTGCAAGCTTCACGTCGTTTTCACGCCGCTTCACGTCTCTTCTAGTCCACTCACTCCACTCGCTCCGCTCGCCCCAGTCTCCCTTCACGCCTCCCTCTCCCCTCCATCCCTCACTCCCTCCTTCACTCCCTCCCTCACGACCTCTCTCAATCCCTCTCTCACTCCCTTTCTCACTCTCACTCACTCCCTCTCTCACTCTCTCACTCACTCACTCACTCACTCACTCACTCACTCACTCACTCACTCACTCACTCATTCACTCTTTCACTCACTCACTCACTCTCACTCTCCCACTCACTCTCTAACTCATTCACTCACTCTCTCATTCACTCTCTCACTCACTCTCTCTCCTTCTCACTCTCTCTTCTTCTCACTCTCTCCTCTTCTCACTCTCTCCCTCTCCTCTCTCTCACCTCTCCATCTCTCTCTCACTCACTCTCTCTCTCTCTCTCTCTCTCTCTCTCTCTCTCTCTCTCACTCTCTCACTCTCTCTCTCTCTCTAACTCACTCACTCACGCTCTCTCACTCTCTCACTCTCACTCTCTCTCTCTCACTCTCTCTCTCTCACTCTCACTCTCTCTCTCTCACTCATTCACTCTCACTCTCTCACTCTCACTCTCACTCTCACTCTCACTCTCTCACTCTCACTCTCTCACTCTCACTCTCACTCTCTCTCTCTCACTCATGCTCTCTCACTCTCACTCTGTCACTCTCACTGTCTCACTATCACTCTCTCACTCACGCTCTCTCTCACAATCTCTCTCACGCTCTCTCTCTCTCACGCTCACTCTCTCACGCTCTCTCTCTCACGCTCTCTTTCTCACACGCTCTCTCACGTTCTCTCTCACGCTCTCTCTCACGCTCTCTCTCTCACGCTTACTCATGCCTCTCTCTCACGCTCTCTCACTTTCACTCACTCATGCTCTCACTCACGCTCTCTCTCACGCTCTCTTTCTCTCACTCACGCTCTCTCTCTTTCTCACACTCACGCACTCTCTCTTTCCCTCACTCACGCTCTCTCTCTTTCGCTCACTCACGCTCTCTCTCTTTCACTCTCTCACGCTCTCTCTCTTTCACTCACGCTCTCTATTTTACTCACGCTCTCCTGCTCTCACTCACTCTCTCTCATTCACTCTCTCCTGCTCGCCAGCTCTTACTCTCTCACTTACGCTCTCTCATTCACTCACTCACGCTCTCTCTCGCTCATTCTCTCCTGCTCTCCAGCTCTCACTCACTCTTTCCTGCTCTCCAGCTCTCACTCGTTCAATCCCTCTTTCCTGCTCTCCAGCTCTCCATCCCAATTCTATCCATCCAAACCATTCTACTCTACTCTCTCTCTCTTATTCTCTCTCTCTACCTCCCTCTCTCCCCCACTCTCCCCCTATTTCCCTTTCTCTATCCCTCTGTCTCCCTCTCTCTCTGATCCTCTCTCTTCCTCTCACTCCCACTCTCTCTCTCTCCAGTCACTCTTTCCCCCTCTCTCTTTCCTCTCTTTCTCTTCCCTCTCTCTCTCCCCCTCTCTCTCTCTCCCTCTCTCTCCCCCACTCTCACCCTCGCACTCGCGCTCTCGCCCTCGCACTCTCCCTCCTCGAACACTCGCACTCTCCCCCTCGCACTCTCTCCCTGTCTCCCCCTATCTCTCACCCTCCGTCTCTCTCCCTCCCTCTCACCCCCCTGCCCTCCCACTCTCCCCCTCGCACACTCCCTAATCACTGTCCATCTCTCTAGCACTCTCCCCCTCTCACTCTCTCTCCCGCTCTCTCACTCTCCCCATTTACTCTCCCCCTCGCACTCTCCCCCTCGCACTCTCCCCCTCGCACTCCCCCTCGCACCCTCCCCCTCGCACTCTCCCCCTCGCACTCTCCCCCTCGCACTCTACCCCTCGCACTCTACCCCTCGTACTCTCCAACTCTTTCCCCTTGCACTCTCCCCCTCGTACTCTCCCGCTTTCGCACTCTCACATTCTCCCCCCAACCCTTGCACTCTCCCACTCACAATCCCACGCCACTCGCCACTCCCTCTCTCTCTCTACACACCCCCGCCACGCCACTCCCGCCCCGCACTCTCCCCTCTCACACTCCCCCCTCGCACACTCCCCCAACTTACTCCCCCGCCCCCACTACCACTCACTCCCCCTCACACTCTCCCCCTCTACTACCCCCCCGCCCTCGCACTCTCCCCTTGCACTCTCCCCGCCTCACACACTCTCCCCCCTCCACTAGCCCCTCCCCTCCCACACTCTCCCCTCCGCCTTCGCACTCTCCCCTCCCCCTCCCCCTCTTTTACCTCGCCACCCCCCCCTACGCACTCTCCCCTCCACTCTCCCACTCTTCCCCTCGCACTCTCCCCCCCTCACACTCTACCTCGCACTTTCCCCCCTCGCACTCTCCCCTCTCCCACTCCCCCAACAACTCCCACTCTCCCTCTCGCCCTCGCACTCTCGCCCTCGCACTCTCGCCCTCGCACTCTCGCCCTCGCACTCTCGCCCTCGCACACTCCCCCCTTTCACTCTCCCCCCTCTCACTCTCTCATTCACAATCCCATGCCTCTCCACTCTCCCACTCACAATCCCTCGCCAGTTCCTCTCTTCACTCTCATTCCATCCCTCTCTCCCTCCCTTACATTCTACTTCTCTCTCATACTCTCCCTCTCTTTCTCTCTCACCCTCTCTCCCTCTCTCTCTTACTCTCTCTACCTTACTATCACTCTCTTTCTCGCTTTTCTCTCTCGCTTCTCTCTAACATTCGTCTCTCTTTCTCTCAATCTCTGTCTCTCATTTTTTCTCTCTCCCTCTCATGACTCTCCCCCTCTCTCCCGTTCTTTTTCTCTCCCTTCCTCACTCGCTCTGCCTCACTCTCTTCCTCTGTCTTGCTCTCTCGCTCTGCCTCTCTCCCTGCCTCTCTCTTTCCACCTCTCTAACAAACTCTCTCTCCCCCTTTCTTTTTGTCTCACTTTCTCTCTCGTTCCCTCTCTAATAATCTCTCTTCCTCTCTCTGCCTTTCTTTTCCCATCACTTCCTCTCTTGCTCTCTCACTCTGTCACCCTCTCGCACTAACTCTAACTCTTGCTCTGCCCCTCTTTCACTCTCTCTCTCTCTCTCCCTCTGCCTCTTGCTTTGTCCCTCTCTCTCAATCCCTCTCTCTCTCACACTCCCTTTCCCTCTCTCTCTCCACTCTCATTCGCTCCTTTCCTCTCTCTTACTCTCCCTCTCTCTTTCTCTATCTCTCTTTTACTCTCTCTTTTACTCTCTCTCTTATTCACTCGCTCTTATACTCTCTCTTTCTTTTATTCTCCCTTTCGTACACGTTATCTCTCTCTTACACGTTTTCTCTCTCTTGCACACTCTCTCTCTCTCTCTCTAACTCTCTCTCTCTCTTACTCTCGCTTTATCTCTCTCTTACTCTCTCTCTTATTCTTTCTATTTTTCTTACTCTTTATTTCTCTGTTATTCATTCTCTTTCGCTCTTTCTTTCTAACTTTCTCTCTCACTCCTCTATAACTTTCGTTCTCTCTTTTTTTCATTCTCTCTTTCTGTCACTTTCTCTCTGTCTCTCTCACTTTCTCCCGTGGTCTCTCTCTCTCTCTACCTCTCTCTCTCTCTCCGTCTCCCTACCTCCCTATCCCACTCTTTCCCTTCCTTTTTTCTCTCCCTTCCTCTCTCGCTCACTCGCTTTGATTGTTCCTTGCATTGATTTGTCCGTTAGGGGCTATATCCAAGATAGGTAATCCCAAATCTTTATCAGTTTCATCGTCCCCACTGGTTGGTCTAGGTCTGGGTGGGCGGCGTGTAGCTTTTGGTTTTGAGTCGTATCCAAGATTTTTAGTTGGATACAGATGTGTGTCGTCAAAATGTCATGAACAAACTCGATCATCATCAGTAGGGATCCAATTTTTACCAGTCGCTTCATATTTGCGATTGATCAAATTAATCTGATGATTAATTTGGAAAAGTTAACTTTAAAGGGATGGGGCACGCACATCTAGTATATCTGTACCATAGGTATTTTGGAGGAGTCTCAAAATCTTTTCTTCCAATTATTCAATCGGTAAGTGCTGTTACCGCACCCGCACAAATACTATTCTCACACTTGGCGAATCCGACACACTAACTACAAAGGGATTGTATGAACTTTGGAGTTGAAGATGGAGCCCGCGAATTGTCACGATTGACCTTTGACCTGACCATGGACGCTGCATAACCTATGTTTAAAATGTCTCCTTGATACATTTTATTTTATAGCTGGTCTTCTAGATTGGCCAGTGATTGGTGAATCACACATTGCAAGCTGCAACCTGTCAGTCGATACGTTAGTGACATGCCAAGCTGCCTGCTGCTGTAATAGCACGTGTCAAGGGATAGGTGTCCCTGAACTCTCATCCCGTCGCCTGGCGTTGTATGACAAACAGAACACGACTGGTGGGTAAACATGTAATGCTCGTCAAGAATACTAAACAACAATGGTTACTTGGAACAGTCATGTATAATGAGAGGGCGCGTCTTAAAAAGAATTGAATTAAGAAGCGAATATATTATAACTTCATATTAGAATAAATGAGTTGGACCTATTCATAAGTGGTTGATTGAATCGCTGTTAGTCAATGAAAGCGTAATTTACTAAGATAATGTTCCTAAGATGGGAGCTGCGATTTGATTGAAAGCATCATCGACACCAGCTATCCCTTCTGTAAACCGGCATTCACATGCGGTGACGAATGCTGTACATCAACTGCTTGTCTGGGATATTGGAACACCATGAGTGAAGGAACACATGTACCATTTATAATGAACAGCCCACCAGATGAACGTAAGCATTAGAATCATCTCTCTATTTGTAATCTTTCACTACTGAGCGACGGTCCATGGTGAGGCTTTGATCTTTACCATGCAGGGAGAATGTGAGCGTACGCACGTACGTACGTATATACGCATGTATGTATGTATGTATGTATGTATGTATGTATGTATGTATGTATGTATGTATGTATGTATGTATGTATGTATGTATGTATGTATGTATGTATGTATGTATGTATGTATGTATGTATGTATGTATGTATGTATGTATGTATGTATGTATGTATGTATGTATGTATGTATGTATGTATGTATGTATGTATGTATGTATGTATGTATGTATGTATGTATTTATGTATGTGTATGTATGTATGTGTGTGTGTGTGTGTGTGTGTGTGTGTGTGTGTGTGTGTGTGTGTGTGTGTGTGTGTGTGTGTGTGTGTGTGTGTATGTATGTATGTATGTGTATGTATGTATGTATGTATGTATGTATGTATGTATGTATGTATGTATGTATGTATGTATGCATGCATGCATGCATGTATGTATGTATGTATGTATGTATGTATGTATGTATGTATGTATGTATGTATGTATGTATGTATGTATGTATGTATGTATGTATGTATGTATGTATGTATGTATGTATGTATGTATGTATGTATGTATGTATGTATGTATGTATGTATGTATGTATGTATGTATGTATGTATGTATGTATGTATGTATGTATGTATGTATGTATGTATGTATGTATGTATGTATGTATGTATGTATGTATGTATGTATGTATGTATGTATGTATGTATGTATGTATGTATGTATGTATGTATGTATGTATGTATGTATGTATGTATGTATGTATGTATGTATGTATGTATGTATGTATGTATGTATGTATGTATGTATGTATGTATGTATGTATGTATGTATGTATGTATTATGTATCTGTGTATGCACGTGAATGAAGTTATGCACGTGTGGGTGCCAAGCGTATGAGCTTTTGTCTTATTTGTGACTACTGCCATATATTACAGCGGTCCCATCGCATCATCATGGGAATATTTATGTGATATTTATGTTCATGTTTGCGACTACTCAAATGTAGTTTTTTCTCAATTGACGCTTCAGATGGCACCTGTGAATCTAGGCATTCAGATCGATTCACACCCTCAATCACCTGTCATCTCCGGAATATAACGACGTGCGCACATGCGTGCTGTGATGATTCTGCCTGTAGTGGAATGAAGATACTGAACGACGACTTCAATATCATCCTTCTTGATAAACGTCTGAACTTTTACTGCCTCGGTAGGACGAAATGCATTTTCTGGGTGGTTGATCCTTTAATTTGTCAACTTCCCTTTGCTGTCAGACATTTTTTGAACACAAACTGCCAGGTCAAAGGGTATTTGAGGAATGTTTGTTTATTCACCGCATATTTGGGAGTAACTGTTGGTATCTTGTTTTACAACAAACAATTGTGATACGTTATATTGAATTCGAAGAAATAATCTCTGTAATTTCATAATTCAATATTCCAATTGGCTAGTTCGATACTATTATATTAACATCTACGATTAAAATATCTAAATTCAATGACGCCTCGCTACACAGGGGTGACTTTTACCGCTGTCGGGTGTTCTTCTACACCAAGCGAGTTGACGACTACAAGTGATGAGGTGACCTCAACTCCCATAAAGTCATCTTCAAGTATGGTGACTTCTCTCATGCAATCTACGTCTACGGACCAAGTCACGAGTTCCCAGATTACAACCTCAACTGCTAGCATGGCGTCTACACCTATTGTGTTAACGTATGACCTGGACAAATTTACGGTTACATCAGAAGACTTGACACAGGCCACCAGTGCTTCTGCACGTGAAATGGAAACAAAATCCTCAGAGACTGAAACGTCCATTGCGTCTTCAGCAACTGAACCATGGAAGTCGTCAGCATTTACGCAAGCATCTCCAACTCTTGTGACGACTTCATATGAACTTCCCAATAACCGTGAGTTTCCATTGATTGATTCAAAGTACGAGTATATATATATATATATTTATATATATATATATATAACTTATATATATATATATATATATATATATATATATATATATATATATATATATATATATATATATATATATATATATATATATGTAACTGTATGTATGTATGTATGTATGTATGTATGTATGTATGTATGTATATATGTATATATATATATATATATATATATATATATATATATATATATATATATATATATATATATATATATATATATAAAGTTCTTTTTTAAACCTTGCAGGCAGCTTACTTGAATGGGGTGTAAAATACAGCAGCGACTGCTCAAGGACTTGTGGTGGAGGATTCAAGGTCACATTTTATTTGTGTTACCGTCCTAACAACACCTCGTGTGATAAAACTTTGGTTCATCCATCACGATCATTACGTGAGATCATTATCACAACATTTGATTCGTTTGATTCAGATAATAACATACGTCTTGCTCGCTATGATACACACTAATTTTTTTAATGACACACATTATTATATCGAATCTACTACAGACTATGCCATCTACGCCACTGAGTGCAACACAGAATTGTGTCCCATTGATTGCGTATGGTTAGCTTGGAACCCATGGAGTAATTGTTCGTCATCTTGTGGTCGAGGAACCCAACGAAGAGTGCGATTGGCTGACGGACCTTACCTTGGCGGCCGGCAATGTCAGGGACCTTCGAATGAAGCCACAGTGTGTGGAATAGATGTCTGTCTGAATGGTGGGTCCACTGCCCTGTTAAATGAGAGGCCCATGTGAGTATATGTACAGAGACATAGGGCAGTTGTTAATTACTGGTTTCTTGTCATGACTGCCAGGGTCCGCTGTAATGGTCAGCCAACCTGTTATCACCGCTGCTGATAGACGATTATCAGCGCAGAGCATCGGGGGGATTTCGATTTTCCTTGTGATTCTACCGTTCACCTTGATCTGTGTCAGTGACCTGCCAACGATCCAAAAAGCTTGCTGCAGAAAAAGAAAACGTTCAAAAATAACAAAATCCCATCGTAAATGAAGAGCGAAAGCACACACACACGCACACACACACACACACACACACACACACACACACACACACACACACACACACACACACACACACACACACACTCACACAGACAAACACACACACAGATATATGCACATACAAACACACACACATATATATAGATAGATATATATATATAAATATATATATATATATATATATATATATATATATATATATATATATATATATATATATATCCGAAGATGTGTAGTGACGACCAGCCTATTATGGAGAATGTATATATATATATATATATATATATATATATAGATATATATAGATATAGATAGATAGAGAGAGAGAGAGAGAGATAGATAGAGAGAGAGATCTAGAGAGAGAGAGAGAGAGAGAGAGAGAGATAGATATTCTATGTCTAGAGGGAGAGATTTTAGAGAGAGAGAGTATTTCTATATATATAGAAGAGAGATAGAGAGAGAGAGATAGAAAGATAGAGAGAGAGAGAAAAATATATAGAGAGATAGACAAACCCTATACCACATATACATAGATAGATATCTATCTATATATATATATAGACATCTCTATATAGAGATATATATATCTATATATATATCTATATATATATATATATATATATATATATATATATATATATATATATATATTTCTGTTGTATCATGATACTTGAATATCATATTGATGTACCTGTTGAGAATATTCGCACTGTATCGAATTGAGCGGTACTCCTCATGATTAATGAAATTCATTTTTTGGTCCTTGATGCCAACTTGGATCATCATTGGCGCAGAAGCATTGTACTTCAAAAGTTTCATTGATATACTTGTTATGGTATATATATATATATATATATATATATATATATATATATATATATATATATATATATATATATATATATATATATATATAGATATATATATATATATATATATATATAGATCTATATATATATATATATATATATATATATATATATATATATATATATATATATACATACATATTTCATTGATATCTTTTTTAATGTTGTAAGGATGACGGTATGTCAATTTTTCAGAGTGCCAGAAGGTTGGGACAATTTCCAAATCAAGCTACTCATGTATGTTGTGTTCGACCAAACGCCAACTGATATGCACCAGTAACTTGTGATGTAGAATAAACCATCGATGTTATTACTATCCACGATATAAGAGAACCCATCATTTGAATCATATTGAAAACAAGGATAAATTGCCATTAACTTATAATGTATAATTTATGACAACATAAAATGCTTTTATGTTTAAGTCGATTTGAAAATGCTTCATCCTTAATTAATGTCATAATACCGGATCTGCGAGTGGAATGGTAATTGAAAGGCTACAAAATTGGTCAACAAAATATGACCGTAGAGGATAGTTTGCACATGAGTGAAACGAGTTGCAATCCTTTACTTATGTAGGCAAAAATATTCAAAATAAATATTGATGCGCAATAATTCCTGGGATTAAACAAAACTACTCCAGCTAAAATGGGCAATGATCTCAAATCATCAAATATCGATTAGCATCAAAAGTATAAAGTCCATATTGAACATGAGAAAATCTCTTATTCAATTAGCATTTCAAATAGGCACCAGAATCAGACGAAATAAAATCATTTAAGCGCACTAACTGTACCTTGTACGACGCCATGGCTGACAATAATCATTAACATGCGCAGCATTTTGATGCCGCGCCAAATGCTTCCTATCGGAATGAAAGGTTCATATATGTGTAGAATAATGTGGACGACGATAATCAAAGGAGATGAACTAGTTACCGACAGGATAGACAGCGGTTATCAATGCGGTGTCAAAGGCGACCACTTGAATACTTCCAAAAAACCACTTACTACCATTTTTCATGGGGACACGGACGTGTGCTGTAACACTTTCATACGGGCAGACTGCCTGATGTTTTCAAGACTGAAGAGTAACCGTAAATAGCCCCGAGTTGTTGTTAATGGGGGATACTTGGCATGATAACTCGACGTAGCACTACTCATCACTAATCCACGCTACTACTCCCCCCTAGTCTTCGCCTTGACACCACCCTAATCCACACCAGGACCCGGATAGGATGAACATACACCCATTTATGTTCTGGATAAAGCAAGGTGGTTTTCAAATAAAGTTTCCAATTTAAAGCCATGCGCAAAGAAGGCTTTTGAACTCAATAACTGTGTTAAGATTATTTTAACCTCTACCCCAGCTTAGATAGTAGGAAGGGTAAATATTTTACGAGAATTATTGTTGAGTGTATGTGTCGGGAAAGTGAAGCAACGTAAGCCATGCTTCGCCATCAAATGAGCCAATCTGCTTCATGACCTTTTAGGGTCAATTGCCAGAAGCCATTCAGTGCATATCACCGTATGTCATCATATAATAAAACGTCGAGTAAATGTGGAATGGTTGACATCTGGGTTGTTGTGCATGTGCTCTAGTGAATTTTGTGAGATGACGAAGCAGTTCACATTGCGGGGACTAGATTAAACAAGAATTTGTTTCTGTATGACCTTGAAGATTTAAAGGGACTAAGCGAGTTAACCTAGTGACCTTGATCTGCTAAACTGGCTTCTGATAACTTTAGAGACTGTAGTAGCCAAGTTTGCAATTTGTTTGTGGTTGCATAGGATTATATCAGTCCATATGAAATACTGCTACAAAGGATGAATTTCAGGTCACAATTCTGCTCGCATATCGAATATACATCGCCTAGCATTCAATGCGTCTAAGTCAGCCTTTTGAATGAGCTACACACCCACTAACCGGATCAGTGTATTACCAGTTTTCTCAGGAAAGGCATGGACAAAAAGAGGGATATGTGAATGACGTTCATAAGGCATCCATATTCCTATAGGCTTCAATCGATGGATTATCCAAAGCGGAAATGACACCAAGCCATAGTGTCACAAGGACGGATGGCCTTAACCAGTAGGACCATGAGCAGTTTGTCTCTAATGGAACCACAATCAGTTTATCTCTAGCGGGACCATGAGCAGTTTGTCTCTTGCGGGACCATGAGCAGTTTGCCACTAGCGGGACCATGAGCAATTTGTCTCTAGTGAAACTATGAGCAGTTTGTCTCTAATGGGACTATTAACAGTTTGTCTCTAGCGGGACTATGAGAAGTTTGTATCTAGCGGGACCATGAGCAGTTTGTCTCTAGTGGAACAATGAGCAGTTTGTCTCTTGCAGAACCATGAGCAGTTTGTATCTAGCGGGACCATGAGCAATTTGTCTCTAGCAGGACCATGAGCAGTTTGTCTTTAGCGGGACTATTAACAGTTTGTCTCTAGCTAGACCAGGAGCAGTTTGTATCTAGCGGGACCATGATCAGTTTATCTATAGTTGAACCATGAGCAATGTGTCTCTTGCGGGACCATGAGCAGTTTGTCTCTAGCGGGATTATGAGCTGTTTGTCTCTAGTGGAATCATGAGCAGTTTGTCTCTAGCGGGACCATGAGCAGTTTGTCTCTAGCGGGGCATTTAGCAGTTTGTCTCTAGCAGGAGAATGAGTAGTTTGTATCTAGTGGGACAATGTTCGGTTTGTCACTTGCAGGACCTTCGAGTAGTTTGTCTCTAGCGGGACCATGAACAGTTTGTCTCTATCGGGACCATGAACAGTTTGTCTCTAGCAGGACCATGAGCAGTTTGTCTCTAGCGGGACCATGAGCAGTTTGTCTCTAATGGAACCACAATCAGTTTATCTCTAGTGGGACCATGAGCAGTTTGTCTCTATTGGAACCACAATCAGTTTATCTCTAGCGGGACCATGAGCAGTTTGTCTCTTGCGGGACCATGAGCAGTTTGCCACTAGCGGGACCATGAGCAATTTGTCTCTAGCGGGACTATGGGCAATTTGTCTCTAGCGGGACCATGAGCAGTTTGTTTGTCTTTTGCGGGACCATGAGTAGTTTGTCTCTAATGGAACTACAATCAGTTTATCTCTAGCGGGACCATGAGCAGTTTGTCTCTTGCGGGACCATGGGCAGTTTGTCTCTAACGTGAACATTAGCAGTTTGTCTCTAGCGGGACCATGAGAAGTTTGTATCTAGCGGGACCCTGAGCAGTTTGTCTCTAGTGAAACTATGAGCAGTTTGTCTCTAGCGGGACTATTAACAGTTTGTCTCTAGCGGGACCATGAGCAGTTTGTCTCTTGCGGGACCATGAGCAGTTGGTCACTAACGGGACCATGAGCAATTTGTCTCTAGCGGGACCTCGAGCAGTTTGTCTCTAGCAGGAGAATGAGCAGTTTGTATCTAGTGGGACAATGTTTGGTTTGTCACTTGCAGGACCTCGAGTAGTTTGTCTCTAGCGGGACCATGAACAGTTTGTCTCTATCGGGACCATGAACAGTTTGTCTCTAGCGGGACCATGAGCAGTTTGTCTCTAGAGGAACCATGAACAGTTTGTATCTATCGGGACCAAGAGCAGTTTGTATCTAGCCGGAACATGATCAGTTTGTCTCTAGCAGGCGAATGATCAGTTTGTATCTAGTGGGAGAATGTTCGGTTTGTCACTTGCAGGACCTCGAGTAGTTTGTCTCTAGCGGGACCATGAACAGTTTGTCTCTATCGGGACCAAGAGCAGTTTGTCTCTAGCGGGACCATGAGCAGTTTGTCTCTAGCGGGATGATGAGTTTGTCTCTAGCGGACCATGAGCAGTTTGTCTCTGGCGGGACCATGAGCAGTTTGTCTCTAGCGTGACCACGAACAGCATGTCTCTAGCGGGACAATGAGCTGGCTAACCACGAGATCATACAGGAGAATCCCATGAGGCGTTGTCATGGAGCGCCCATCCGGTACAGACCCTGTAGCCACGCAGTATATGACTCCTGGTAGCGGCATCCTTCCGGCTAACCAGGTAGATAAAAGACCACTACCCTACATATTTTGTAGGCAAGCTTCAGCTCCTAACACCGAAAATCACCCCAGTAGCCAAGATTGTTGGCCTCATGGCAACTATACTCCCTAGTCTAAACAGCTGGTTTTTGAAGGCATAGAGGGCACCACAGCTGAATAGCCCCTTGGATAAGAGGCTCGGCATCTCTGCAGTGCCATGCAATAAGTACAACTCTCAAGGCATACTGAACGATTTTCCGATCGCAAGGCAGTCTCTCAGAAACAAAAGGTCAGCCTGGTTGACAAATTGAAACATTAATCACCGGCACAGGTAGGTGGCGCTGGGCATGCAGGTATATCTGCCATATGGCCTTAGTGCCAGGTCTATACATGCTACCTATCCACAGCCCGCAGCGACTCTAACTAGGATATCGATGCGCCTTTTCAATTCCACTGGAGACGGTACAGGATGTCATATATCTCGACTTTATCCCAACAGTTCAGCACGCAAAAGCTTCCCGCATGTTAAGTACGCGAATAAAAAAATGAATTAGCTTTGCTGTTGCTTTCCATATATATTTATCATCAGAATGGACCATCAATCATAAGGACCAGAATGCATGGCGTCTCAATCCCAGCGACCCAATGACGTCATTGGTTTTAGCATCCGGACATATCCAAGGACACGATATTGAATACTATTCACTGTCAAGCAGTAAGTCGCAACAAACGGCATATGCCATTGGGCATAATCCTCCTAGTGCTGTTGTCAAGTGGACGAAACATGCCGCATCATACCACAGTACGCCTTTCATATCAGTCCAATACAGCATTGGCGGTGAGGTTGATACAAAGGCGGCATTACACCTACTACTCTATAATGCATGGCACATAGCTATCATTAGCTTTGGCAGTGATGTTGAAATAAGATATAACTGACTGATCTATAATGCAAAACACATAGCAATACATGCCCCATCATAATGGTGAACGCCTAACATAACAGTCTACTGGTGCATTTGTGGTGAACTGATTTATAATGCATGACACATAACTATCTTTACTTTTTTGAGCATCAATAAGCAACGATTTACCACTCTTGTAGTCGTTGTTTGCCATGGTAACAGGTGTATTAGTAGGTACAATTGCGCCACTGGTTTAGTTTGCTGCCGTCTGTTTACAACCTATAGCAGACCGCTATCGTTCACGTTCATATCAACACGATGTACCTGATAAAAGTTAACCACCTGTTGCTTGTCTTAATTGTTCTACTGTCGTGCTTAGGATGCGCAGGTAAGTAACATTCAAGTTCACTTTAACGGAAGTCATTAAAGCACCAACGAGTGTATGCTAACATGCAAGGCAGAGATTACGGATGGGAATTGTGCCATTTGAATATCTTATCTACTTCTACCTAATGTCTGTCACACAATATTTAGAAAGAGTTAATTCTTAACCTCTGTTTAAAATGTCTCCTTGATCCATTTTATTTTATAGATGGTTCTCTAGAGTGGCCAGTGATTGGTGAACCACACATTGCAAGCTGCAACCTGTCAGGCGATACGTTAGCGACATGCCAAGCTGCCTGCTGCTCTAAGAGCACGTGTCAAGGGATAGGTGTCCCGGAACTCTCATCCCGTCGCCTGGCGTTGTATGACAAACAGTTCACGACAGGTGAGTAAGCAGTCACGTATAATGAGAATGCGTCTTAAGAAGAATAGAATTATGAAACGAATATATTAATAATCATTGTCATTTTGAACAGTCATGTTGACTGAAAATGCGTCTTTGGAGTACAGCGCAATCTCGCCTAACGACCAAGGCGACCACCTCGCTAATAAGGCCACGTTTAGCCAGACTCTTTCTTAGAATGACCCATACATAACATGTTATATTGTCCTTATTTAGACAACCATCCACCCGGGGTCTTAGCCAGCATTTGTAAACTGCCCGTCCATCCCCATCCCAAGCCCGCCCATCACGTTATGACCAACCGATTATCATAACGTGGTTTTGCTTCCGTAAAAGTTATGATGTTACTTCATGAGAACATCATGATGGCTCTCGTTGAATCGGTGATTATATCATGTATATTTCAAGTTACCGCAAATGTCTCGCTATCAGACCGAATGATTCGTTGATAACACTATCATTCTTTGATGTCCCGTTCGAGAACTTCAGAAGGGATGGGGGAATGATGTGTGTGTGTGTGTGTGTGTGTGTGTGTGTGCGTGCGTAATGTGAAATATCAGACCGTTGTTCAAAAGAAATTTAATTGCAAATTAATGAGGACGAAGGACCAGGGCGCTCCACGAATGACAACAGTTTACACCGCAGCGCTTTCCTTTCACATCACCCATATCGCGATTATGACAGTTTGCACGACTTTTTCCTGAGCTGGCACAAGCATATGCACGAAATAAAAAATTAGCCAAAGACATGGCGTCGATATGATATTTCACCCAATTGCAATTTGTGAGCTTCATTCTCTCGCCAACAGTGTGGAGCAGAAGTTCATTAGATCGTGGGAAAAGCGATACCGCGAGGCAGACATTTAATAATTATGCTCCAATCGACCGTGCACAATGTATGCCAGCCTTCTAATTGTCATCATTCCTACAAACCTCGAACATATCGTGTATCATTTAAGAGAAGGTATAAGATGAACATGGATTGGGACTTAGTTTTGCGAGGAGGCGAAGCTGGTCGTAACTCCATTCACCATCGTTAAAGTATTATGGCGTTGGTATTACGGCCAGCGTGCAGCGTCGCTGTTTGTCTATAAATGAGCTGTTTAAACTGGCTTGGCTAATGCCTTGTATCCGGCCAGGGATAGAAGGCGTAGAAGGACCGTAGGCGGTCGAGCGGGACCCTTGCGGGACTCGCACGTATTGGTTATTTCGACCCCGTGACCAAATCCACGTAATTTACCAGTAGAACGCCCGCAGACCACCCGTTAAACATGTGACCACAACTTCGTACTGGGTATGATTTCTTAAGGGCTTCTTACGGGCCACAACCCCGTACGGCCCTCATGACACGTGACTACAACTGGGGATGATTTCTTACCGTCTTCACCCGGGCTACGGCGCCCGTAAGCACCTGCAGGTCTCATGTCACTTAGGTATTAGGTTGATTGGTGTTCAGTTATTCTGTCGCACAGGGTGTATGATTGTTGCTAGCTGTTTAGTCAATTGAAGCATATCAACTGCAATAATGTCTTGATTGTGTCCTTAAGATGGGAGCTGTGATTGGTTTGAAAGTATCATGGACACAAACTATCCCTTCTGTAACCCGGCATTTTCATGCCAGAACGAATGCTGTGGCTCAATAGCTTGCCTGGGATATTGGAACAACTGGAGTACTGGACGTTACGGAGCTATTACAAAGAGCTCCACAGCAAACCAAGGTAAGCGTTAGAATCATCGGTTTGTATGTATGTATGTATGTATGTATGTATGTATGTATATGTATGTATCTATGTATCTAAGTAAAAATGGATGTATGTATGTATCTGTGTATGTATCTGTGTATGAACGTGGGTGTAGATCTGGATTTGTGTGTGTGCCTGGCGTATCAGCTTTCGTCATTTCTTTGAAGCCACTGCCAATTATAGCATCGGTCACATCAGATTATCGATCGGAATATTGATCTAGTTGTTACATTCAGGTTTGCAATGTTTTTATGTAGAAGTTGGAACTTCTCAAAACTGCCCAGAAGGTTTATTTATGTTCAATTTACGCTGCAGATGGCACCTGTATATATGACGTCCATATATTCATGCCCTCAGTTACCTGTAATCTCCGAGATATAACGAGATGCGCGCATGCGTGCTGTGACGATTCTGCCTGTAGTGGAATGAATATACTGAATGACGACTCCAATATCATACTTCTTGATAAACGTCTGAACTTTCAATGCATTGGTAAGACGCAATGGATTTGTCTGCTGGATTTATCCATGAATTTGTCGAATTTCCTTTACTGTCAGGCATTCAAACACACACTCTTAGGCTTTAGGGCATATATACAGTTTACATACTTCGGAGAATTACTTTTGGTGTCTTGTCTTAACATTGATTGATTTCTAATAATTCATTATCCCAATTGGGGTGTTCAATACTATTAAATCCACATATCCGATTAAAGTCCCCATTCAAGTCATGATAACGCCTCAATAAACTGAGGTGACGTCTACCACGACCGAGTATTTTACTACTCCAAAAGAGTTGACGGCTACAGGTGATGGGGTGACCGCTTCTCCCATACAGTCATCTTCAAGCAGGGTGACTTCTCTCATGCAATCTACGTCTACGGACCAAGTCACGAGCTCCAAGATTACAACCTCAACTGCTAGCATGGCGTCTACACCTATTGAGTCAACGTATGACTTGGATGAATTGACGGTTACATCAGAAGACTCGACACAGGCCACCAGTGCTTCAGCGCGTGGAACGGAAATCAAATCCTCAGAGACTGATACATCTTTCAGCAGCTCAGCAGCGTCCATTGCGCCTTCAGCAACTGAACAATGGAAGTCGTCAGCATTTATGCAACCATCTCCAACTTTTGTGACGACTTCATATGAACTTCCCAATAACCGTGAGTTTCCATTGATTGATTCAATCAAAGTACGACACACACACACACACACACACACACACACACACACACACACACACACACACACACACACACACACACACACACACACACACACACACACACACACACACACACACACACACACACACACACACACACTCACACACACACACACATACACACACACACACACACACAAACATATATATATATATATATATATATATATATATATATATATATATATATATATACATATTTATATATATTAATATATGTATATATGAATATATATATGTATATATATATTAATGTTTCAGTAATATATATATATATATATATATATATATAATATATAGATATATATATATATATAGATAATATATATATATATAAATATATATATATATATATATATATATATAAATATATTATAAAGATATATATATATAGATATATGTATATATATATAAAGTATTTTTTAACATATTTATATATATATATATATATATATATATATATATATAAAAATATATATATATATATAATATATATATATATATATATAAATATATATATATATATATATATATATATATATATATATATAAAGTATTTTTTTAAACCTTAAAGTTCTTTTTAAACCTTGCAGGCAGCTTCCTTGAATGGGATGTAAAATACAGCAGCGACTGCTCAAGGACTTGTGGTGGAGGATTCAAGGTCACATTGTCTTTGTGTGACCGTCCTAACACCTCATGTGATAAAACCTTGGTTCATCCAGTACGATCATTACGTGAGATCATTATCACAACATTTGATTCGTTTGATTCAGATAATAACATACGTCTTGCTCGTGATGATACGAACTAATTATTTCAATGACACTCACATTATTATATCAAATCTACTACAGACTATGCCATCTACGCCACTGAGTGCAACACAGAATTGTGTCCTATTGATTGCGTATGGGTAGCTTGGAACCCATGGAGTAATTGTTCGTCATCTTGTGGTCGAGGAACCCAGCGAAGAGTTCGATTGGCAGACGGACCTTATCTTGGTGGTCGGCAATGTCAGGGACGCTCGAATGAAGCCACAGTATGTGAAATAGATGTCTGTCTGAATGGTGGGTGCACTGTCCTGTTTAATTTGTGGCCCATGTAAGCATATGTACAGAGACAGTTGTTAATTACTGGCGTCTTGTTATGATTGTCAGGGACCACTGTAACAGTCAGCCAACCAGTTATCACCGCTGCTGATAGACGATTATCAGCGCAGAGCATGGGAGGAATTTCCCTTTTCCTTGTGATTCTACCGTTCATCTTGATCTGTGTCAGTGACCTGCCAACGATCCATAAAGCTTGCTGCAGGAAAAGAAAATGTGAAAACATTATAAAATCCCATCGTAAATGACGAGCGAAGTTGAATGTTGTATGTTTTTCATTTAGCTGCATTATATTTGTTTGTGAAGAAAGGGGCGTATTATTTGGGTACGAGTGAGTACAGATTAGAAATCGTTGTGAGATATTTACTTTTTAATCATTACTTGTATGCGTAGATTTAAATGACTTTGTACTGTAAGAGGAAAATAAATGATTTCTTTTTCATAAAGGATCTGGGTGGTAATTTATTCTTAATTGTGTATTTATTTCTTCAGTAAAGTACTTGATTATTAGTTATTAAAAGCAACGGAAAATGAGTGCTGCATTTGTTATTCGCGAGTAATTGCCGCATTAGGCGTCAAACTTCACAAAATATCTCAAATCGCTGCTGTCAAGAAATATCATTCAACATTGAGTGCCCTACTCAAAGTTCAAAGTGTTATTCGTGACTCCCTGGACGACATCCTACCTGAGTGATTGCTACCAATACATAAAGATTGAAAGAAGACTTGGAGTTAGTATTACCTAAGCATGATGGTCAACGGAGATCAGTGTTTGCCCCAAAGTATGCATTATATACCAAGCATATTGCGTCACGTTTATGATACGCAGTTTCCATTTAAAGCCCGATATAGAGTTGTACAACGCCACGCCTTGCCATCATTAAAATAAGTTTGGCAGAAAAAGCCCTGGATGATAAAGAATGCACCGCACCTTAAAGATCAAATACAAAATTTCTTTATTATATGTTTCAGAATGGAGATGAATAACTTATTGACCAACGGCAGCCCGTAAATCAATGCACCGGCATGCCTTTTTGCATCAGTTGACCGCTTGCCGCAGGTTGCGTGACTTCACATCAGCTGCTCTGTCTTCAAGAGAATTTGACAACAGCGGGAGCGAAAAGTGATTTGTTTTTTGTTTTTAGATTAAACCATATTACTAATTCAGATTACGAGTCTCTCATGATATGACATTGGGGCAACTAATGACCATGGCTATGAGCCAGTTGGAGAGAGAGTTGCATTATCCGAGTCAGACTCTGAGATTGAAACTGGGAGCTCTGACTCAGACTTCGCTTCGGATGCAGAATCCGTTAAAGACCTAGACGAATGGTGAGTTTAGAATACAATTCACTAGCTTTATTGTACTTCTGTAAGTTGATGATGGTCTGTTGGCGTGTTTAAGTTTAGAGTAATGCATGTACACACCAAAAGAAATTGGTACTTTGACAGGTTTGACTTCTCCCTATTGGTACTGACCTAGATGAGGGACGGCTTGACCACTGTTCCAGTTTTCATTGAAGTGAATAAATTCTAGGAGCAATCTGGATATACCAGTTTGATGACTTATATAGACGAGTATGGGAATCACAACTTGAACATATAATTGTACAAATAAAATTACATTTGTCACTACACAAATATACAAAACAAATATTCAAATATAGTGAATGGAATTTCTAAATATGTCACACGAAGAAACTTTTGGCAACATGCCACACATCAATCCAGTGTTTGGACTGTATGTTGCTTTTCCCTCACGTACTTTTTACCTCCCCCCCCCACATGCCTGTCAGTAGTGATGAATTCAAAGGTCAAGCCATTCCAAGATAGTGATTTCAGGGCAAGCTTCGTGCCAGCTAACTCCATAGCATTGACAGATTCGGTCAGCAAGTTGCACTGTTGCAGTGCTGAGATGGGCCTAGAGAATCCTTTGAAACCTCCGGAATACTATTTTTTTCCGGTCAAGAAGGACATCTGTGACTGCAGCCACCAATACAATTTCATTCATCAACAATACAATTTCATTGATCACCAATACAATTTCATTCATCATAACCTTACAGATGTCTAGGTTTATAGTGTGACTTTCAAAAGGCACTTTGTTACATACAACAGAAGTAATCTATGTTAATGCATTTCATCAATGGCAATAATACAGTTGCCTTGTGACACTTACCGAAATATTTCCCTGCAATACAATAACACAGAGAGAGAGCAAGCCTCAGGGTCGGCAGTGCGTTGGTGTGGTACCTGAGGCTCTATATCTGATTCATCACTGTCACTTGATGGGTCTGTTCCCTTAGCTGCTTTCATTTACTACCTGCATGATGAGAAACAGATGGATTGATGTACTGGAAAGTTGGTGATAAATTGAAGAATGCACTAGGGGTGTGTTTTCGTAGATGGCATGTCCAAGTTTAAGTTGAACGCGATTTGGAGGACGATAAGTGTCAGAACAAAGCTAGCATCCGTCGCCAAGTCGCCAGCTAGGAAGGCAAAAACTAGCGCTAAACATGGTGGATAGTTATCGGATGTTGCTTCCCCTCTTATAGGCTGGACAACGTTAATGTGTGTGATTGCAACGTTTGTAAAAGTCTGTCATAGTGTAGGCTTAATACCACGCATATTGGACTATGCTTCCACTTGTGAGTGGATTTCCACCTGTCCTACGGTCTTTTCAATTGTCTTAGTTTCAAACCCCACGATCTTGTGTTATCAGCCTTACTTGGAGGAACATCTTGTAATAATCACCTAAGCCTGCATCGAGGGCCATGTGTTTTCGTTTTTGTAAGGAGTGCATATAGCAGTATTCATTATTGATTGAGTTAACAGCACTGCAATCTACATCGTTATACTGGCTTCAATCAGCATATTTTGGCATCAGAGTGTTATCACTAAACTGATAGTCTCGGGGATGGTGGGGCACTATGAACATAAGCTAATAAAACGATAGCTAATTGTCAGTAAGTGGCAATAACATTCAATTTGTTAAAAGATCTAGTGAAAATTATCTAAGTTATATCAGACGACAGAAAAATCAGAATAAGTTTTAATATGTGTAAACAGGCTCATGTGTACCTCAGGATCTGATTGTTTAGAATTATTAATGCTCTTTTCAAAGATAGCTAATCCCTCTCTATATATATCGTCGAAGATTATGCAAACCAATAATATACAATGAGGAGCGCACCATCAAAGGTCGATAAAGTTATAAAATTATTCTGCACATTTATTGTATGTAATAGATTCTCCCATTGTGCATTCGAAACCTCTAATTAGTGATAGTGATCTCAATGACGTGATTAATTGAGGTCAGTATATCACTTGCAGAGATCAAGAAGGGTATGATATGTAGACAATAATGGCATTGAACAAAATATTTGTTACAAGCATTGAATGCGGCTCTAACCCAGTGACCTACGTACTTAGTTTTATTAGTATACTGATATATTCATGTTAAGGTGGTGTCGCTTGACACAGTCGAACGATATAGAATAGTATATCCAAAACAGTCACACGCTACAAGCTGCGACTGTTGTTTGGTGGTTAAAAAATATAATGCCACAAGACAATGCATTCCCAGTCAACCATGCTCATATCATATAGATCAGCCCATTTCATCATTGGCGATTATGTTGATACATAACAGCTCTGCAGCACGGGAGAGGGAAATGTGCTGATGTCTATTTATATAGCGATCCTCTTTTTGTGCCCATAAATATTTATATGGATTAGCCTCGCTTATATTCTGTGTTCACTTTGGCATCAGTCATACCAGTAGGCACACTCTGAAGCTGTTTAGGTTGCTGTCGTCTTCATGCAAGCTGTAAGAATCCGTTGTCATTCGCTTTGATACCAACACGATGAACGTGATAGAAGCTTACCAACTTGTATCTTTATTAGTTATATTTTCTCGCTCTGATTTTGCAGGTTTGTAACATTCATATTCACTTTAACTACTTTTTGAAAAAGATATTCAAGTGTGATATTAATATTTGTCATGAAAGCACCACATGTTATGCGGCATTATAAAAGGCATTGACTTGATGGGTACTTTGTTGTCACCAGCTAGGACCTTTAATACTAATTAAGTTTCTCCTAGATAAATTCTATTTTACAGCTGGTCATCTAGTATGGCCAGTGATTGGTGAACCACACATTGCAAGCTGCAACCTGTCAGGCGATACGTTAGCGACATGCCAAGCTGCCTGCTGCTCTAATAGCATGTGTCAAGGGATAGGTGTCCCTGAACTCTCATCCCGTCGCCTGGCGTTGTATGACAAACAGTTCACGACAGGTGAGTAAGCAATCACGTATAATGAGAATGTGTCGTAAGATAAATTAAGAAACGAATATATTAATAATCATTGTCATTTTGAACAGTTATGTTGACTGAAAATGCGTCTTTGGAGTACAGCGCAATCTCGCCTAACGACCAAGGCGACCACCTCGCTAATAAGGCTACGTTTAGCCAGACCCTTTCTTAGAATGACCCATACATAACACGTTATATTGTCCCTATTTAGACAACCATCCAGCCGGGGTCTTAGCCAGGATTTGTAAACTGCCCGTCCATTCCCATCCCAAGCCCGCCCATCACGTTATGACCAATTGATTATCATAACGTAGTTTTGCTTCCGTAAACGTTATGATGGTACTTCATGAGAACATCATGATGGCACTCGTTGAATCGTTGATTATATCATGTATATTTCAAGTTACCGTAAATGTCTCCTATCAGACAGAATTATTCGTTGATAACACTATCATTCTTTGAAGTCCTGTTCGAAAACTTCAGAAGGGATGGGGGGAATGATGTGTGTGTGTGTGTGTGTGTGCGTGCGTAATGTGAAATATCAGACTGTTGTTCAAAAGAAATTTAATTGCAAATTAATGAGGACGAAAGACCAGGGCGCTCCACGAATGACAACAGTTTACACCGCAGCGCTTTCCTTTTCACATCACCCATATCGC
>CM067342.1:21386103-21392935 GCA_034190875.2 Urechis unicinctus
TTAAGTTTAGAGTAATGCATGTACACACCAAAAGAAATTGGTACTTTGACAGGTTTGACTTCTCCCCATTGGTACTGACCTAGATGAGGGATGGCTTGAGCACTGTTCCAGTTTTCATTGAAGTGAATAAATTCTTGGAGCAATCTGGATATACCAGTTTTATGACTTATATAGACGAGTAAAGGAATCACAACTTGATCATATAATTGTACAAATAAAATTACATTTGTCACTACACAAATATGCAAAACCCCAATTCAAATATATTGAATGCAATTTCTAAATATGTTATTTCGTTGGAATTACCTGGCCTCCATGGTAGCCTAGGAATTGTGGACATACTGTGGCACAAAGAATGTGACCTAGATTTGATTCGAGATTTAATGCTTGCTCTGATGGGGAGATCATGCCAATGTCTTTCAGGAGATGCTTGCTGAAAACTATCAATTTGTGGGCCATCGATTCTTTTTAGGGTTCACACACACACGCACACACACACACACACACACACACACACACACACACACACACACACACACACACACACACACACACATACATATATATATGTTTATAAATATATATATATAAATATATACACATATTTATATAAATATTATATCTTCTGTATATATATATATATATATATATATATATATATATATATATATATATATATATATATATATATATATATATATATATATATCATTACAGATTAGGTAGTACCACAATGTTATGGATTTCACCATTTTGATCCCTTTAATTTCACCATCCCCGAATATAATTGACCCAGACACTTAAACCATTTTTAGGTACTGTTTTAAAAAACCCAATAATATGATTCAAACCTAAAACCGACCCTTCAGTATCCACTTCTTGTCCTCTAGCAGTGCATGCTCACACAGCTCTTCATGCATCCCCCCCCCTGCTCATTGACGACATGCCTTGTGACACTTTGCTTTGATCAGATCCGCAACTCCATTGCTTGAGGCAGCACACCAGCAAACATGATTTCTTTTCCTCATTGGCCTGCATATTCATCTCGATTCTTTTATTGAGAAATTAGTGTGTGTTTGACTTTGATGCCAACATATGAACTTGGTATGTTCAGATGCTAAATATTATTTAAATTGATACATGGAGCGTTGTGTTAGTTTATGTCACACGAAGAAACTTTTGGCAACATGCAACACATCAAACCAGTGTTGGACTGTAGGTTGCTTTTCCCTCACGTACTTTTTAACACCCACATGTCTGTCAGTAGTGATGAACTCAAAGGTCAAGCCATTCCAAGATAGTGATTTCAGGGCAAGCTTCGTGCCAGCTAACTCCATAGCATTGACAGTTTCGGTCAGCAAGTTGCACTGTTGCAGTGCTGAGATGGGCATAGAGAATCTTCTGCACCTCCGGAATACTATTTTTTCCGGTCAAGAAGGACTTCTGTGACTGCAGCCACCAATACAATTTCATTCATCAACAATACAATTTCATTGACCACCAATACAATTTCATACATTATAACCTTACAGGATGTCTATGTTTATAGTGTGACTTTCAAAAGGCACTTTGTTACATACAACAGAAGTAATCTATGTTAATGCATTTCATCAATGGCAATAATACAGTTGCCTTGTGACACTTACCGAAATATTTCCCTGCAATACAAATAACAAGAGAAAGCAAGCCTCAGGGTCGGCAGTGCGTTGGTGTGGTACCTGAGGCTCTATATCTGATTCATCACTGTCACTTGATGGGTCTGTTCCCTTAGCTGCTTTCATTTACTACCTGCATGATGAGAAACAGATGGATTGATGTACTGGAAAGTTGGTGATAAATTGAAGAATGCACTAGGGGTGTGTTTTCGTAAATGGCATGTCCAAGTTTAAGTTGAACGCGATTTGGAGGACGATAAGTGTCAGAACAAAGCTAGCATTCGTCGCCAAGTCGCTGGCTAGGAAGGCAAAAACTAGCGCTAAACATGGTGAATAGTTATCGGATGTTGCTTCCCCTCTTATAGGCTGGACAACGTTAATGTGTGTGATTGCAACGTTTGTAAAAGTCTGTCATAGTGTAGACTTAATACCACGCATATTGGACTATGCTTCCACTTGTGAGTGGATTTCCACCTGTCCTACGGTCTTTTCAATTGTCTTAGTTTCAAACCCCACGATCTTGTGTTATCAGCCTTACTTGGAGGAACCTCTTGTAATAATCACCTAAGCCTGCATCGAGGGCCATGTGTTTTCGTCTTGTAAGGAGTGCATATAGCAGTATTCATTATTGATTGAGTTAACAGCACTGCAATCTACATCGTTATACTGGCTTCAATCAGCATATTTTGGCATCAGAGTGTTATCACTAAACTGATAGTCTCGGGGGTGTGGGGCACTATGAACATAAGCTAATAAAACGATAGCTAATTGTCAGTAAGTGGCAATAACATTCAATTTGTTAAAAGATCTAGTGAAAATTATCTAAGTTATATCAGACCACAGAAAAATCAGAATAAGTTTTAATATGTGTAAACAGGCTCATGTGTACCTCAGGATCTGATTGTTTAGAATTATTAATGCTCTTTTCAAAGATAGCTAATCCCTCTCTATATATATCGTCGAAGATTATGCAAACCAATAATATACAATGAGGAGCGCACCATCAAATGTCGATAATGTTATAAAATGACTTGAAAAATAATTCTGCAAGTTTATTGCTATGTAATAGATTCTCCCATGGTGCATTCGAAACTTCAAATTGGTGATAGTGATCTCAATGGCGTGATTAATTGAGGTCTGTATATCGTTTGCCGCGATCAAGAAGGTTATGCTATGTAGGCAGTAATGACATTGAACAAAATATTTGTTGCAAGCGTTGAATACGGCTCAACCCCAGTGACTTAGGTACTTTTATTAGCATACTGATATATTCATGTTTACGTGGTGTAGCTTGTCACAGTCGAAAGATATTGAATAGCATATCCAAAACAGTCGCACGCTACAAGCTGCGAGTGTTGTTTGGTGGTTCACAATACAGTGCCACAAGATAATGCATTCCCAGTCAACCATGCTCACATATATATAGATCCGTCCATTACATCATTGGCGATTATGTTGATACATAACAGCTCTGCAGCACGGGAGAGGGAAATGTGCTGATGTCTGTTTACATAACGATCCTCTTTTTGTGCCCATAAATATTTATATGGATTAGCCTCGCTTATGTTCTGTGTTCACTTTGGCATCAGACACACCAGTGGGCACACTCTGAAGCTGTTTAGATTGCTGTCGTCTTTATGCAAGCTATAAGAATCCGTTGTCGTTCGCTTTGATACCATCACGATGTACGTGATAGAAGCTTACCAACTTGTACCTTTATTAGTTATATTTTCTCGCTCTGACTGTGCAGGTTAGTAACATTCATATTCACTTTAACTACTTTTTGGAAAAGATATTCAAGTGCTATATTAATATTTGTCATGAAAGCACTACGTGTTATGCGGTATTATGAAGACATTGACTTAATAGTAGCTTTGTTGTTACCAGCCAGGACATTTAATACCAATTAAGTTTCTCCTAGATATATTTTATTTTACAGTTGGTCATCTAGAGTGGCCAGTGATTGGTGAACCACACATTGCAAGCTGCAACCTGTCAGGCGATACGTTAGCGACATGCCAAGCTGCCTGCTGCTCTAATAGCACGTGTCAAGGGATAGGTGTCCCTGAACTCTCATCTCGTCGCCTGGCGTTGTATGACAAACAGTTCACGACAGGTGAGTAAGCAGTCACGTATAATGAGAATATGTCGTAAGATAAATAGAATTAAGAAACGAATATATTTACGGGCATCTTACGGGCCACAGCCCTGTACGGCCCTCATGACACGTGACTACAACTGGGGATGATTTCTTACCGTCTTTCCCCGGCTACAGGCGCCCGTAAGCACCTGCAGGTCTCATGTCACTTAGGCATTAGGTTGATTGGTTTTCAGTTATTCAGTCGCACAGGGTGTATGATTGTTGCTAGCTGTTTAGTCAATTGAAGCGATATCAACAGCAATAATGTCTTGATTGTGTTTTTAAGATGGGAGCTGTGATTGGTTTGAATGTATCATGGACACAAGCTATCCCTTCTGTAACCCGGCATTTTCATGCCATAACGAATGCTGTGGCTCAATAGCTTGCCTGGGATATTGGAACAACTGGAGTACTGGACGCTACGGAGCTATTACAAAGAGCTCCACAGCACACCAAGGTAAGCGTTAGAATCATCGGTTTTATATATATCACTACCGAGCGGCGGTCCATGGCAAGTCCGAACGTCATAATACACGGAAGATGTGAACGTGTGTATATATGTATGTATGTATGTATGTATGTATGTATGTATGTATGTATGTATGTATGTATGTATGTATGTATGTATGTATGTATGTATGTATGTATGTATGTATGTATGTATGTATGTATGTATGTATGTATGTATGTATGTATGTATGTATGTATGTATGTATGTATGTATGTATGTATGTATGTATGTATGTATGTATGTATGTATGTATGTATGTATGTATGTATGTATGTATGTATGTATGTATGTATGTATGTATGTATGTATGTATGTATGTATGTATGTATATATGTATGTATGTATGTATGTATGTATGTATGTATGTATGTATGTATGTATGTATGTATGTATGTATGTATGTATGTATGTATGTATGTATGTATGTATGTATGTATGTATGTATGTATGTATGTGTATGTATGTATGTATGTATGTATGTATGTATGTATGTATGTATGTATGTATGTATGTATGTATGTATGTATGTATGTATGTATGTATGTATGTATGTATGTATCTATTTATCTATGTATCTATGTATCTATATAAGAATGTATGAGTAGTATATGTACTTACCCGAACTCGCATCGTTTTTGATGCAAATTAGATCGTGTATGATTTGGGTGTATGTACCCGAAGTCGCATCGTTTTTGATGCAAATTAGGTCCCTTATTCTGCTGACGCTTTTCGCTGACAACTGATTCGGTGCGATATTTTGATGACATCATTCTATTTTTGGAAAGTGTTTCCGACTGCTGAGCTTTGCGAGCTGATGTGATGAACGGGCGCTATTTGGATGAGGTCATTTTTGGCAGTTTTATTGAGAAGTTTGTAAATGGCTATTAAAAGACAAAAAGCGGTAATGGTGTTGAAAGATTGGGAAGTCAAGGATAGCGTTATTGATGGCGGGAGTATTCACCTGTTGCTCTTAATATGAAGACGGTCTTTACGAGGTTATTTGTAGCTATTAACTTCCTTTATCCCATGACATGTGGTGATATATTGAATTGGTGACCTTAGAATGGTAGGGTTATGTCATTAGGGAGGTTAGTGACCTTAGCAACCTGATGTGATGAATGGGCAGTATTTGGGTGAGGTCATTTTTGACAGTTTTATTGAGGACTTTGTAAATGGCTATTAAAAGTCAATTTGCGTAGTACGTTGGTCGATTGTAGTTTTCAGGTGAATGAATCTTACTAGCATATGAGTATTCAATTACATACGAGGGAAAATGACAGGTGACTTTAATTTGAAGTGTGTTCTAACTCTCATTGAGAATATAACGACAGATGGGTTAAAACTTGACCATTGGCTATTTCTCAAAATGGGGGCGGAGTTATGGGTTACAAATAGCGGATTGTAACTTTACTTCAAAATAGTTTTCTTCTGAAATATTTCCAAATAGCAACGATGGAGCACATTTATAAAAATCATTTTATTTCTACTGATTGTGAAAAATCGAAATTTTACCTTTCAAATTATCCTGATTTAATCGAACTGACGTTGAAAAACCCGGATTCAGAGAAGCGATGTGGACGAGCAAGGAAGTATATTACAAGCATTTCGAATATACAGTTGGAGTTACAGGGGAGTACCCTTGATATCTTTCGACCCCCACCCTGTGCTGTGACGAAAAGCTTAATGACATTGGGTGATCTTTATATTGACAGATTATCGATGATTATGTCGACAGAAGCTGTGTTGGCTGCTAATGAAAGAGCTATTCAGACTCATACGTGATGTGGTAGACTGCAAAATTTTTTACAACTATAATTTATCTGAAGATGTACCCAACCTCAACCAGAATATATTTGAGGAATGCGATTCAACCTTTAAAATTAACGGGAGTTATGGATTCTTATTACGCAACAAAGAAACAGACGAATTGCGCTATTTTCACTTGTAACCTCTACGGAATAACGACGATTTTGACAGGGCTATGCGTGAAATAACACAAACAGACTTGACCTATGCCCAGAATCAACGACCTGACTCGAGTGTGGAGGCAGTAACAAATTTGACCGCCTTTGTGAACCCAATCGAAGATCACGTGATCGGCTACCTGTTAGAAACACCCCTGAGAGATTGTTCAATAACTGAGGGTCACGCTCGACCAACACCCAGGGTTGACAATGATATACACTAGTCTTTATCACTATGGGGCCGCAACTCACAATGACTCAAAACGTTCGACACGAACCGTTACCTAATGACCATAGAAGCGCATCGTGAATTCGACGATCAGTAAATCACATCACTCAACTGTGTAATTATACCACAGATTCATCAGGTGAGATATATAACCCCTCATTATTGTGCTATTGAGTCCTTAATAGCAAGTAATTAACCTCTTCCTCTCTGGTGTTTAACCCCTCTCTGGCGCTCTCTCCGTTCGCATTCCTCCGCACCCTTTTCCTGTCTCAGCTTACCTCCCCCAGGGTTTACGACTTCCATGGTCGTTTATACCCGCGCGTGGTCACTCTC
>CM067342.1:21397435-21399935 GCA_034190875.2 Urechis unicinctus
GGACACTTGTATCGGGTTTTGCTGACGAAAAGCAACCCATTGTAAATATATCTCCCTTACGCAAGTTTTAATTCTCGCCATGAATAGCATGATATAATATATGCCCATAGATAAATCATGGTCAAAGCGAATGCAGAAGACTTCTTTCTGTTTGCTGTAAATGCTTAGCGATACATTGACCCTGAATGTTGGTCTATTTTCCATGCAAAATGTGGTGTATATTAGGAAAACTTTGAATTCAATTATGTTTCTGATACCAGACCTATTTTTTTAAAGTGGACAAAATTGCCAGCCCATATACTGTCGTACAGTTTGCCTACATGCCGGTCATCTGTAGACGTGTCTCTTGTAAATCTTGGCACTCGCAGCAGTTGCTTGAAATCACAGAGAAATCGTTCTTTTATTTTATTCGATCCTAAATATCTACCGACTTACAACTTGTCAGATATTGAATTGAGTAACTTGCAAAAAGCATAAATCAACTGGATATACAAACGACATAAGCAGACTGCAATGCAGAACAGCCAGTCCATGAACTTATATTCTGCTATCCGGTTGACCAGCACCAACTATAAAAAAGGTGCATATTATGGGAATCGAACCAACTATTGCTATTTGCGTTTTACAAAACCAGTAGTAGTGCGTTTGGCTTTGTGGATATTTTGCAAGCAAGATACATTAGCTTCAATAAACGTTCATACATGAATTGCTTATTTGAATGACCAGAAATATGATAGTCATAGGAGGGTGAATGGCATTTGGAAGTACAGAATTAATTGTTAGACTGTATTTATTGCATGATGAGGCTTGTTTAAAGCTATTCCCTTACTGAAGACTGAAACAATTTCTCGACATAATTTCTACACACTGGCTTTTCCACCTTGCTTGGAACGCAAGATGTATTCAAATGCAAAACATTCAATCCTCAACGCCGATGAATAACACCGCTGACGATTTAGTTCCCTGTGTTACATATTAAATATACCCAGAAAGATTCAAATGGAATTGATCTCTATATCCAAGGGATTAGAATTTAGTTTTAGCGAAGCTTGATTGAATAATAGAATTTTGTTTGTTAATGGCCAACGGAAACACAACAAGAACAATATAATTTTGATCACAATTCGATTGAACCATTTGAAGAAACACAGCAAACAAAACATAAAAACACAAAAATGCAATACTGACGAACTGGCCTGTAATTTAATCACAGCCCCTTGTAATATCGGTGTAGAGAATGGAAGAGTCCTGTTGGTGCTATCCTGTAACGTGAAAGGCATGATCAAAAAGTTGTTTTTTCTCTGTTGGTCAAGTAGACGACGAAGTCAAGTTCCTGAGTACTTTTTTTCACAACGGAGTGACGTAGTTTCCGTTCACAGCTGAAGTAAGTTGATTATTATGATCACAAAATGTCAGCCCTTTTATGGAGAAGCGAGATTTTGCGTATGTGACACATCACAAGTGTTTCATATCCCTAGCCCCTTCATTTCTCCAACTAGTGAAAAAGATAACGCCGCATATTCATCAAACTATGTGACTGTTGCATTAAAGTCGATTATAGTTCAAGAGAGGCACTGACCAGACTATTTCCATGTCAGCTGCACACTGATTGATTAGAATGACTTTACGGGTAAACTGGATCTGCTATTAAGGGTATTTCACGTGTGTTGTTTATGCAGCACGCATTTGAAGTATCAGAAATCGGATGATTAATGTCTGAATGATATGAAGTATGATCATATATGTAATGTATATGTAATATAAAAGAACTGAATTTAGTTGATACTACATTAACGCCTTTAGCCAATCACTGTTTACTAAATATGTGTAATGAAATATTGTTCGTTCGAGGGAATGCCTTTATAAATTATTAAATTGAACTTTTGTCATTGTTCCCCGCAGTACGACATCATTACACATCTTCTTCAACATAATGCAGGAATTCTATTCATATATAAGGGGCTTTTAAATATCACCAAAGAATTGAAAATGCAGTGTTTTGTCTCAAAGAGAGAGGGTGATAAACTATGCAACATTGTAAATAATGTCACTGCGCCCATAGAAGTAATTTGCTTTCATATATCAATGCCTACGGTGTAATTTTTAGTTTGCCAAAAGGCTTATTGTCTTATGATCAGCAAGCTCTTTGTGTACTGACCAAAGCAAGTAAGCAACAAAAGCTGAACTGCGCTTGTAGAATTGACTGGCAGATACTGCACCCGGCGCAGTCTACTATGCAAACACCCAATGCATGCTGGTCTTAAATGACGAATTCTATTACGGATAGATATCCATCAGCTATTCTCTTCTCATACAAGCAGTATAACAAACTGGCAGTCCTTTTACGTCGTCATGAATGCTAACCAGTAATTTTGATTTTCGGGTCCGATAGCTGGGCGTCAATATATTGCATTTTGCTCTGTGACGGTTCTTTACGTCACGATGTGTACTAGAAAATATTTACAGAGTACATGTATTGACGATCTAAAGCGGGAGGATA
>CM067342.1:21409935-21447788 GCA_034190875.2 Urechis unicinctus
GGAGAGCACTCAACCATACTCGTCATATATATTGAACATCAACACCTTGGCTCATGCTACAGATAATATACTAGTCCTGGAAAAGGGTAAGTCTATAAATGTGTCTTGCTTACATGTTATCCAGATTTGCTATGAATCTGGAAGGTGAATTGTCTTTTTGCGTGGTCTCAGGATCCAGTATTTCATTTATATGTTGGTATTCTTTAATCATAATCGTCAATGAAGATTTATTGTACATACCAGAGAAGCATATATTGTTGTAATGATTTCGAGAGGAGGAACGTGCTGATCTTGAGGAACGTTTGGAATGCATGCGATGATGTTGAGATGAAGGACTTGTTCTTACCGAAACATGGTGATCGAGGATCGCGTAGGAATGTGATTAGTCCTTGGCACGTGACTAAGGAAGATTTGCATAATAGAAGCGCCTTTTTCAACCTCAGGGCACAGCCAGCCACCGAGCTAACGAACGAAGCTTCTGCCACTCTACAAATCCGATCAACTAATTTGGGTGTTTTCGACGTTAGTTTATAACAAGCATTGAAAATATTGTATCAAGTTGGAAGTTGGAAATGCCATTTACATCTACATCTAACTCAACTGCTAATCTTAAAACGAAAAATACCATAGCTCTGCGGAATTTGTAATCTTCAACGATATTGAAAATTCCACTGCGTAGTTGGGTAAGCAGGTATAGCGAGGAAAACCTTTAACATAATAGAAAAAAATAGAAACAAAAACCTCAACCCTTTTTATTTATGTTAGACATACCAAAATTATATTTATTGCTTCAGATCTACAATACAATCAAATTGTTCAAATAAAACCAAGCATCTAAGATGGACATAACCCTTTTTAACAATGCCGAATGACTTAAAACACAGAAGAAGCGATTTCATATATGAATAAGATCGGCACAATCGATTAGAATGTGCTTGGCATTGTATGTGCTTTGGCAAAAATACGTTCCTTAGCAGAATAGTAGGAGTTGTATAGGTGTGACGTATACGTGAATACCTGTATCTGCAGCTTTGTGCAACTCTCACAGTAGGGGGTTTCATTTCAGGAAGTTTGTTCAGGATTGAATGTTTGTACAGTGACGCTTTGCCTCAAACTATGTAGTCAATCGGATCAGGTGGCAAAAGTGTATTTTTTGCGGATGACGCGGCCGAGTATCGCCAGATCACATCCCGTATTCATCATATTGCGCCCAAAGCATGCATCATCATGTATGACAAGATTCAGTATATTGTTGGTTACCATAATGCCATAATTTATGTCAGCAAAATTGGTGAAAAGAGACGGCTGGGAGTTACAGAGAGTAAATTCCATGAAAATGGCTTATGGGCTGGGGTACATATCGACATATCTGCTCATCCAAAACTCATTGAGTCACTACAACCAACCGTTGACCCTATCATTGACAACCGGCACAAGTTTGGTTACTTTGGAGTGAAAGGCATTGACGTCCTTGTTGACAATAATGGGACCAAGTATATTCCGGATGTTAATCCACGTATAACAGGCTCAACACCGAGTCTACTTACAGCCCGGCTTATGGCGAGTCGTGGATGGCAGTGTAGAACATACATTGTTGTTATAGCCTTCAGCAGCACACACGCAAGTCTCTTTCAACAAACCAAAACCATTCAGAATGGAGAAGTGGTTATCCTTGGTCTGGTAGAGTACTCTGGAGACATTCATTGTAACGTTGCTATTTTCGCTCGTTCATACAAAAAGTGCCAGGATATTTGTGCTGACATATTTGGTAAAAGGGATTTATAGAGTGAATATAACTTTACTAAGTTCTTGACCATGAAAGACGGGTGGGAATAAACCAGTTGATATTAATCTTGGCATTAAGTCGTCTAGAATGCTTCTTTCAGCATAATCTGATAGCGCGTTCACATTATGAACATTATAGGTGATAATTATACCTTTAATTTGGCAATTTTTTAGCATTACTATTCACATCTAAAATCTTATGTGTATTGTAGCGATATTGTGTATTGTAATATGTTTAAAATCCCAATCGGTCGCAAAGTTTCGGAATTCGTTACTGTTGTATTGCGGACCATTGTCAGGATATAGACGTTTGCAAATTCCATGCACAGCAAACAAGTCTTTGCAGAATTTGATGACTTCAGCACTTGTTTGTTGATTGAGTGGTCGCACGAATGGCATTTTGCTGTAATGGTCAACCAATAGTATGTATATATGCCCATCAAGTTCAAAGAGGTCGCTTGACAGAACGTCCCATGGTTGTAGCATCATAATTCTGTATTCTCAACAACATGCGCTGTAATCTTGGTGGAGCTTGACTTAGCTGTTTCAAGCAAATCGATTCCAGTGGTTTGTGGTCACTGTATACAGTAACTGGCTTGCCATAGATGAAACAAGGAAATCTTTCAAGACCAAAAATGATGCTGAGCATATCTCTTTCTATATTTTCATAACGGGTTTCTGTGGGTGTGAGGCTTTTAGATGCGAATGCAACAGGTTTTCCATTTTGGATAAGTGCCGCACCCAGTCCTTGCATTGAAGCATCAACTTCTAGCTCAACAGGGAGTGTAAGATCAAAATATCTCAACATTGTATCTTTGTCTATCGCATTTTGCAGCTCTTCAAATGCTTCTTGGCACTCCACATCCATGGGGTTCCTTTTTTCAGTAGCTGCCTGAGTACTGCTGTTTTTGTTGCCACGTGTGGTATGAAGGGACTAAGGTATTGAATAAGACCAAGAAAACTTAGCAATTCTTGTACGTTTTCAGGAGGTGGTCGGCTTCTGATATTGTCACATTTCCTTGGGTCAGGCTGCATACCTTCTTTTGTCCAAATGAGACAATAGAAGTTGATTTGTTCTGATCTGATATTACACTTCTCTAGACGAAAAACTAAGCCTTGTTCTTCAGCAACAGTCATCAGTCTATTGAGCACTTTGTCATGTTCTTCCACATTTGACCCATACACAACAACATCATCAGCGATTCCAATCAAACCTGGTCCAACCTTTGCTAGTACTTTTTCCATTCGACTTTGGAAGATATCTTGTTAACCTTCAATCCAAACGGGAGTCTCAAGAATCTGTACTTTCCCGCAGGTGATTGGAATGTACACAGTTTACTACTTTCCTCAGTCAGAGCTATTTCCCAATACCCGTTCTTTGCGGCCAACTTTGAATAGATGGAGGATCCTGCAAGCTTGTGGCTAATTTCATCTGTAGTTAGAGTTTTATGATGTGTTCGTTTCATAGCTGCATTCAGGTGCTTGGGGTCGAGACATACCCGTAGTTCACCGCTAGCTTTTCTTGTGAATGCAAGTGAGTTCACCCAGTCTGAGGCTTCATCATCATCACATTTCTTGATTACTCCAAGTTCCTCCATTTCTTTGAGTTTCTCACAAATTTCTGCAGTAAGCTGAATAGGGTATTTTCTTGGTGGGCTTACCACCGGTTCTGAATCTTTTTTCAGCTCAATGTCATATGAATTTGGCATGTTACCAATACCTTTTAAGTGATTCGGGTACATTCTTTCCAGAGTTTCTCTGTTGGGAATAGGCTTAACAGTCTGAACTTGACTGACTGAGATATTGTGGCTGTTTGCAACAGTGATTATTCAAAGCTTTTCTGAGGCATCACAAGATAAAATGGCTGGCCCATCTGTCTCACATACATAAAAAGTACGTCAGCCACACAGAGTCATCAAAGTTTACTTGGCATTTCAATAACTCCAACCTGTTCTATTGTTGTCCCGTTGACAGCTGTTAACTTAACGTTACTTGGCTTCAATTTCTGATCTCTCTCTTCAGCGGATGGATACATTTGTTTGAGACATCTTGCAGGAAGAATATTTCCATTTGCATCTGTATCAGCTTTCACCCGCAGTGAAACCTTTCTGTTGACATCCGGTGGTTTAACATTCAGTCTAGCCATGATGGATTGTCTTTGATTACGATCATTTCTTTTGTTGCCATCCAAGGAATCAAAGTAGACAGATCCACAATCTAGTAGCAACGCAGTACCATGATCAGATGATATAGCACCAATGTCTTGCTTTTTGCTGCTATGATGACCCTCAGTCTTTTCAGATTTTCTGCCATCACGCATCCCAGTCCTGTCACGTGATCTCGAGTTGCGTTTTAGTTTAGCCTATTGTATTGCCTACTCTTGCATACTATCTTAAAGTGGTTCATTTTCCCACAGGCTTCACATTTTTTCCATATGCTGGACAGTCCCGTGGTGCATGTTTTTGATTGCAATAGCTGCATGGGGATCCTTTGTGTATCCGTGATTGATGAAAAGCATTAATGGTAGGTTGCATGCTCTGCTGGAAGCTTGTTGTATTTTGCACTGTGGCTTGGAACTCTTGTGCACATTTGATTTCTATATTCAAGGTAAGTTCATTTCCTTTTGAAATGAGTTTCCGTTTGGCCTCTGCGTTTTGAATCCCTTTAATCAACTGAAATGTGATTTGGTCCTCAACTGTGCCTTCAGGGATATTGCACTCACCCGCTTTTGCTCTTAACCGGCAAATGTAATCATCTATAGGCTTATTTCCTTGCTGCAGCAGTGAGGCTAGTTCCAGTCGCATGACCCATTTATTTGGCGTACCTATCAAGTGGTCCTTGAATTTCTTGAATATTATGGCTGTGTCTTCTTTTTGATCATCGCTCAAAGCCCATGTGGTCCACAGCTTCCTCCCTCTCGGTCCTGAAGAGAGGAGAATGTAATACCATTTCTTCGTATTTTCCACGCCCTGAATTACAAAGTAACTTTCGAGAAAGTCTTTCCATTCATTATACGCAATTGTTTGGTTTGCATACTCCCAATGCAGCGTTGGTAGTTGCACCCCTTGACTCGCCATGTTCACTCGAGTCAAGCGCACGGAGATTTTTCACAGCCTGCAGCCGGCAGGTCAATCATACACAACCACAATGTCGGAAATGGCACAGAACAAATTGTCACTACACATTTGACGCAATGGTTCGCGAAACATCGCTGCCACCATGTTTTATGACTTACTTGTCATTTATTTGAAACCTTTGAAATCCAACATAGCAATAACATCCAAGTCATCCAGACCGATGTGATTAAACATTATGACACATAACCACTTGCGTATTGTGTTCCGCTACGATTGAGGATTACTTCGACTCTAGACACATTTGTTGTAGATGAATTATAATTCTTTCCATATATTAGGGTTTGATGAGAGCAGCGCCCTGTGTGAAGCAAAAGATAACAAATGAGTATCTTTGTGAAAAGGTATCGCTACATGGTTTGCTCATCCACTAGCAACTAACCTTCACCTCAATTACGATCGCTGCCTTCGATCGGTTGGACACCCACTAACTTTATAAGCCTATTGTATCACTCATGAGACCAATGTTTCCTTTAACTGTTAATATGATATCCACTGACATTTTCCATACGCGATCCTAGTTATGTCAGCGATAATAGTCAAATTTCGACCTGGATGACCTTCAATGCATTAGTATTTAAGAAGACGGCTGTTGTGGTACTTTTTACTGGATGACTAAGAACAACTTAAGGATTGGAAAACGGTGGTCATTTGTGCAGCTTGTGGTATATTAAATAACAGATTTATGCTCAGCTACAACCACTTTCTCTTGATATTTTACTCATGTTAAAGCATCTCTGATTTCTTGCTCGGTACGATACTTGAAAAACAGTGCACAAAGAACACTAAAATATGTGGATGTTGTTTTACGACTGTTTAACGAGACATCCCCTGACCTCTTCCATTCGTTATCAATTCTTCAAACACCAAAAAAATTGGCGTTTTGCGTTGCATTGACTCGGATGGGCTACTTTGTACACGCAGTCAAGTGCCCCATATCACGTAAGTTTACCTGTGCCGTGGATAAGCTATCATGAACAATGTGTTTCTGTCCTACCTGATCCCAGCCTATGTTTAAGAGCGATTAAGCGTTCTCTAAATCAGGCAATAATAACTTTTCTCTTCATGGGGAGTGGGGCGTGGCTTAAGCCAGTGTCTTAGCTTAAACCACATGATGCCTGATAATACTGGATCAATACTATTTGCTCTTCGTATTCAACACAGATCGGGCCACGATTGCATGCTGTGAGTGGAGAGTTTGGGTATGAGCGTGCTGATATGTGGTAAGGAGCGGAGGTGGGGGTTTTGGGGAGGTACAAATATAGACTCATATATTATGTGTTGTGAACTGCATGTACATATGTATATAGAAGATTACCTAGCCCAAATATACAGGCCTATATGGACCAGTAAGGACATTTGTGTGCTGTACACGACCACGTCTAGATGTTTATTTGTCAAGGGTCCCTGATACCAGATAGAGCGCACCTCCTGTGTGGATCCTTAACAGGGCACGTGGCGTATCATGACGAATGACAGCAGATCTTCATGCGGTTTATGCGAGGTGTATGACAACAAAACTTGACCACTGTGATTATCCTCAAATTAGCAATATGATAATGAAGTTTGTATGACAATAAAAACAGGAGCAATGGGGTAAGTCAACAATCATTCCATTCCTATATACACGCATATGTGACAACTATGATCCACCACCACTACGACGCTTGTCAAGCTAAATACCGTCCCTTTGACTTCTGTAATATCTAACATATATTGTATCCTAAATACTAAAGCATACACTGTTTTGTGTAAAGTGCCGCAAAACGACGAGAACCCGATACCTGATCAGTTGCAGACCTTAGCTTGATCCCTATGCTGTTTTACCACACTTTGCTACATAATACCCCCGCGATGTTTGTGTTCCATGGAATCACAACTTAAATTGACTGGATCTTCTTGTGCGATCTACAGGATCCATATGTGATAACAACTGGATTTCCTTGTTTTATTTACAGGATGCCCATGTGAGCTCCCCATCATCAAGACCTAGACCTGATTCCTCAGTATTGTTAGAGCCCAATATGTTCCGTGCGGTTTATTTAAAGTCTTCTGTTGGGGAGTAACCCCTCTTCATGGCGGGGCTGACTGCTCCAAGGCATTTCAAAACGACGATAGCGCTATCGGCTTCTCTGTGAGATATTTCTTGGTGTCACGGGACACTAAGTAGAGTTGGCTAAATAAGAACAATTTCTAACTTCCTTATGTATGCTTGGCGAGGAAAAAGCTTCGTTCTACCAAAAATGGTCCTCAAACTGATCATATAAAACGTACAGTAGGGACTTGCTGAACTTGTGTAGCACAGTGGGTAATTCTAAAACTTGAAAGGGTCAATTACTAAGGGAGTAGGGGAATAAGCATGTGTGTGATGGCAAAATGGCTTTGGTTAAGAATTAGTAAGTTGTAAGGGTGTGAGCGCTTTAAAATTATCCGTCTACCCAACTCACTACAAACGCACTAAAACCACTAACATAGCACCCTAGTCAATGCAGCGTTAGTTCATCTTTGGGTCACAATAGCATCCTGTAGCAGGTAGGTTTGAAGTATTGGGTTGTTGATTGCGGATGGGGAGGGCGCAGTCGAGTAGAAATAGCGACATACAAATGTATGTATGTATGTATGATTGTGTGTAGACGATTAGCTCAAATATGTACGCCTATTTGCTCCAGTAAAGTATGCTGAAGTTTGCTTCGCATGACCACGTACACATTTTATTTATAAGAAGACCTTATCATCTTCTCGCATGGTCTTCAAGATTCCCTGGGTATAACAACTGTATATCTTAGTCTAACCTTCAAATCTTATTATCTGCCGGATTCCCATGTCACAGCAACAGGATCTTGTGGTATGATCTTTAGGATCCCCGCACGGATGTGACCCATATACACATTCAACAGACATAGTTTCACTACAAATTGTACAGAAATACAAGTAAAAGTACAAAACGGATCGACCATACATGCAGAAAATAGCATGATTATATTATATATGTAAGATACTGATATAACTCGCATGCGATTTAAATAGAAACTCACACACCGTTCGAACCAAACACTCTAAATAGTGACTATACCTTTTATAAACATAAATAACACATATACTACTTTAACAAAATCAGTTATATAACTAACATGCTGTAAGGATATAGAGATATATACCGGATAACATGTGTACATAATTATTGACATTGCTCACATTTTGAACGGGAACTTCCATGCCGTTTGAACAGATAAACTAATATATACCACATACATATAATTTGAAAATATACTGATATAAATAGCATAAGATTTGAATTAAAACTCACATAATGCCCGAACACACCTTTCGAAACAAATACTCAGATACCAATTGAACAAAAGCCCTGATGCAACTCAAATGAAAGAAGTACCGATACCATATGACAAAAACAACTGATGCAGCTCATAAACCATTGGATAGTAATACTGCTTAAATTACCATACCAGTTGAACTGAAATTCTTTTGCAACTAAAATACAATTTAAGCAGAATTTATTTTGTAACTCAAAAAACATTTAAACAGACATATTCACACAGCTCATATACGCAGTACGCAGTTGCTGTAACACAGATATGTGGAAGGAGGTCTTCACAAAACGACCAGCGTGAAAGCAAACGGGTGGACACTATTGCAATTTACAAATAAATGAGAAAGGGAAATTGAAATTTTCTTGTCACAGAAGCAAAGTAAAACGTCCTTTGCAACGGTCTCATGATGCATTCTTAAGAAAACATTCTTTAAGGTCCCGTATATTTGGTGTGTGTGTGTGTGTGATAGGAGATTAAAGGGAAGAGATATATGACAAGAGGTGTAGGAAGAGAAAGAGACGCTGTACCCATCCCAAAGTAGCCAGCACGGCTTAACCCGGAATAACCACCATCATCAAAAGATAAATTTAAGGTTGGAAAGGAGGTGAAATAAGAGTTCAAGGGAGCTCTCTTCCTTTTTCCTCCATCCTTGTCTCTCTAGCAGCCCATCCCCCTCTCCACTTTCATTCGCTTTTACCCGCTCTCCTCATAGCGTCTCCTCTCTCTCTCTTTCTATTTAGTCCCTCGCCTTGCTTCTTTTGCTTGCGTTTTAATAGGTGAAGGGGTAAGTAGACGTGAAAAGAGGAATGGTAGTTTTATTTAGACTCAATTTGTATTGATATTTTGATTACCGTCTTAATTTGTCAGTTGCATCAGATATTGGTTTTTGGGGTTCTTCGTCACTGACAATGACAATGTATCATTTTAAAGGGCAAGGGCATTCATACCAGCCTGATGTTGAATACGTCATGGTGTTTATCAGTATAGCGGTCATAGAACCTGTTTGGTATTTATTTGCATGTTCACAGCACGTCGGCAGCAACTATCTCTACAGTAGTCATGTCAATGAACAAACCGTACATCTTCTGGCAGTCGCCACTGAAAGCTATTGTGACTAAATAAGGTGAATTATCAGTAATTCCTAACTGGAACGTGGTTAGTCGTAGGTGTGATGTACGATGGCTTACTTTAGATACTTTCGCACTTAAATATGAAGCATAGTTAAATAATCTACAATTAATAGACAGAGGCATAAGTCAACCAATTGAAATTCAAGGTAAAGTCAAGGTGAACGCTAAATGCGCTGTCCGAGTGGTAAATGAATATGCTGGTCCAGAACAAGCCAGACGCTTACCGATATGATAATGATGAAGAAGCCAAATTAATGCAATGACTGCTTAAATGTCATCGTTGGTACATAATGATATAAATCTCAATATCTATTTAGCCACAAGCAGGAATAATAAGCGTTTTCATTGCCAACGTGGTTCACGCCAATTGGGTAATCATAGATAGAGAACAAGTCTGACCAAAGTGATCAGGTAATCAAATATCAATCAGAAAAGGGATTGAATACCTCAAAAGACAATTTGTCCCATTCGCTTGACTGATTGGAGCCTTGGTCGTACTTATTAAACGATGTCATAGGATGCGGGCCAAAACGGGATGATAAAGGCACAATAACAACATGTGAATAAGGCTTGCTTGTCGAATTACATAGCGAACATGTAGGTGTCAACAGAAAATATATCGTGACTAATTAGTTATTTCCCTTGAATTATCTATTTCATCTCATATAGTGTAAATGTTGAAATTGATCTTCTACTCCTGGACAAGGGTTGGTCTCTAATGTGTCTTGCTTACATGGTTACCAGCTTAGCTACGACACAAGAGAATGAATTGTCTCTATGCTTTGTCTCAGGATCCTTTAATGATATTAATGTATTTCATCCATATGTTCTTTGTTTTATCATAATCGTCAATGAAGATTCATTGTACGTACTAGAGAAACATATAATGTTGGTAGAATTTATTCTTATATTTCTAAATTATATTAGATGTCGGGTATCTGGTTGGTTGACAGCTTGTATCTAAGTGATAAAATATGAACAACTATGTCAAACCAAGTATGCATATTCGTTCGTTAAAGGTTAACGCATACAAGATGGCGGAGGTATTACCTTGCTTCTGGTAATTTTTTTATGACACAGATTTATTTGATTAATTGCCAGTTATACTCCTTATGCACAAGAATACCATACTTACGTGTCCAGTCGTCATGTGTCTGTTTCGACATTTCCCGTTTTATATTTTCGTCTTCAACGCCACTTTCGTCTTCATTTTCATTTCGTTTCCCAAACCTATCATCTTCATGTTTGGTTATTTTTTTTCAAGACAAAACAGTTTCAAATAGCAGACATATCATCAAATACACTGCATACATGACTGGCCTTATTGGGTAAGTTTTTAACTTTGAACAAACTTTGTAACTCTCTGTTATATTGATGGTTTGCGTCACTCGCTTTAGCGTTTGAATGAATGGCGAGAAACATATGCGACTAGACAATTGGTAAGTTTTTTGGGCTAGAATGTTGCAGAGATAAGGTAAGACCTATACGATACCAAAATAGCCAGAACACCTTAAATTTCTCCATAGTTACGAGTAGATCGCTGCCGACATCAGCTTTGTTCGCAGGTGAGCTAAAATATCTGACAGCTAAATATAGCAAACATCATTTTCAAATTATGCGGGACGAGCAACGCTCCTAGCGACAGGTGGAGTGATCACACCTAGCTCTGAGTCGGATATCACTTCAAGTCGAACGTATGTCTTTCCTGTCAAGGTTTCTCTGACAACGAATCAGTGTGTGATAATCTGAAATACAAGCAAACAAGTTTTACTCCAGATCTGTTATCTTAGACGTTGTGAGTAGTTGAATCTCATAGTACGCTGTTTGAGTCCTCAGTTGAATTGTTATATATGAGTTTAATGCATATACACTTCCCCAGTGGATACAATGCATTTTCTTATAGCTGCTAAAAGAGGACGCTGTTTTAGTCATTCACATAGTGCAGCGCATCGTGAATACAGGTAACCGAAGAAGAATGGATGGATTTGCTTGTGTTTGGTGGCTCTGTTTATTGCTGCTGGTGATCTGTGCGTCGGTCGGTCTAGCTGCGGACACAATGGACGACGAGAATGGAAATAAGTTGTGATACAAAAATCTTCTACGCCGAAATATTGTCATATCAATCGATTCTCCGCTTTTTGAGAGCGGTCAATATTTTAAATTAATTAGGCCCTATACATCATGTCAAATACAAGTGTTGTTTACATCGGTATCAGGTCAACTGTCCTCCTTGCTGTCCTCCTCGTTGCTGATCTACGGTACGTTTTCAAGCATCTTGAAAATAAAGCTGCCAAGATACGATTATGTAACAAGAATCTAGAAAGACGCCTTTAAGACGCTCAACCGCTGTGTTAGTCTCAACTTGACAATGTCATTTTTTTCAATTCTACAAAGGAAGAATTAATTGATATGTGACTTGTTGAGTAAATACGTTGGGATGCAGAGAAAAGGCAAATGAAAGTATAATACTCGTCAACATTTGAGAAAGAACATTCTTTTGAAAAACGTCATTGCTGTCCTGTGTGATTAAAGGCCGCTTGCACATGTCAGGTAAATGGACTAGAAATTTGACAAGTAGAATGGGGTTTGAAATCGATGACTTCGTAAAAGGACTAAAACTACTGATCCTTTGAAGAAAGAAATTGCGCAATTGAAGGACACGATTGACATGAAAGATAAAAAAATGCATGATTTGGAGAACCAGATTGATAATCGTGAGCAATACACGCGCCGAAATAGTCTCCGTGTCCAGGGTATCCTTGAAAAAGAGACTGAATGTAATCAACGACAATCATAGATGTCGTTTGGGTCAAGTCTTGTGTATTGGATTCATAATTTAACCCCAAGGACTTATCGAAATTGTCACGCTGCACAGGAATGCATCGTGCTTTCACAAAGTTGTTTCTGCAATGCGCATCCTTTCAATCACCTGCTTTTCCATCGGCTCTCTCCCTTCCTTCGTCTAACCATCCACTGAGTTCTTGTCGCTTATCAATCATTGAATACGATGCTACCTAAAAATGTAATTAAAGGCTCGTCCTGGCCCATGATCTGTAACACATGTTACGTACATGTAACACATAACCAGACCAATCAGTATCGCAACATCCTGGCACTTATTGATAATTGTCAAACTGACATAACACAGACCACCTTTGAAAAGAGCTGATACTGACGCTGCCATCATTAGTGACCAGTTTTGTTGACGATTGACCCGTGATGACTAAGTCAATTGATAAACTGACATAGTGGCCAAGCTGGACAAGCCCAGGAAGATCAGTGCAGTGCTTGAAAATGCATCAGTTAAATCTATTATCAAAGAATAGACTGCCGATATGATAACTAACGAGCTCGGCATAACCTGTTTATTGCAAATCTTATTATTGCACTTTTCAGGCATCAGTTAATAACTGTAATGTGAGCCATGGTTATTTATTACTGTTTGCCCCAGACGAAGATGTCACTAGCAGTAATATCACCAGGGCATTCCAACTAGCGAAACAGATAACGCCACACATTCATCAAACTATGAGACTGATGCATTGATGTTGATTTTAGTTCAAGAGAGACACTGACCCAACTAATTCTATGTCAGCGTTGATTAATGGCTGCGCACTGATTGATTGGTATGACTCTACGGGTTAATTGGTAGTACTGTTGAGGCGTTTAGGGAATTTCATGATGTCAGGAAAGCCCATTGATTCCATCTGTGCGTTAATTTTTCCCTCGGTGTGTTGTTCATGTAGAATGCATTTGAAATATTGAATATCGGATGTTAAATGTCTGAATGATATAGGCATGAAGTATGGTTATATATGTGTTGTATTCGTCTTATTAAAGAACTGATTATAGTGGATGCTGCATTTACACATTTAGCCTATCATTGTTTACTAAATATGTGTAAATAAAATATTGTTCGTTCAAGGGATTGCCTCGAAAATTTATTAAATTGAACTTTTGTTATTGTATCTGCAACACGACATCATTACACATTTTCTTCATCATAATGCAGGAATTCGATTCCCATATAAGGCTTTTGAATGACACTTAAGATTTGACAATTCAGTTTTTTGTTTCAAAGAGAGGGAGTGTTAAACTTTGCAACATTATGTATAATGTCACTGCGCCTAAAGAAGTCATTTGCATTCATATATCAATGCCTGAGAAGTAATTTTTAGGTTTATTGTCTTAGGATTTGCAAGCTCTTTGTTTACTGACCAAAGCAAGTAAGTAACAAAAGCTGAACTGCGCTTGTCGAATTGTCTGGCAGATACTGCACCCGGCGCAGTCTACTCTGCGAACTCCCAATGTAAGCTGCTTTTAAATGACGAATTCTATTACGTAAAGATATCCATTAGCTATTCTCGTCTCATGCATATAGTAAAACAAACTGGCAGTCCTTAAACGTCGGCATGAATGCTAACCAACTAATTGCATTCTGCTCTGTGGTGGTTCTTTAAGTCACGACATGTACTAGAAAACATCTACAGAATACATGTATTGACTAACTAACGCGGGAAGGTACCCACTGCTCTCCCAATTTGCTTGTCACGCTGTCGCTCTCACTTAGTTCATCATTCCGGTTTTTAGCTCCTGGAAAATTCGTCCGAAGATTTGCTAAGCAATTACCTATCTAAGTTGATTTCAATTTATCCTAATAACGAAAATGTTTGGAAGCAATCTCCATTTCCTCATACTAAGTACCCGCGGTTTCAGCAAATTTGAGCTGATTCCGATTCCATGTTATTCCTGATTTCTGCTTCTGGTCACAGCTTGAAGTGTTTGAGATATGGGCATTTTAATGCAAGAATTCAGATAGTGTATTCCCTGCAACCTAAGTTCACGAAGCCACGAACCCTAAAGGCACTGTGATGCAGGAAGCAATCACTGGCTAAGCTCACTTTGTTTGATTGCTATGCTCCAAGCGATGCGTATTTCAATAGATCCGAGATCTAGGGAACGCATGAAATTTAACGATGGACACCAGGGTCTGAATCGGAGCAGTACCGCGCCACATCAAAATCTTTCTAGTTCGTATTCGATATTTGCTATCCGTGGTTCAAGGAATATTTCATTTGATGAATGCTAAAGTATTTCCTCCTTATATTGGCCATGTTGTGGGGGTCCAAGCCCTTGATGTACTCGAATACGCCATTGGTAGGCAATATAATCAACCATTCAAACGATCATCTAGGAAGTTACTATCTTTGATGTATCCACGAATAAGAATAGACGAAAAGCATTTTGAAATGCAAATGCCACAACGCAGGTGTGGCTCATAACCGATGTAGAGAACCATTCAAGATGGGTTATGCTAATGAAAAATCTAAACGGCACCCGCTTCCCGCATCTATGAATAGGCGGTGTAAGGATATTAAGATATTATCGTTGCAACGTGGCGAACAATGATAATTCAGAAGTTCTAGTTGGATTACACGCATGCATTTAATATGATTCGTAAATGAACATCTAATTTTGTAGCAGAAAAGCTTCGGATAAGTAATGGGAACCAGTCGCGTTTATCGTTAATCATTTTTTTTTCACCGCTTCCGCCGTAGATTGAGTTCTTGAAACATAGTTTTTTCCCTTCATCTCCATGTCAGCGTCGTTTTTTTCCAGATTGCATAATAACTGTTCTGCTACTCGAGTATGAGCTCTTTGAAAACTTTAAATGGTGCCTCCATTAATTCATCAATGCATTTCAAGTAACCAGCATTTGATAAGAAGCGCACAAAATGGACACATTATATTTGATTGTTGTTTGTGTGCAGATCGGTTATAAAAAATTATGGGACGTAGTTTAAGCCATAATTCAGAATTTGCTCCTTATAACGAATGATTCTACGAGTGCCGTTACATCACAAATGATGTGACAGTACAAGGATTGTAATGGGTGTGTCATTGTGTGTAAACTGATGCGAAATCATAACCTATGTGGAATATACACGGTAGAATACGTGGCCAGTGATAATACAATGGAATGCTGTTTGTCTAACCTTTAACTAAGAGAAGTAAAGGAGAAGTCAAACATGCAATGTTTACTGCCATCTTTAATCATGTTTTTTGTGATGTTTCTTCCACTATATCAGACAGAATTACACAATCAGATCATGATATGATATAAATTTCACCAGTTCATAGATGGGGACATACCTGCAATATTCCACAGGAAATTATTGCATGCTCTGCAGTAATCATTTCCATCAGAAGAGTCATTGTTTTTGCAATTAGATCAGAGAGCATTCACGTGATCAGCACGTATTCTGGAGCAGATATAACGCAACCATCTGAGGTAGCCAGGATTGTTATGATTTTCAGCCATTATGACGACAAATACCAACCATTTATCATGATTTCCACAGCTATGACTACGTGTTCAAATTGATTGATACTGCTTTCGACCATTATGAGCACACCTAACAATGGTCGATATATACAGGTAGCACAGCGACTGGTGATTGTTAATTCCTAGGGAAAAAGTCCGTATTTTCCAATTGTCTACTGATATCATACCGCATATTTGTTGCCTGGAACCAGTGTGTAATGATAATGAACACCATTGTTAAGGCATCGGTAAATTGTTTCAAATGTCTGAAATGAACTTCATTCTGATTGATATCCGGTCGTAGTAATTTCCACTAATTCATCTTCCCGCCTAAATTGAATATTGATTTGACCGTCTTTAAACAAAGTGTAATTGTTTAACCATGAACGTTTCATGAACAACCCGGAAGGAGGAATTCATAGAGCAGTACATGCAATATCGCCTTATTGACACGTCACAACCACGTATTCTACTTATACCACCAATATGGCAATTGCTTCAATGCTATTGATCCAATAATTTGTACAATTATTGAATTGAAATATTATTGGTCTATTGTGTGCAAATGTTTTACACAATTCTTCATTCAGGCTTGACAACTCATTAATCGACAGAGAGTGTGTCAGAAGTATGTGTTTACACCAAGGACAAAGATTGTTATGAGTTGCTGTTCCAAGAGCCTTTGTCAACACAAAAGAGTATCAAATTAAAAACGCCCTCCATAGAAGCGTTATGGGCACGAAGTCTGCTGATACACAGAGGCCAGTTATGAAGCAGTTCTTTTCCTTTCACGGTACTAAAATAACACAAACGCATAACATTCAGCTATATCCATAACATAATAGTATCTAATAAAACAATTATGAAAAAGCAAATAATGGCAGTACAGCAAATGCAAATATCTTCAAATGATAGTCATGCCATCTAAGCATATGATTTATTAGTTTTTTTATCTATCCCGGTTTCTGTTCCGGGTCCTGCCTGGCTTATTCCTTTAAAAAGTGGAGAAATGGACCGTCTTTATATGCGGCGCCCGGATAGAGTCGTCTTGATATCTGGCGCGCTTGTAGCGGGGACAATTTATGATCATCAAACATTCGCCTTATCCCCAGTTTATACTCACTTCACCGAGCCCTGACGAAGTGGCCACCGCCAATGAATGATATGGCGGCTACATTTTCCTGTCCAGATAACAAGATTATAACCTCACCAAAGATCGAGGTCAACCTTCAGGCATTCAATGTTGACGTCGTATTGCAAAGCAGGGCATGAATACTCCCCAACTGCGTGTATCATTTGAATCCATGTGGCATTGACAGGCTGAGGGCAATCAAGGAAAAGGAAATGAAGTCGCCCTTAACATGATGGGTATATATTCGTCGGGGTCCAACTCCAGCCATTATTTGTGTGCGTGGTTTGGAGAGGCGCAGCAAAGATTGTTTTAATCACACATACACAATTTATCCCAGCGTGATGGTCCAGACAAGTCACCTCTACTCGAGCATTTCTCCGTAATCCTTTTGTTAATAAGTCAACCCGATAATCAGGTAACTAGTCGCTATGACATACAAATTAAAACCAGGAATACAGGGTATTTCATCTGGTACACAGCCTTTATCTCGATAAACTGTGTCTGGCTATATTTGGTTGTGAATCATGATCGCCTCTTCGATGCTGTTTGCTAAACAGTTCACCATAACATTATGAAATTCATGATAAATCTGAAATCGCTGAATTATAAAATTGCATCCAAGGATGTTGACAAATCAACCATAAATATATCGGTATATGGCAAATCAAAGTCAAATATAGCTATTATCAATACCATGTTGGCTATCAGCGGATTGTTTATCAATGCTAGCAAGTCACAAACATGCCCTGGTTGATCATCACACAACGCCCCATGTTGTGGGGCTGGACTGGAGTTTAAAAAGCCCCCGTTGCTCGTCATAGCGCCTTTATTGCTTACATAGATTACAATAAAATGAATCAATGGCAATCACTTTGACTTGATAAAACCAGGATTGTCTCGAGGAGACACGAAGGCAAATCCCATCACTGAACATCCACAAAGCATTGCAATTAATCAAGCTCTTAATTATAACCGAGACAGTAAATTGCAAGCGCTACTTCACGTAGAGTCCTTGCGAGTGCAGCATCAATAAGCTGCTCATTCTTAGCTCAATCGTGGAGTAAGTTGATATATCAGTATTTAACATGGCCAGTGGGTAACGTCATTACTCCGGTAGCGGATATGTGCTCGGTGAAGAAGCGAGGTAAGAATGTCTCCACAGTGTGTTGATTATTGATGGCTTAGTTAACCATCAAAAACACTAAATTGTCCTCTACGGCCCGGGTTGATGTGACTAAAGATTAACTAAATATTAAGTACATTATCGGGATAAACATTGATTTAAATCAAATTCATGAACAGCAGTCATTACCTGTGAACAAAAGCTGTTTTAAAGTCTAAATGATAGCAAATTACGAATGTACACCAATGGCTAGTGTAAATTTAGACAAGGAAACTATCCGGCGTTTCCCAGGTTGAACAATAACTATAAAATTCATTCGGCACACATAGTGTACTACTGTTATTCTTAAACTCTGCCTATGCCCCACCCTATCCCAAACCCTATATATTTTTTGGAACCTATTCCTAAATTGCCAATATAACACCCCCAATCCCCGCTCTGGCCACACCCTTATCCCCTCTGAGTCCCACCTTTATTCGAGTCAGGACTCTACCACAATCCAAAAAGTGACCACTACCTACTTTACCGCCTTAATCCCACAGAAGCTCTTAGCATTTGGTATAATTGAAAATGCTGGGACGATAGCATCAGTTCCCTTAAGATGGTAAAATAAACCTTACCCATATATTACATAGGCCATTGAATAACGATTATATCCCAAGTATAAGCTTCATATAGGTTTAACAATGGAGGATTTCCGATGAGGCAATCACACTAAATTACGCAGAACTTACCAAGACTCAACCCTGTGTTTATGTGCTTTGAATGACAAAACCTTGTTAATAACCTCCCTATCACTACACTGGAGCAGCTCATTACATTTACGAAGATATCTACCACGCATTGGATGATACATGAGAGGCTTTCATGATATTTCAGCAGACGAACTTATTTATAGCTATAATATGAATAGTTTACTTAAATAGCTGCTCCTGTTTTTGATACAGCTCCAAAAAGCATTTACTTTGATTGTCACCGTTGGGAAGGCAAACGTCAATACTCACATATCTTATCATCCTCGCAGTTTCTTTAAATTACAATATTGTACTGAAGCCTTAATAGAACTACTCATCTTTAGAAGTCGAAGTTTTACCCTAAGAGGTACAAGCTATGCTGTAATTGGACACTTGTATCGGGTTTTGCTGACGAAAAGCAACCCATTGTAATATATCTCCCTTACGCAAGTTTTAATTCTCGCCATGAATAGCATGATATAATATATGCCCATAGATAAATCATGGTCAAAGCGAATGCAGAAGACTCCTTTCTGTTTGCTGTAAATGCTTAGCGATACATTGACCCTGAATGTTGGTCTATTTTCCATGCAAATTGTGGTGTATATTAGGAAAACTTTGAATTCAATTATGTTTCTGATACCAGACCTATTTTTTTAAAGTCGACAAAATTGCCAGCCCATATACTGTCGTACAGTTTGCCTACATGCCGGTCATCTGTAGACGTGTCTCTTGTATCCTGGCACTCGCAACAATTGCTTGAAATCACAGAGAAATCGTTCTTTTATTTTATTCGATCCTAAGTATCTACCGACTTACAATTTGTCAGATATTGAATTGAGTAACTTGCAAAAAGGCGTTAATCAACTGGATATACAAACGACATAAGCAGACTGCAATGCAGAACAGCCAGTCCTTGAACTTATATTCTGCTATCCGGTTGACCAGCACCAAATATAAAAAATGGTGTATGTTATGGGAATCGAACCAACTATTGCTATTTGCGTTTCACAAAACCAGTAGTAGTGCGTTTGGCTTTGTGGATATTTTGCAAGCAAGATTCATTAGCTTCAATAAACCTTCATACATGAATTGCTTATTTGAATGACCAGAAATATGATAGTCATAGGAGGGTGAATGGCATTTGGAACTACAGGATTAATTGTTAGACTGTATTTATTGCATGATGAGGCGTCTTTAAAGCTATTCCCTTACTGAAGACTAAAACAATTTCTCGACATAATTTCTACACACTGGCTTTTCTACCTTGCTTGGAACGCAAGATGTATTCAAATGCAAAACATTCAATCCTCAACGCCAATGAATTACACCGCTGACGATTTAGTTCCCTGTGTTACATATTAAATATACCCAGAAAGATTCAAATGGAATTGATCTCTATATCCAAAAGTTTAGAATTTAGTTTTAGCGAAGCTTGCTTGAATAATAGAATTTTGTTTGTTAATGGCCAACGGAAACACAACAAGAACAATATAATTTTGATCACAATTCGATTGAACCATTTGAAGAAACACAGCAAACAAAACATAAAAACACAAAAATGCAATACTGACGAACTGGCCTGTAATTTAATCACAGCCCCTTGTAATATCGGTGTGGAGAATGGAAGAGTCCTGTTGGTGCTATCCTGTAACGTGAAAGGCATGATCAAAAAGTTGTTTTTTCTCTGTTGGTCAAGTAGACGACGAAGTCAAGTTCCTGAGTACTTTTTTTACAACGGAGTGACGTAGTTTCCGTTCACAGCTGAAGTAAGTTGATTATTATGATCACAAAATGTCAGCCCTTTTATGGAGAAGCGAGATTTTGCGTATGTGACACATCACAAGTGTTTCATTTCCCTAGCCCCTTCATGGTCTGACTTGAAAGGATGTCGACAGTGAATTTCTCCAAATAGCGAACAAGATAACGCCGCATATTCATCAAACTATGTGACTGTTGCATTAAAGTCGATTATAGTTCAAGAGAGGCACTGACCAAACTATTTCCATGTCAGCTGCACACTGATTGATTAGAATGACTTTACGGGTAAATTGGATCTGCTATTAAGGGTATTTCACGTGTGTTGTTTATGCAGCACGCATTTGAAGTATCAGAAATCGGATGATTAATGTCTGAATGATATGAAGTATGATCATATATGTAATGTATATGTCATATAAAAGAACTGAATTTAGTTGATACTACATTAACGCCTTTAGCCAATCACTGTTTACTAAATATGTGTAATGAAATATTGTTCGTTCGAGGGAATGCCTTTATAAATTATTAAATTGAACTTTTGTCATTGTTCCCCGCAGTACGACATCATTACACATCTTCTTCAACATAATGCAGGAATTCTATTCATATATAAGGCTTTTAAATATCACCAAAGAATTGAAAATGCAGTGTTTTGTCTCAAAGAGAGAGGGTGATAAACTATGCAACATTGTAAATAATGTCACTGTGCCCATAGAAGTAATTTGCTTTCATATATCAATGCCTACGGTGTAATTTTTAGTTTGCCAAAAGGCTTATTGTCTTATGATCAGCAAGCTCTTTGTGTACTGACCAAAGCAAGTAAGCAACAAAAGCTGAACTGCGCTTGTAGAATTGTCTGGCAGATACTGCACCCGGCGCAGTCCACTATGCAAACACCCAATGCATGCTGGTCTTAAATGACGATTTCTATTACGGAAATATATCCATCAGCTATTCTCTTCTCATACAAGCAGTATAACAAACTGGCAGTCCTTTGACTTCGTCATGAATGCTAACCAGTAATTTTGATTTTCGGGTCCGATAGCTGGGCGTCAATATATTGCATTTTGCTCTGTGATGGTTCTTTACATCACGACGTGTACTAGAAAATATTTACAGAGTACATGTATTGACGATCTAAAGCGGGAGGATACACGCTACTCTTCCGATTTGCTTGTCACGTTGTCGTTTGCACTTAGTTCATCATTCCGGTATTTAGCTCCTAGAAAATTCGTCCGAAGATTTGCTAATCAATTACCTATCTTAGTGGATTTCAATTTATCCTAATAACAGAAAAAGAATTTCTTACATATTGATGTCATCAAATGATCTATTGGCGCCCGGTCCAACGCTGTACATATCGATCCATGCCATGGCTTTAACGCATTAACAGAATCATCGTACTGAAATTGTCGAACATATACATTAGGCTGAAATTAGTCGTTACTTGTCATCATCCATTATCTGTTCAGTCGTTACAGTGAAATATGCCACGTGCTACACGTATGTTTAGGTGCGCCACTGTAAGCACAGCTTGCACCTGCGACGTCATACCACACAAATGGCAGAGACTATGAAATCGTTCCCAGACTAATCGATAGGGGGGAAATGGGGGGGGGGGCGGCTATCCTAACTGACCCTTTCTTTTCGTCCCTGAACTGTATGATAGAAGATTTTATTTTATGCTGTTAAAAATTTGTTTGTTTCGCAAGAGCATCACTCTAACGTCCATGCTCCACCACTCCACGAGCCAGCAACATTTGCAACATAGTTCAACATTGTGGGCTTTGGATTGTCTTCGTCTACAAATGTCCCTAAAGAAGACAAAATGTTATACTGGGATTGTTGATACAAAATTTCCTCGATCTTAAGCATAGCGTTAGTTGCCTTCTGGCATGTCACTTGTCGCCATAAAATAGAGATGACATGCCAATTTATGAAAATCTGGCGCACCCATGATCAATCCAACATCGCCCCTCCCACTTTGCCCGGACACGCCTATTTCAAACGTTTGCAGTCAGTACGGAATTGGATTTGTCCGCATGGTGGGGTGAGGGCTATGAATTCGGCTGATGACGCAGAGATAACAGCGTAACATCTGGTACGTGGTAATTACAATGCAATTAAGCCAGTGAGCCATACAATATCTGACGTACCGGCATGAGTTTGCGCGAGAGCAATAACATAATGTCACTATGACACTTGTCACTGTCGGTCATCTGGCGCTAGTCATGTGGGAGCAATGTCACTTTAAAGGCCGTTTAAGGGCGCGACACAACTTTCAATGTCGTACATTGCTTGAGTACATTAGCATGAAGCGATGATTTTGGCGACGGTCAATCCATATTCCAAAATGTCACTGGGGTTCCGTTTGTATTGTAGAAGTAACGTCTCTGTTGGGAGGCTTTAAGCAATTTTGCTATTAATTGTCTGAAGAGAGCTTTGACGTACTTGCATCATAGAATAGCTTCACAATCTCAGTGTCTGCATTAGTGTTTAGATCGTCAAAGTCGAATAGTTGATACACCAAAACTGATGAACCTGAAGTGTTTCTGTTTTGAGTATAAAGACAAAAATCAAACATATCACTGGCGAACGAAAAGCAAGTAAGCTTTCTGAGCGACTTATTCGATGGCATCTTTCATTATCAGAAGGGTCTTGTTATGAGAAAATGGCATTCAACGTATCCCACCCGCTCAGTTGACTTTTGATGCGCTATCTTTGATGTAGTGCTGCTGCAATACTGCTTATAAATCAAAATACTTCAATTTAGTTACTTCGATAACATCTTTCATTATCAGAAGGGTCTTGTCGAGCGTACTAGGCATTTAAATCGGCGTATTCATATTTAGTATGCCAATCGCATAATTGAAGAACCTCAATGGAACAGGCGCTGTCGGAAATTTATCATATCAACAGGTCTTCTTCTCTTGCAACATGATTACCCGCTGATGCCATGGACAACAGTCTCTACCATTTTGGTTTCCCTGATCACTATCCTTTGCAGAGTTTCATGCATGGCAAATCAAATATAGGCTAATAATGTATCTCCTGGTGGCTACAAACGTACCTTGAGGACGGCGCCATTTACTTGAATAATGATAGCATTGTACAGCAACATTTCTGCACGGCATAAATTGGGTTGCCACTGGATAACATTACAAGTTTCACTTTATTACCAACAATATATCATGTGGACCGTTTGTGCGTGAAAGTGATCAACATCAATATTATTCATGCTACTCACTGATCGATCTGCAGTAACGGATCTCCATAACCAACGTCTTTGCTATCTATGAATCCGTCACCGCACTTACAAAACTGGTATCTGGCCGTTTTGATTAGAGGTCAATGTAATTCTGCATTCGTATAAACGTCCTTTCCAAATGATCGTATTGTGTTGTACCCAGATTTGTTCATGTGATAGCCTCTAGCATGTCAACATATGGAATGCACAGAGGTTTCAAACTGCCCCGGCCGGTGGAGCAATTAAACAGCCATATTGCGTACGTCATCCCAACGACTAGATGAATGACGATTTATGGATGATTTTGTCACATTGATTTTGCTTGCAGGTGATCATCTGGTAGTGTAAGTGGTGGTTTAATGAGAGCTTATGACATATATTGCCTACGTATTTTATAGAGCTTTGGCTTACACTCATACCAAACCCACATGCCAGATGGTTAATCGACTCGCTCTAATGTTAGATTTAATGGTAATAGTGCAGACAATTCCGTTAGTAGCCTAGACACGCGAATTGCTGTATCGTACAAGCCGTTGCACACAATGTCTGGGTTAATCACTAGTAATTAGCGAGGTTAGAAATTTGATTCACTAACTGTATACCCTAAGGCAATATTAAATGTCACAGGCTGTATGTATGTATGTATGTATGTATGTATGTATGTATGTATGTATGTATGTATGTATGTATGTATGTATGTATATGTATGTATGTATGTATGTATGTATGTATGTATGTATGTATGTATGTATGTATGTATGTATGTATGTATGTATGTATGTATGTATGTATGTATGTATGTATGTATGTATGTATGTATGTATGTGTGTGTATGTATGTATGTATGTATGTATTGTATGTATGTATGTATGTATGTATGTATGTATGTATGTATGTATGTATGTATGTATGTATGTATGTATGTATGTATGTATGTATGTATGTATGTATGTATATGTATGTATGTATGTATGTATGTATGTGTATGTATGTATGTATGTATGTATGTATGTATGTATGTATGTATGTATGTATGTATGTATGTATGTTATGTATGTATATGTATGTATGTATGTATGTATGTATGTATGTATGTATGTATGTATGTATGTATGTATGTATGTATGTGTATGTATGTATGTATGTATGTATGTATGTATGTATGTATGTATGTATGTATGTATGTATGTATGTATGTATGTATGTATGTATGTATGTATGTATGTGTATGTATGTATGTATGTATGTATGTGTATGTATGTATGTATGTATGTATGTATGTATGTATGTATGTATGTATGTGTATGTATGTATGTATGTATGTATGTATGTATGTATGTATGTATGTATAGGTATGGTATGTATGTATGTATGGTAGTATGTATGTATGTATGTATGTATGTATGTATGTAGGTATGTATGTATGTATGTATGTGTATGTATGTATGTATGTATGTATGTATGTAGGTATGTATGTATGTATGTGTATGTATGTATGTATGTATGTAGTATGTATGGTATGTATGTAGGGTATGTATGTATGTAGGTAGGTATGTATGGTATGTATGTATGTATGTATGTATGTATGTATAGGTATGTATGTATGTATGTAGGTATGTGTATGTATGTATGTAGTATGTAGGTATGTAGGTAGGTATGTAGGTATGTATGGTATGTAGTATGTAGTATGTAGGTAGGTATGTATGTAGGGTATGTATGTATGTATGTGTATGTAGTGTATGTGTAGGTGTATGTATGTAGGTATGGTAGTGTATGTAGGTGTATGTAGGTAGGTAGGTATGTAGGTAGGTATGTAGGTAGGTAGGTAGGTAGGTAGGTAGGTAGGTAGGTAGGTAGGGTAGGTAGGTAGGGTAGGTAGGTAGGTAGGGTAGGTAGGTAGGTAGGGTAGGTAGGTAGGTAGGTAGGTAGGTAGGTAGGTAGGGTAGTAGGTGTAGGTAGGGTAGGTAGGTAGTAGGTAGGTAGGTAGGTAGGTAGGTAGGTAGGGTAGGTAGGTAGGTAGGTTGGTAGGTAGGGTAGGTATGGTAGGTAGGTAGGTAGGCAGGGTAGGTAGGTAGGTAGGTAGGTACAGGTAGGTAGGTAGGTAGGTAGGTAGGTTGGGTAGGTAGGGGTAGGTAGGTAGGTAGGTAGGTAGGTAGGTAGGTAGGTAGGTAGGTAGGTAGGTAGGTATTCCAGGTATTAGGTCAAACATCTCCCATTGATAACAATATCCGGAAAAAGGCTTGGATATCAGATATGCTACAGTTTGCTTGCAGGGCAGTTTTTTTTCCTAATAGCACAAAATATATAAATGATAGTAATTTGGGATCAAGTAACATGTAATGTATATTTGTATTAATGCGAAAATTCCAACATTATCAAACATCTCCTTCAATTGAAAAAGGCGAGCAGATGCTAGTTTTCACTGACCTTAAATAATCCTAGGTCTGATGTGTTTTATGTGTTTTATCGGCATCAAAACAACACCACATTTGCATCTCAGACTAAATCGACACCTGTTTCACATATTCCTCAGGTATATGACTCCAAAATGCAATCGACCGACACGGTAGAGACTTATGTACCACGATGTTTGTTTAGAAGTTTTGTATTGAGCTCATTTCAATTCATTGATAAAACCTTGTACGAGGTGTATGACTTATGGTGATTCTACACCACCTACAAATCAAGCTGAACTATCTTGATCATCGTATAAAATTTTTTTCTGAACAAATATTTGCCGGCCACCATTAAACATATTTGACTATAACATCATAATTTTCTGAGCCAATCGGAACAAAGTGTATGGCAACATCTATTTGCGTAAATATCAAGAAATAACTAGTCGGCGATGATATAAGTGGGCAAAGGTCCAGTCACTCTTGTATATCTATGATTCTACTTGACACCCCAGCACCTACCTCCACATTTACTTTACTACGAACCGGCTATGACAATTCATGTTTATTGTACCCGCATCCAGAGATTCAACCACGTGGTGTTGTCATTAAATGTTCGATTTGTGCGGTATGAATGGCTCTACCTATCTATCTACGGCATGGCTCTACCGAATAAACGGAATCATCGGGCTGAAATGTAACAGCAGTGCTCCAGATGCTCTCTAGTCAGGCAATAACATCATGTTAAAATCACTAGTTACTTGTCACCATATATTATTTTTCGAGTCGACATAGCACCATATGCCACATGCTACACATGTCATTAGGTGCGCCGCATTTTAGAGAGCATCGAACAATACTCGTCATAGTCATCGGCATTTACATGTCCAACATCACCACATTGGCACTTAGCCTGCGATATAAATAACATCTGGCGGATGTTAATCACTTGTATGCGGATGAATAGACCCATTTTCTATTGTCTATAGAACCCACTTAACACCCAAGACTAGCAATACTTGATTGTAGTATATTTACAGACTAATTTGTTATTTCCTTCGCATGATCTTATTCATCTCATATAGTGTAACGGCTATAGATGATCTTCCACTCCTAGATAGGTGTTAGTCTCTAGTATGTCTTGTTTACATGTTTACCAGATTTGCTATGAATCAAGAAGATGAAGTCTCTAGGTTTGGCTTCAGGATCATATAATGGTATTTATATATTTCATCCATATGTTGTTGTTTTGTAATCATTATAGTCAACGTTATAATGTTGGTGGAATTTATTTTTATATTTCTAGATTATATTATCTGTCGTGTATCCAATGGTTAACAGGTTGTATCTACGCAATAAAATATGAAAAACTATAATAAACGAAAGATGCATACTTGTTCGTTAAAGGTTAACGCATACAAAGGGGTGGATGTATCGCCTAGCTTCTGGTGATTCTTTATAACACAGATTTATTAGAATAAACGCCATCTTATGCACAAGAATGCCATTCTTACGTGTCCTTATACAACTTTAACGATCATCTTTATCTTTGGTTATTTGTTTTCAAGGCATAATACTTCCCTTTCCAATAACAGGTAAAACGGGACCTGAGCAAGCCAAAATCACACCGCTTCCAAAAAAGATTGATCGATTGTCTGTGGACTACAATCAACCAACAGGACTGCCTGTTAGCACAGCTTGCATCGACGACGTCATGCCACACGAATACCACAGACTATGAAATCGTCCCTAGTCTAGTCGTTTGGGGGGAAGGGGGGGACTATTCAAACTGGCGCTGTCTTTTCGTTCATGAACTGTATAATAGGAGAGTTTTTTTTATGCTATTATAATTTTGTTTGTTTTGCAAGAGTGTCATTTAAACGTACATGTACCATCACTCAAGCAACATGCGCAACATAATTCAACATTGTGGGCTTTGGACTTTCGCCTACTACGAATGTCCCTAAAGAAGACAAACTGTTAAATTGGGATTGTTGATACAAAATTATTGCAACAGATATGTAATGGGCATCATTTTGTTCCGCGATTTTGAACATAGCGTCAGTTGCCTTCCGGCATGTCATTTGTCGCCATAAAATAGAGATGACATGATTTTTTGTGCCCCTCCCACTTTGCCTGGACACGCCTATGTTCGACATAATCAGTCAGCACGAAACTGGATTTTTCCACGTGGTGGGGTGAGGGCTATAAATTTAACAGTGTGACATCTGGTACATGGTTATTACAATGCAATTGAGCCACTGAGCCATACAATATCCCACGGACCGGCTTGAGTTTGCATGAGAGCAATAACATCATGTCACCATGACACTTGTCACCATCTGTCGTCTGGGAACCAGCGTGGTACGTCATCAAATATACCAGTGCATTGTCACTTTAAAAGCCGTTTAAGGGCGCAACACAACTTTCAATGTCGTACATTGTTTGAGTACATAAGCATGAAGCAATGAATTAGTTAAATGATTTTGGCGATTTTTGCTATTATTTGTCTGATGAGAGCTTTGACGTAATTACATTATCGAATAGCTTCACAATCGCTGTGCCTGGCTAAGTGTTTAGCTCGTCAATGTCGAATAGTTAATAAGCCAAAACTGATGAACCTGAAGTGTTTCTGTTTTGAGTATAAAGACAACAAACAAACATATCACTGGCGAACGAAAAGCAAGTAAGATTTATGAAAAGCAAGTAAGCTTTATGAGTTCAGAAAAATGGCATTTATCGTATCCCACTGGCTCAGTTGACTTTTGATGCGCTATCTTTTGTGTAGCGCTGCTGAAATACTGCTTATAAATCAAAATACTTCAATTTAGTTACGTCGATGACATCTTTCATTGTCAGAAGGGTCTTGTTGATCGTACTAGGACACTTAAATCGGCGTATGATATTAAGTATGCCAAAGGCAACTTACTTTTTCACACATTTGAAGAGCCTCAATGGAACAGGCGCTGATGTGAATTTATGATATCAACAGGTCTTTTTCTCTTGCCTCAACCATACAATTTGTTTTTGGGGGGTTCTACCACACTTTCAACAACGAGGTGGTATCGCAACGTTTATGGATGAGGATGAGTGTGATGCTGCGGCACCACCACTTATTTGGCAGCTCCCACTTGGTCTCCCAGTCCATACCGAGTTTGGACTCCCTCAATGCTGGAGCGAAAGTTCAGCATGTTGCCATTGTTCTACGGGGTCGATGCATCCCCTTTCAGTATCGGGACCGCCATTTGAGCTGATCGACTGGGTCAGGGAAAACCGGTCAGGTTTTCACATGCGTGGTGGCAAAACCACAAACCTGTCCGACGGAAGGCGATGCAGTCAATCACCGCGCGAAGGGAAACGGCCACAAAAGTGGTTGTACGATTAACTATGACACAGCGTGATTACCCGCTGATGCCATGGACAACAGTCTCTACCATTTTGGTTTTCCTGATCACTATCCTTTGCAGAGTTTCAGGCATGGCTAATCAATTATGGGCTAATAATGTATCTTCTAGGGGCTACAAACGTACCTGCAGGACGGTGTCATTTAATTTAATAATAATAGCATTGTACAGCAACATTTCAGTACGGAATAAATTGGGTTGCCACTGGATAACACTACAAGTTTCACTTTATTACCGACAATATATCACGTGGACCGTTTGTGCGTGAAAGTGATCAACATCAATATTATTCATGCTACTCACTGATCGATCTGCAGTAACGGATCTCCATAACCACTCTCTTTGTTATCTATGAATCCATCACCGCACTTACAAAACTGGTATCTGGTCGTTTTGATTAGAGGTCAATGTAATTCTGCATTCGTATAAACGTCCTTTCCAAATGATCGTATTGTGTTGTACCAGATTTGTTCATGTGAAAGCCTCTAGCATGTCACCATATGGAATGCACAGAGGTTTCAAACTGCCCCGGCCGGTGGAGCAATTAAACAGCCATATTGCGTACGTCATCCCAGCGACTCTGGTGATGGATGAATGACGATTTATGGATGATATTGTCACAGTGATTTTGATTGCAGGCGATCATCTAGTGTTGTAACTCATAGTTTAATGACAGCTTATGACATATATTACCTACGTTTTTTATAGAGCTTTGGCTTGAACTCATACCAAACCCATATGCCAGATGGTTGATCGACTCGCTCTAATGTCAGATACAACGCGCATAAATTGTCATTTTTTTACTCCTAATACCACTGAATATGCCCAGTTAATGCCAATAACACAAGCTTGAAAATGTATATAATCACACTAGTATCTCTTCTCCAAATCAAATCCTATCGTCTGGTTTACCCATCAAGCAATTCTACCACCAAGCATCGGGAAGATGGAAGGTTTGCTCTCCGCTGTAACGGTGCTAAGCCTCTGCATCTCCGGGGTCCTGCTGGCGCCTGTCAACATGACAGACCTGGATGCACAGGTGAGAAGCATATTTGAACTGTTGTGGTTCTAGTTGGCCGTGTCACGATTACCGTCATCTTTCATTGTAATATGGTACAAGACTTAAGTCATCTACATAGATTTTGAAACAAATTTAATCTTTTCTCGCCTGCTAAATACTTAATATGCCTAGACTATTGTTTTAGAACTATTTGGTAAGATTTGGCTACATGGAAGAAAGTGGGGAAGGCAATGGGGCTAATGTTAAGCCAGCGCTTCTGGCATATCAGCGTGTGGCTGGAATTCCTATGACAGGTTAGGCGTTTTAAATATTCAAAGACAACATAAATAGCGGTGTCATACTCGACCACCCAACATAGGCAAACATTTTTAGGGGAGCTCACTTTATTTGGATTAAACTTGACACAGGTGACATTGACGAGGCTACATTGGAGATGATGACCAAACCACGTTGTGGAATGGATGACAAGTCGCTGGTGAACACCACAGGCGTGGCTAGTTACAATACCTACAGTAATTGACGATTCTTTTACATGACATGATTTTGGTGGCTTATACACCTAAATTATGATTCCGACACATTAACGTATGAACACCCTGCCTTCATATTATCTATGTAATCGTGTGACAGCGAAGTGGGCCAAGAAATCACTTACTTGGAGTATGATCAACTATTCACCCGATCTCTCTGCATCCTCAATTCGCAGTGCCATGGCCGATGCCTTTTCCGTGAGTATACCAAGCTATTCACCCATTCACCACCTAAACAGATACACCATATCAGGTTCATCACACATAACGAATGTGTTATACAAAATCATATTATTAATTAAACTAGTATTATTAATCAGACCTTTGGGTCCAAAATTGCGAATATATTAATGCTTGCAGCGTCTGGGCTACATTGAACTGGCTGTGAAGCCTTTGCAGTAATGTTTTATCTAATGTCATTATACAAGCTGCCATACGTTTGTTCGGTCAGCCCTGGGCAGCGGCTAGCCAACTCAGTTTTTCGATGACGTCTGGCCCTGGTGATATCAGGATCCAGTTTGTGTCCGGCAGCCATGGCAGCCACACACCATTTGATGGCCCTGGGAGAGTGCTGGCCCATGCTTACTACCCTTCTCATGGAGGAGCTTGCTTTGATGAAGCCGAATCCTGGACAAGTCATTATCGCAAAATTTTGGCTTTCATTCATGACCATTTCTCCAATCATATAGTTAGGAAATACGGTTTATGACTTGTGTGCTTTTGGGTTTTCAGGTTCTTACTTGCAAGCTGTCGCACTTCACGAGTTCGGCCATTCCGTTGGAATCGCACATTCGGGCACCAGAGCAGCTGTTATGTATCCCTACTATCAAGCGTTGACTTCCCTGCAAGCCGACGACATTGCTGGTGTGCGGTCTCTCTATGGAAGATAGGCATTTTATATGCAAGCTTTGCAGAAGCGAAACATGATTGTGTAAGCAAATGCTAATAAAAGTATGCAGCTGTTCAACCCTTGTGATTGTTAGGTATATTTGGCAGTACAATGCTATAATCCAGTTAACGGGTTAAAGTTGAACGATTGCATCTACAGTATGATGCAACTGATAACAATTGCATTATTGGTATGAATCAATCGGGAAGAAAATGGGGTAAGATTTTTTTTCGTCTGGCGCCCTATCGATCTACGGCATGGCTTTACCGAATAAACGAAATCATCGGGCTGAAATGTAACAGCAATGTACCAGATTCTATCTAGTCAAGCATAAACGTCATTTTAAAATCAGTGGTTACTTGTCACCATACATTATTTGTCGAGTCGACACAGCACCATATGCTACAAGCTACACATATCTTTAGGTGCGCCACATTCTGGAGAGCACTCAACCATACTCGTCATATATATCGAACATCAACACCTTGGCTCATGCTACAGATGATATACTAGTCCTGGGAAAGGGTAAGTCGATAAATGTGTCTTGCTTACATGTTATCCAGATTTGCTATGAATCTGGAAGGTAAATTGTCTTTTTGCGTGGTCTCAGGATCCAGTATTTCATTTATATGTTGGTATTCCTTTAATCATAATCGTCAATGAAGATTTATTGTACATACCAGAGAAGCATATATTGTTGTAATGATGTCGAGAGGAGGAACGTGCTGATCTTGAGGAACGTTTTGAATGCATGCGATGATGTTGAGATGAAGGACTTGCTCTTACCGAAATATGGTGATCGAGGATCGCGTAGGAATGTGGTTAGTCCTTGGCACGTGACTAAGGAAGATTTGCATAACAGAAGCGCCTTTTTCAACCTCAGGGCACAGCCATCCACTGAGCTAACGAACGAAGCTCCTGCCACTCTACAAATCCGATCAACTAATTTGGGTGTTTTCGACGTTAGTTTATAACAAGCATTGAAAATATTGTATCAAGTTGGAAGTTGGAAATGCCATTTACATCTACATCTAACTCAATTGCTAATCTTAGAACGAAAAATACCATAGCTCTGCGGAATTTGTAATCTTCAACGATATTGAAAATTCCACTGCGTAGTTGGGTAAGCAGGTATAGCGAGGAAAACCTTTAACATAATAGAAAAAATAGAAACAAAAAACCTCAACCCTTTATTTATGTTAGACATACCAAAATTATATTTATTGCTTCAGATCTACAATACAATCAAATCGTTCAAATAAAACCAAGCATCTAAGATGGACATAACCCTTTTTAACAATGCCGAATGACTTAAAACACAGAAGTAGCGATTTCATATATGAATAAGATCGGCACAATCGATTAGAATGTGCTTGGCATTGTATGTGCTTTGGCAAAAATACGTTCCTTAGCAGAATAGTAGGAGTTGTATAGGTGTGACGTATACGTGAATACCTGTATCTGCAGCTTTGTGCAACTCTCACAGTAGGGGGTTTCATTTCAGGAAGTTTGTTCAGGATTGAATGTTTGTACAGTGACGCTTTGCCTCGAACTATGTAGTAACTGTACCAAGTATCCGAACGAGTTGCTGGATGGGTAATTTAATGTTTATTGCATAAGATTTGAGGGGAATGCCTAAGTGTGTTCTCTGTGCAGTTTAAACTATGATTTAACTATGATTTAAATTTACATGTGACCGTTGACAGGATGGATCGAAAACTTCTGACATACTCTGATCTCTACCAACAAGACGTCCCAAAAGGAGCCCTGTTGATTCCACTTAAAGTCACTGTAAATGAGCACTACAGTGATGGTGTCAAGGTGCCCGATTGTTTTTGGAATAATCAGGACCGATACAGCACATACGACCGTTTTGTTGTTCTAACTAGTTATTCAAACAAACTAACAAAACAAAGGCAAACATGTGTTGCCGGATCATTCCTCAGTGTTTATGCTGAAGCACATCCGTGTGCCGAATTAATTCAACATTGGAAATGTAAGCTTGGAATTACAGCATTGTGAAAATGGGGATTCCCGGGAGAGACCAATCAACGGCATCTGGTGAACTTTCCCATGGATCATCTACCAGAGCACTTACATGCTATTGACCCGGTTGTTTTATACACTGTGTTCTAGGAGCACCATTCCACAACTCACCAGATGTCATGCAGCTCTACAGAATCCTAGCAACCCGAGGTACCCATGCGTGGTCAAAACCTCAATCGGATCAGGTGGCAAAAGTGTATTTTTTGCGGATGACGCGGCCGAGTATCGCCAGATCACATCCCGTATTCATCATATTGAGCCCAAAGCATGCATCATCATGTATGACAAGATTCAGTATATTGTTGGTAACCATAATGCCATAATTTATGTCAGCAAAATTGGTGAAAAGAGACGGCTGGGAGTTACAGAGAGTAAATTCCATGAAAATGGCTTATGGGCTGGGGTACATATCGACATATCTGCTCATCCAAAACTCATTGAGTCACTACAACCAACCGTTGACCCTATTATTGACAACCTGCACAAGTTTGGTTACTTTGGAGTGAAAGGCATTGACGTCCTTGTTGACAATAATGGGACCAAGTATATTCCGGATGTTAATCCACGTATAACAGGCTCAACACCGAGTCTACGTATATCCAGGCTTATGGCGAGTCGTGGATGGCAGTGTAGAACATACATTGTTGTTATAGCCTCCAGCAGCACACGCGCAAGTCTCTTTCAACAAACCAAAACCATTCAGAATGGAGAAGTGGTTATACTTGGTCTGGTAGAGTACTCTGGAGACATTCATTGTAACGTTGCTATTTTCGCTCGTTCATACAAAATGTGCCAGGATATTTGTGCTGACATATTTGGTAAAAGGGATTTATAGAGTGAATATAACTTTACTAAGTTCTTGACCATGAAAGACGGGTGGGAATAAACCAGTTGATATTAATCTTGGCATTAAGTCGTCTAGAATGCTTCTTTCAGCATAATCTGATAGCGCGTTCACATTATGAACATTATAGGTGATAATTATACCTTTAATTTGGCAATTTTTTAGCATTACTAGTCACATCTAAAATCTTATGTGTATTGTAGCGATATTTTTGATGAACTCTTTAGATTGTGCTACTTAATTTTGCCGACATGCAAGAGTCGAACTCTATATTGGTATTAGTGCATAAGTCAGAGGTAGCGGTGCAAGTTAGCTTCATAGTCTGATGTCTTTAGAAAGATATATTAATGTTAATTGCCCAATATAGAATGTACTTAAAAAGTGTAAATCACCGCGCCAGGAAAACGATTTTGAATAGAGCAAACATTTACTTTCACAGTTCTGATCAACTACTTGAACGCAAGCTAAATGCGCATTAATCGACATGCCCCTACGCCTTTCACCATAACGATAGTTATATACCTTCAATACGACCTACACATGTTACATGTTGCATGGCGCTTGGTCCAAGCAACCTCTGTTACCTATTTCAAAACGCATCCTAATGTGTTCTTTAGAGCATAACTGTTTTATGACTTACTTGTCATTTATTTGAAACCTTTGAAATCCAACATAGCAATAACATCCAAGTCATCCAGACCGATGTGATTAAACATTATGACACATAACCACTTGCGTATTGTGTTCCGCTACGATTGAGGATTACTTCGACTCTAGACTCTTTGTTGTAGATGAATTATAATTCTTTCCATATATTAGGGTTCGATGAGAGCAGCGCCTTGTGTGACGCAAAAGATAACAAATGAGAATCTTTGTGAAAAGGTATCGCTAGATGGTTTGCTCATCCACTAGCAACTAACCTTCACCTCAATTACGATCGCTGCCTTCGATCGGTTGGACACCCACTAACTTTATGATAGCTGTCCATTACTATAACTCTGTGGTCGCATATTCAATACACTAGCAATGTGGAAGGGATTCCATACATCATCATACCTGACGTTACAGTAGCCCATAGGATTTCGTAATTATGCAAGCTTCAATTCAATCTTACAAATACTTATTGTCAGTCAAAAACAATATATATTGTTAAGAATAAGCCTATTGTATCACTCATGAGACCAATGTTTCCTTTAACTGTTAATATGATATCGACTGACATTTTCCATACGCGATCCTAGTTATGTCAGCGATAATAGTCAGAACAGGGAGAATGAAGAGGGAGAATGTTCGGTAAAGGAGAAAAGGTCAGTCAGAATGGTTAGTGATAATGGACGGAAAGAATAATCATTGATAATGGACTGTGGTAGTGCTTAGAAAGAATGTACACTGATGATTGTCAGCTAGAATAAACTGTTTTAATGGATATAAAATATTGTCAGTGATAATTGACAGTAATATGTAAAGGCAAGAATGGACAGAAATAATGGTCAGTAGACTATAGTAAGAATGTAACTGGCAGTGATGCAGGAGACTGAGGATGTAGGACAATGGCTGTGAAATATAACAAAACCCTTTGTATCAACAGGTATATCTAATGATAAGCAGAGATACGCATGGATAATGGACGCATGGACAAAATAATTGTGGTACAGCGTGTACATTTATTGCCAATAATATGTTGTATTTTGTAGCTGATATGTAGTTGACATATATTGATATATCCTGATCAAAGAACACAAAACGACTGCAGAGCATGCATGCAGTGCCTGTGACCTCGCCCCTCTGCTCAGGCCTTATTATCATTACTACAGTGAGTCAGCTGGTCACTGTTCGTCCTCGCGATATATTGCTGAAAAATTATATGTTCCATGTCTCTTTATCCACGAGTTCGTCAACCTGTGATACTCAGTTAGTAGTCTGCCGCTGTTAACGGTAATATGAGTAATGTGTTTCAATGAACACATCACCGTTTAGCTGTACGCCTTGCATGCGGTCGCGTCGGTATTTGCTCTTCTCATATGAGACAACAGAATGAGTTTTTGGCCTACATGAACGGGGAAATACTCAGCAGCATTTAGTGCGACTTGAGCTTGCCGTTAATCATCAACACACATGTATTCGTCCTTCTATGAAGAAAACATGCATTTATCGAGTACTTTCTATATCAGACACTCGGTTCTCTATGCCAAACTTCCGAGCGCCTTCTTCTTCTTGCTATCTCTACATAACAAAAAGGTATGACATAAATGGCTCCTGCTGTCTCGCTCTTTCCTCACTTCGTGTCTTTCACTCAGGCCATTAACAATTAGGCATTTCGCCTTCCATGATCGACTTTCAAACTAGTATTTTGTCTTTAACCAAGAGCAAGTCTGTCGCAGAGAAAGAGGCCCTCGCACGTCTATCATGTTATCATACACGTGGGCCATGTCCTGGGATAAAGATATCACTATTTAAAGCCGCCAGTTGACACAGGTGGTGATAAGAGAGACTGCTTAGAATGATGTACGAGGTGGGGTGGGGGTGGTGGCGGCAAAACGGATGAGGGGTAGGGACAAGAAGTGAGTACCATGTGCAACAATAGGGCGGGAGCTGCGTGTATTGAGATTTGAGTTGGCGTAAACCTTGTGGATTCCACTGAGTTCAAGTCTTCATAAATTACCCTTACCTCAGTCCTCCGTAGTATATCCATCGTAATTTCTTGGGGAATTTATATGTTTAAGCTAATATGCCACAGGATCAAATATAGCCTTGTCAATTTGTTACATAGAAAATGCTCATTAATTCAGTCAATAATTCGCCATCAGAAAAGCTCAGTACAAAGGATATATTGGTTCGGTCACAGTGTGTTATCCATCGCGAATATTTAAGTGTTATTAATTTCTGCAATTAATTATAAACTTTGGCGTTGATAGCAAATCATTTCATAGCTGAGTTCAAATGATATAAATGGGTATTGCGTATAAACAATTTTGTCAAAAATAAAATAGCACATCATTTCATTCTTCCAGAGAATAGATATA
>CM067342.1:21452288-21469788 GCA_034190875.2 Urechis unicinctus
TAAGATAGGTAATTGATTAGCAAATCTTCGGACGAATTTTCTAGGAGCTAAAATCCGGAATGATGAACTAAGTGCAAACGACAACGTGACAAGCAAATCGGAAGAGTAGCGTGTATCCTCCCGCTTTAGATCGTCAATACATGTACTCTGTAAATATTTTCTAGTACACATCGTGACGTAAAGAACCGTCACAGAGCAAAATGCAATATATTGACGCCCAGCTATCGGACCCGAAAATCAAAATTACTGGTTAGCATTCATGACGACGTAAAAGGACTGCCAGTTTGTTATACTGCTTGTATGAGAAGAGAATAGCTGATGGATATCTATCCGTAATAGAATTCGTCATTTAAGACCAGCATGCATTGGGTGTTTGCATAGTAGACTGCGCCGGGTGCAGTATCTGCCAGTCAATTCTACAAGCGCAGTTCAGCTTTTGTTGCTTACTTGCTTTGGTCAGTACACAAAGAGCTTGCTGATCATAAGACAATAAGCCTTTTGGCAAACTAAAAATTACACCGTAGGCATTGATATATGAAAGCAAATTACTTCTATGGGCGCAGTGACATTATTTACAATGTTGCATAGTTTATCACCCTCTCTCTTTGAGACAAAACACTGCATTTTCAATTCTTTGGTGATATTTAAAAGCCTTATATATGAATAGAATTCCTGCATTATGTTGAAGAAGATGTGTAATGATGTCGTACTGCGGGGAACAATGACAAAAGTTCAATTTAATAATTTATAAAGGCATTCCCTCGAACGAACAATATTTCATTACACATATTTAGTAAACAATGATTGGCTAAAGGCGTTAATGTAGTATCAACTAAATTCAGTTCTTTTATATTACATATACATTACATATATGATCATACTTCATATCATTCAGACATTAATCATCCGATTTCTGATACTTCAAATGCGTGCTGCATAAACAACACACGTGAAATACCCTTAATAGCAGATCCAGTTTACCCGTAAAGTCATTCTAATCAATCAGTGTGCAGCTGACATGGAAATAGTCTGGTCAGTGCCTCTCTTGAACTATAATCGACTTTAATGCAACAGTCACATAGTTTGATGAATATGCGGCGTTATCTTTTTCACTAGTTGGAGAAATGAAGGGGCTAGGGATATGAAACACTTGTGATGTGTCACATACGCAAAATCTCGCTTCTCCATAAAAGGGCTGACATTTTGTGATCATAATAATCAACTTACTTCAGCTGTCAACGGAAACTACGTCACTCCGTTGTGAAAAAAGTACTCAGGAACTTGACTTCGTCGTCTACTTGACCAACAGAGAAAAAACTTTTTGATCATGCCTTTCACGTTACAGGATAGCACCAACAGGACTCTTCCATTCTCCACACCGATATTACAAGGGGCTGTGATTAAATTACAGGCCAGTTCGTCAGTATTGCATTTTTGTGTTTTTATGTTTTGTTTGCTGTGTTTCTTCAAATGGTTCAATCGAATTGTGATCAAAATTATATTGTTCTTGTTGTGTTTCCGTTGGCCATTAACAAACAAAATTCTATTATTCAAGCAAGCTTCGCTAAAACTAAATTCTAAACTTTTGGATATAGAGATCAATTCCATTTGAATCTTTCTGGGTATATTTAATATGTAACACAGGGAACTAAATCGTCAGCGGTGTAATTCATTGGCGTTGAGGTTGAATGTTTTGCATTTGAATACATCTTGCGTTCCAAGCAAGGTAGAAAAGCCAGTGTGTAGAAATTATGTCAAGAAATTGTTTCAGTCTTCAGTAAGGGAATAGCTTTAAAGACGCCTCATCATGCAATAAATACAGTCTAACAATTAATTCTGTACTTCCAAATGCCATTCACCCTCCTATGACTATCATATTTCTGGTCATTCAAATAAGCAATTCATGTATGAACGTTTATTGAAGCTAATGTATCTTGCTTGCAAAATATCCACAAAGCCAAACGCACTACTACTGGTTTTGTAAAACGCAAATAGCAATAGTTGGTTCGATTCCCATAACATGCACCTTTTTTATATTTGGTGCTGGTCAACCGGATAGGAGAATATAAGTTCATGGACTGGCTGTTCTGCATTGCAGTCTGCTTATGTCGTTTGTATATCCAGTTGATTTATGCCTTTTTGCAAGTTACTCAATTCAATATCTGACAAGTTGTAAGTCGGTAGATATTTAGGATCGAATAAAATAAAAGAACGATTTCTCTGTGATTTCAAGCAACTGCTGCGAGTGCCAAGATTTACAAGAGACAGTCTACAGATTCTGGCGACAATTTTGTCTACTTTAAAAAAATAGGTCTGGTATCAGAAACATAATTGAATTCAAAGTTTTCCTAATATACACCACATTTTGCAGGGAAAATGGACCAACATTCAGGGGCAATGTATCGCTAAGCATATGCAGCAAACAGAAAGGAGTCTTCTGCATTCGTTTTGACCACGATGAATCTATGGGCATATTCTATATCATGCTATTCATGGCGAAAATTAAAACTTGCGTAAGGGGGATATATTACAATGGCTTGCTTTTCGTCAGCAAAACCTGATACAAGTGTTCAATTACAGCATAGCTTATACCTCTTAGGATAAAATTTCGACTTCTAAAGATGAGTAGTTCCATTAAGACAATATTGTAATTTAAAGAAACTGCGAGGATGATAAGATATGTGAGTATTGACGTTTGCCTTCCCAACGGTGACAATCAAAGTAAATGCGTTTTTGAACTGTATCAAAAGCAGCAGCTATTTAAGTAAACTATTCATATTATAGCAATACATATATTCGTCTGCTGAAATATCATGAAAGCCTCTCTTGTATCATCCAATGCGTGGTAGATATCTTCGTAAATGTAATGAGCTGCTCCAGTGTAGTGATAGGGAGGTTATTAACAAGGTTTTGTCATTCATTAACAAAGCACATAAACACAGGGTTGAGTCTTGGTAAGTTCTGCGTAATTTAGTGTGATTGCCTCATCGGGAATCCTCCATTGTTAAACCTATGTGAGGCTTATACTTGGGATATAATCGTTATTCAATGGCCTATGTAATATATGGGTAAGGTTTCTGTTACCATCTTAAGGGAACTGATGCTATCGTACCAGCATTTTCAATTATACCAAATGCTAAGAGCTTCTGTGGGATTAAGGCGGTAAAGTAGGTAGGGGTCACTTTTTGGATTTGGGTTGAGTCCTGACTCGAATAAAGGTGGGACGCAGCGGGGATAAGGGTGTGGCCAGAGCGGGGATTGGGGTGTTATATTGGCAATTTAGGAATAGGTTCCCAAAAATATATAGGGTTTGGGATAGGGTGTGGCATAGGCAGAGTTTAAGAATAACAGTAGTACACTATGTGTGCCGAATGAATTTTATAGTTATTGTTCAACCTGGGAAACGCCGGGTAGCTATTTACACTAGCCATTGGTGTACATTCGTAATTTGCTATCATTTTGACATTAAACGAGCTTTTGTTCACAGTTAATGACTGCTGTTCATGAATTTGATTTAAATCAATGTTTATCCCGATAATGTACTTAATATTTAGTTAATCTTTAGTCACATCAACCCGGGCCGTAGAGGACAATTTAGTGTTTTGGATGGTTAACTAAGTCATCAATAATCAACACACTGTGGAGACATTCTTACCTCGCTTCTTCACCGAGCACATATCCGCTACCGGAGTAATGACGTTACCAACAGGCCATGTTAAATACTTATATATCAACATACTCCACGATTGAGCTAAGAATGAACAGCTTATTGATGCTGCATTCGCAAGGAATCTACGTGAATTAGCGCTTTCAATTTAGTCTCGGTTATAATTAAGAGCTTGATTAATTGCAATGCTTTGAGGATGTTCAGCAATGGGATTTGCCTTCGTGTCTCCTCGGGACAATCCTGGTTTTATCAAGTCAAAGTGATTGCCATTGATTCATTTTATTGTTATCTATGTAAGCAATAAAGACGCTATGACGAGCAACGGGGGCTTTTTAAACTCCAGTCCAGCCCCACAACATGGGGCGTTGTGTGTGAAATGAATCATTGATGATCAACCAGGGCATGTTTGTGACTTGCTAGCATTGATAAACAATCCGCTGATAGCCAACATGGTATTGATAATAGCTATATTTGACTTTGATTTGCCATATACCGATATATTTATGGTTGATTTGTCAACATCCTTGGATGCAATTTCATAATTCAGCGATTTCAGATTTATCATGAATTTCATAATGTTATGATGAACTGTTTAGCAAACAGCATCGAAGAGGCGATCATGATTCACAACCAAATATAGCCTGACACAGTTTATCGAGATAAAGGCTGTGTACGAGATGAAATACTCTGTATTCCTGGTTTTAATTTGTATGTCATAGCGACTAGTTACCTGATTATCGGGTTGACTTATTAACAAAAGGATTACAGAGAAATGCTCGAGTAGAGGTGACTTGTCTGGACCATCACGCTGGGATAAATTGTGTATGTGTGATTAAAACAATCTTTGCTGCGCCTCTCCAAACCACGCACACAAATAATGGCTAGAGTTGGACCCCGACGACGAATATATACCCATCATGTTAAGGGCGACTTCATTTCCTTTTCCTTGATTGCCCTCAGCCTGTCAATGCCACATGGATTCAAATGATACACGTAGTTGGGGAGTATTCATGCCCTGCTTTGCAATAAGACGTCAACATTGAATGCCTGAAGGTTGACCTCGATCTTTGGTGAGGTTATAATCTTGTTATCTGGACAGGAAAATGTAGCCGCCACATCATTCATTGGCGGTGGCCGGTGAAGTGAGTATAAACTGGGGATAAGGCGAATGTTTGATGATTATTAATTTGTCCTTGCTACAAGCGCGCCAGATATCAAGACGACTCTATCCGGGCGCCACATATAAAGACGGTCCATTTCTCCGCTTTTTATAGGAATAAGCCAGGCAGGACCCGGAACAGAAACCGGGATAGATAAAAAAAACTAATAAATCATATGCTTAGATGGCATGACTATCATTTGAAGATATTTGCATTTGCTGTACTGCCATTATTTGCCTTTTCATAATTGTTTTATTCGATACTATTATGTTATGGATATAGCTGAATGTTATGCGTTTGTGTTATTTTAGTACCGTGAAAGGAAAAGAACTGCTTCATAACTGGCCTCTGTGTATCAGCAGACTTCGTGCTCATAACGCTTCTATGGAGGGCGTTTTTAATTTGATACTCTTTTGTGTTGACAAAGGCTCTTGGAACAGCAACTCATAACAATCTTTGTCCTTGGTGTAAACACATACTTCTGACACACTCTCTGTCGATTAATGAGTTGTCAAGCCTGAATTAAGAATTTTGTAAAACATTTGCACACAATAGACCAATAATATTTCAATTCAATAATTGTACAAAGTATTGGATCAATAGCATGGAAGCAATTGCCATATTAGTAGTATAAGTAGAATACGTGGTTGTGACGTGTCAATAAGGCGATATTGCATGTACTGCTCTATGAATTCCTCCTTCCGGGTTGTTCATGATTCGTTCATGGTTAAACAATTACACTTTGTTTAAAGACGGTCAAATCAATATTCAATTTAGGCGGGAAGATGAATTAGTGGAAATTACTACGACCGGATATCAATCAGAATGAAGTTCATTTCAGACATTTGAAACAATTTACCGATGCCTTAACAATGGTGTTCATTATCATTACACACTGGTTCCAGGCAACAAATATGCGGTATGATATCAGTAGACAATTGGAAAATACGGACTTTTTCCCTAGGAATTAACAATCACCAGTCGCTGTGCTACCTGTATATATCGACCATTGTTAGGTGTGCTCATAATGGTCGAAAGCAGTATCAATCAATTTGAACACGTAGTCATAGCTGTGGAAATCATGATAAATGGTTGGTATTTGTCGTCATAATGGCTGAAAATCATAACAATCCTGGCTACCTCAGATGGTTGCGTTATATCTGCTCCAGAATACGTGCTGATCACGTGAATGCTCTCTGATCTAATTGCAAAAACAATGACTCTTCTGATGGAAAGTGATTTCTGCAGAGCATGCAATAATTTCCTGTGGAATATTGCAGGTATGTCCCCATCTATGAACTGGTGAAATTTATATCATATCATGATCTGATTGTGTAATTCTGTCTGATATAGTGGAAGAAACATCACAAAAAACATGATTAAAGATGGCAGTAAACACTGCATGTTTGGCTTCTCCTTTACTTCTCTTAGTTAAAGGTTAGACAAACAGCATTCCATTGTATTATCACTGGCCACGTATTCTACCGTGTATATTCCACATAGGTTATGATTTCGCATCAGTTTACACACAATGACACACCCATTACAATCCTTGTACTGCCACATCATTTGTGATGTACCGGCACTCGTAGAATCATTCGTTAAAAGGAGCAAATTCTGAATTATGGCTTAAACTACGTCTCATAATTTTTTATAACCGATCTGCACACAAACAACAATCAAATATAATGTGTCCATTTTGTGCGCTTCTTATCAAATGCTGGTTACTTGAAATGCATTGATGAATTAATGGAGGCACCATTTAAAGTTTTCAAAGAGCTCATACTCGAGTAGCAGAACAGTTATTATGCAATCTGGAAACAACGGCGCTGACATGGAGATGAAGGGAAAAAAATATGTTTCATGAGCTCAATCTACGGCGGAAGCGGTGAAAAAAAAATGATTAACGATAAACGCGACTGGTTCCCATTACTTATCCGAAGCTTTTCTGCTACAAAATTAGATGTTCATTTACGAATCATATTAAATGCATGCGTGTAATCCAACTAGAACTTCTGAATTATCATTGTTCGCCACGTTGCAACGATAATATCTTGATATCCTTACATCATCTATTCATAGATGCGGGAAGCGGGTGCCGGTTAGATGTTCCATTAGCATAACCCATCTTGAAAGGTTCTCGACTTACCATGGGTTATGAGCCACACCTGCGTTGTCGTATTTGCATTTCAAGTTGCTTTTCTTTTTTTCTTATTCGCGGATACATCAAAGATAGTAACTTCCTAGATGATCGTTTGAATGGTTGATTATATTGTCTAGCCATGGCGTATTCGATTACATCAAGGCTTGGATCCCCACAACATGGCCAATATAAGAGGGAAACACTTAAGTATTCGTCAAATGAAATGTTCCTTGCACCACTGATGACATATATCGAATACAAACTTGAAAGATTTTGATGCGTTGCGGTACTGCTCCCATTCAGACCCTGGTGTCGATCGTTAAATTTCATGCGTTCCCTTATATCTCGGTCCTATTGAAATGCGCATCGCTTTGAAAAATCAAACAAAGTGAGTTTAACTTCTGATTGCTTCCTGCAGCACAGTGCCTTTGGGGTTCGTGGCTTCGTGAACTTAGGTTGCAAGGAATAAACTATCTGGCCGTCAACTATTGGTGAGTTCGCATCTGCATGCATTTAAATGCCAATATCTCAAACACACGAAGCTGTGACCAGAAGCGGAAATCAGGAATAATATGAAACCGGAATAAGCTCAAATTTGCTGAAACCGCGGGTACTTAATATGAGGAAATGGAAATTGCTTCCAACAATTTCCGTTATTAGGATAAATTAAAATCCACTTAGATAGGTAATTGATTAGCAAATCTTCGGACGAATTTTCCTGGGGATAAAACCGGAATGATGAACTAAGTGAGAACGACAACATGACAAGTAAATCGGAAGAGTAGTGTGTATCCTCCCGCTCTACTCTGTAGATGTTTTCTAGTACACGTCGTGACGTAAAGAACCATCACAGAGCAAAATGCAATTAGTTGACGCCCAGCTATCGGACCCGAAAATCTAAATTTCTGGTTAGCATTCACGCCGCCGTCAAAGGACTGCCAGTCTGTTTTACTACATACATGAGAAGAGAATAACTAATGAATATCTTTCCGTAATAGAATGCGGCATTGAAGAGCAGCTTGCATTGGGTGTTCGCATATTAGACTGCGCCGGGTGCAGTATCTGCCAGACAATTCTACAACCGCAGTTCAGCTTTTGTTGCTTATTTGATTTGGTCAGTAAACAAAGAGCTTGCCGATCATAAGACAATAAGCCTATTGGCAAACTAAAAATTACATCGCAGACATTGATATATGAAAGAAAATGACTGCTATTTGCGCAATGACATTATATACAATGTTGCATAGTTTAACACCTCTTCTCTTTGAGACAAAACACTGCATTGTCAAATCATTGGTGACATTTAAAAGCCTTGTATTGGAATAGGATTCCTGCATTATGATGAAGAAGAGGTGTAATGTGAGTACAATAACAAAAGTTTAATTAAATTAATTGTCAAGGCAATCCCTCGAACGAACAATATTTCATTTATACATATTTAGTAAACAATGTTAGACTAAATACGTTAATGCAGTATCAAGTATATTCGGTTCTTTTATATGGCATATACATCACATATATGACCATACTTCATACATATATCATTCAGACATATATCATCCGATATTCAATATTTCAAATGCATTCTACATGAACAACACACCGAGGGAAAAAATTAACGCTCGGAAGGAATCAATAGGCTTCCCTGACATCATGAAATTTCTTTAGCATCTCAAACGGAGGATCAATTCACCTGTACAGTCATACCAATCAATCAGTGCGCCGCCATTAATCAATGCTGACATGCAAATAGTTTGGTCAGCGCCTCTCTAGAACAATAATCAACATCAATGCATCAGTCACATAGTTCGATGAATTTGCCAATCGTGGCGTTATCTTTAGTGATAGTACTACGAGTGACATCGTCTTAGTAAAAATACTTGGCTCGCCTTATGGTTATCAACTGAGGCTACAATCTGTTGCGTCTGTAAAGTGCAATAACAAGATTTGCATTAAACAGGTTATGCCGAGCTCGTTGGTTATCATACCTGCAGCCTATTCCTTGATAAAATATTTAACTGATGCATCTTTAAGCACTGCAAAGCTCTATCGAGGCTTGTCAAGACTTGGCAACCATGTCAGTTTATCAATTGGTTTAGCCACCGCGGGTCAATCGTCAATAAAGCCGGTCACTGATGATGGCAGCGACAGTATCAGCTCTTTTTCAGAGGTGGTCTGTGTTATGTCAGTTTGACAATTATCATAAAGTGCCAGATGTTGCGATACTGATTGGTCTGATTATGTGCTACATGTATGTAACCTATGTTACAGATCATGGGCCAGGACGAGCCTTTAATTACATTTTTAGGTAGCATCGTATTCAATGATTGATAAACGACATGAACTGAGTTAATGGTTAGACGAAGTACAATTAGCTTTGATAATATGTCCATAAGTACTGCGGCTGTGCCGAGTTGGCCACAGTAGGGGCTTTTCCATCATGTAGTTCAGTTCGCGGGTTATACTGTATCAGCTCGCTCCTGATTTCCGCAGGTTACATGGCAAAGTATGAAGCAGGAAAACATCCTACGGGAGAATGAAAGGAGACGCATAACGCAGCTGGTGCAAACGTGAACTACCGAGATACTCCGCCAAAAAAAGATGCTTATGAAGAAACACAAGAAGTGACCCAAACGACATCTATACACACTAAATTTGAAGCGTATGAGTTTGCATATAATTACGTATACGCGTACAAGTAGCATCTTATGACCCTGATGGCCAATGATGCACAAGTACATAGTTGATGTGAATGAGTTTATTGTGTATGTCTGATTGCAGGGAACTTAATTGTCAGCGGTGTTTTCATCGGCGTTGAGGATTGCATGTTTTGCATTTAAATACATCTTGCATTCCAAGCAAATCAGGCCTGTGTCTAGAAATTATGTCGAGGAATTCTTTCAGTCATTCAGAAAGGGAAAAGCTTTAAAATCTCCTTATCTTGCAATAATTACAAAGTCTAACACTAGATCCTGTAGTTCCAAATGCTATTCACCCCCTCTATGACGATCATATTTCTGGTCATTCAAATACGAAATTCATGTATGAGCGTATATTGAAGCCAATGGATCTTGCCTGCAAAATATCCCCAAAGCCTAACGCACTACTACTGGTTTTATGAATCGCAAGTAGCAATAATTTGTTCGATTCCCAAAACTGCACCTTTTTTATATTTGGTGATGGTCAACTGGACACGCAGAATATAAGTTCATATACTGGCTGTTCTGCATTTCAATCTGCTTATGTCGTTAGTAAATCCAGTTGAACTATGCCTTTTTGCAAGTTACTCTATCCCATATCTGACAAGATGTGAGCAGGTAGATTGTTAGGGTCAAATAAAAGAAAAGAACGATTTCTTATGAGTTCGCAAATATATACTTATACGCGTACAAATATCATGTTATGACCAAGATGGCCAACTATGCACAAGAACATAGTTGTTGTGAATGCGTTCATTGCGTATGTCTGTAAACTCGCCTCATTATACAATAAATACAAAGTCTAACTGTAATTCCAAATGCCATTTACCCCGCTATGACTATCGTATTTCTGGTCATTAAAATACGCAATTTATGTATGAGCGTATATTGAAAATCTTGCTTGCATGATATCCCCAAAGCCAAACGCACCACTACTGGTTTTGTAAAACGCAAATAGCATTAATTAATTCGATTCCCATAACATGCACCATTTTCATATTTGGTGCTGGTTAACCGGATACGCAGGATATAAGTTCATGGACTGGTTGTTCTGAATTGCAGTCTATGTCGTTTGTATGTTCAATGGATGTATGCCTTTTTTGCAAGTAATATCTGACAAGTGGGTATGTGGGCTTTAGGTCTGGAATCAGAAACACAATTGAATTCAAAGTTTTCCTAATATAAGCCACTTGTTGCTTGGAAAATGGGCCAACATTCAGGGGCAATGTATCGCTAAGCATTTACAGCAAACAAAAAGAAGTCATCTGCATACGATTTGACCACGATTAAACAATGGGCATATTCTATATCATGCTATTCATGGCGATAATTGAAAATTGCGTAAGGGAGATACATTACAATGGCCTGCTTTTCGTCAGCAAAACCGATACAAGAGTCCAATTGCAGCATAGCTTCTGCCTCTGAGGGTAAAATTTCGACTTCTAAAAGTTGTTCCATTAAGGTTTCAATACAATATTGTATTTTCAAGAACCTGCGAGGATGATAAGATATGTAAGTATTTACGTTAGCCTTCCCAACAGTGACAATCAAAGTCAATACTTTTTGGAACTGTATCAAACACAAGAGCAGCTATTTAAGTAAACTATTCATATTATAACAATAAATTTGTTCGTCTGCTGAAATTTTATGATAGCCTCTCTTTGATAATCCAAGGCGTCGTAGATATCTTTGTAAATGTAATGAGCTACTCTAGTGTAGTGATAGGGACGTTATTAACAAGGTTTTGTCATCTATCAACGAAGCTCATAAACACAGGGTTGAGTCTTTGTAAGCCATCATCTTCAATTATTTAAAACATTGACCATTCATGAGTAATTTAGTGTGATTGCCTAATCGAGAATCCTCCATTGTTAAACCTATGTGAGGCTTATACTTGGGATGTTATCGTTATTCAATGGCCTATGTAATACATGGGTAGGGTGTCTGTTACCATCATAAGGGAACTGATGCTATCGTACAAGTATTTTCGATTATACCTGCTTCTGTGGGATTAAGCGGAAAATTGGTAGGAGTCACTTTTTGGATTTGGGTCGAGTCCTGACGCGAATAAAGGTGGGACGCAGCAAGGATAAGGGTGTGGTCATAGAGGGGATCGGGGTGTTATATTGGCAATTTAAGAATAGGTTCAAAACAAAATGTAGGGTTTGGGATGGGGTGGGACATAGGCGGAGTTTAAGAATAACAGTAGTACACTATGTGTGCCGAATGAATTTTATAGTTATTGTTCAACCTGTGAAACGCCGGGTAGTTTCCTTGTCTAAACTATATACACTAGCCATCGGTGTACATTTGTAATTTGCTATCATTTAGACTTTAAAAGAGCCTCTGTTCACAGTAAATGACTGCTGTTCATGAATTTGATTTAAATCAATGTGGATCCCGATAATGTACTTAATATTAAGTTTATCTTTTGTCACATCCACGCGGGCCTTAGAAGACAATTTAAAGTTTTTGATGGTTAACTAAGCCATCAATAAACAACATACTATGGCGAAAATCTTCCCTCACTTCTTCACCGAGCACATATCGGCTACCGGAGTAATGACGTTACCCACAGGCCATGTTAAACACTGATATATCCACTTACTCCTCGGACGAGCTAAGAAAGAGCAGCTTAATGATGCTGCACTCGCAAGGGCTATACGTCAATCAGTGAGATGGATGTTTCAATAACGCTATCAATTTACTGTCGTGGTTTTAATTGAGAGCTAGATTCATTGCAATGATTGGGTGGATGTTCAGCGATGAGATTTGCCTTCGTGTCTCCTCGGGACATTCATGGTTTTCATCAAGTCAAAGTGATTGCAATTAAATTATTTGATTGTTATCTATGTTAGCAATAAAGTGCTATGACAAGCCAGTGTGCTATGTGTGTGAAATGAATATTTTATGATCAACTAGGGTATGTTTGTGACTTGCTAGCAGTATCTAGAGGGACCATGAGCAATTTGTCTCTAGTAGGACCATGAGCAGTTTGTCTCTAGCGGGACTTTTAACAGTTTGTCTCTAGCAAGACTATGAGCAGTTTGTATCTAGCGGGAACATGATCAGTTTATCTATAGTTGAACCATGAGCAATGTGTCTCTAGCGGGACAATGAGCAGTTTGTCTCTAGCAGGATTATGAGCCATTTGTCTCTAGTGGAATCATGAGCAGTTTGTCTCTAGCGGGAACATGAGCAGTTTGTCTCTAGCGGGGCATTTAGCAGTTTGTCTCTAGCGGGACCTCGAGCAGTTTGTCTCTAGCAGGAGAATGAGCAGTTTGTGTCTAGTGGGACAATGTTCGGTTTGTCACTTGCAGGACCTCGAGTAGTTTGTCTCTAGCGGGACCATGAACAGTTTGTCTCTATCGGGACCATGAACAGTTTATCTCTAGTAGGACCATGAGCAGTTTGTCTCTAGCGGGACCATGAGCAGTTTGTATCTATCGTGACCAAGAGCAGTTTGTATCTAGCGGGAACATGATCAGTTCATCTATAGTTGAACCATGAGCAATGTGTCTTTAGCGGGACTATGAGCAGTTTGTCTCTAGCGGGATTATGAGCTGTTTGTCTCTATTGGAATCATGAGCAGTTTGTCTCTAGCGGGACCATGAGCAGTTTGTTTCTAGCGGGGCATTTAGCAGTTTGTCTCTAGCGGGACCTCGAGCAGTTTGTCTCTAGCAGGAGAATGAGCAGTTTGTATCTAGTGGGACAATGTTCGGTTTGTCACTTGCAGGACCTCGAGTAGTTTGTCTCTAGTGGGACCATGAACAGTTTGTCTCTATCGGGACCATGAACAGCTTGTCCCTAGCAGGACCATGAGCAGTTTGTCTCTAGCGGGACCATGAGCAGTTTTTATCTATCGGGGCCAAAAGCAGTTTGTCTCTAGCGGGACCATGAGCAGCTTGTCTCTAGCAGGACCCTGATCAGTTTGTCTCTAGCGGACCATGAGCAGTTTGTCTCTAGCGGGACCAAGAGCAGTTTGTCTCTGGCGGGACCAGGAGCAGTTTGTCTCTAGCGTGACCACGAACAGTGGTCTCTATCGGGACAATGAGCTGGCTAACCACGAGATCATACAGGAGAATCCCATGAGGCGTTGACATGGAGCGCCCATCCGGCACAGACCCTGTAGCCACGCAGTATATGACTCCCGGTAGCGGCATCCTTCCGGCTAACCAGGTAGATAAAAGACCACTACCCTACATATTTTGTAGGCAAGCTTCAGCTCCTAACACCGAAAATCACCCCAGTAGCCAAGATTGTTGGCCTCATGGCAACTATACTCCCTAGTCTAAACAGCTGTTTTTTGAAGGCATAGAGGGCACCGCAGCTGAATAGCCCCTTGGATAAGAGGTTCGGCATCTGTGCAGTGCCATGCAATAAGTACAACTCTCAAGGCATACTGAACGATTTTTCGATCGCAAGGCAGTCTCTCAGAAACAAAAGGTCAGCCTGGTTGACAAATTGAAACATTAATCACCGGCACAGGTAGGTGGCGCTGGGCATGCAGGTATATCTGCCATATGGCCTTAGTGCCAGGCCTATACATGCTACCTCTCCACAGCCCGCTGCGACTCTAACTAGGATATCGATGCGCCTTTTCAATTCCACTGGAGACGGTACAGGATGTCATATATCTCGACTTTATCCCAACAGTTCAGCACGCAAAAGCTTCCCGCATGTTAAGTACGCGAATAAAAAAATGAATTAGCTTTGCTGTTGCTTTCCATATATATTTATCATCAGGATGGACCATCAATCATAAGGACCAGAATGCATGGCGTCTCAATCGCAGCGACCCAATGACGTCATTGGTTTTAGCATCCGGACATATCCAAGGACACGATATTGAATACTATTCACTGCCAAGCAGTAAGTCGCAACAAACGGCATATGCCATTGGGCATAATTATTCTAGTGCTGTTGTCAAGTGGATGAAACATGCCGCATCATACCGCAGTACGCCTTTCATATCAGTCCAATACAGCATTGGCGGTGAGGTTGATACAAAGGCGGCATTACACCTACTACTCTATAATGCATGGCACATAGCTATCATTAGCTTTGGCAGTGATGTTGAAAGAAGATATAACTGACTGATCTATAATGCAAAACACATAGCAATACATGCCCCATCATATTGGTGAACGCCTAACATAACAGTCTACTGGTGCATTTATGGTGAACTGATTTATAATGCATGACACATAACTATCTTTACTTTTTTGAGCATCAATAAGCAACGATTTACCACTCTTGTAGTCGTTGTTTGCCATGGTAACAGGTATATTAGTAGGTACAATTGCACCACTGGTTTAGTTTGCTGCCGTCTGTTTACAACCTATAGCAGACCGCTATCGTTCACGTTCATATCAACACGATGTACCTGATAAAAGTTAACCACCTGTTGCTTGTCTTAATTGTTCTACTGTCGTGCTTAGGATGCGCAGGTAAGTAACATTCAAGTTCACTTTAACGGAAGTCATTAAAGCACCAACGAGTGTATGCTAACATGCAAGGCAGAGATTACGGATGGGAATTGTGCCATTTGAATATCTTATCTACTTCTACCTAATGTCTGTCACACAATATTTAGAAAGAGTTAATTCTTAACCTCTGTTTAAAATGTCTCCTTGATCCATTTTATTTTATAGATGGTTCTCTAGAGTGGCCAGTGATTGGTGAACCACACATTGCAAGCTGCAACCTGTCAGGCGATACGTTAGCGATATGCCAAGCTGCCTGCTGCTCTAATAGCACGTGTCAAGGGATAGGTGTCCCTGAACTCTCATCCCGTCGCCTGGCGTTGTATGACAAACAGTTCACGACAGGTGAGTAAGCAATCACGTATAATGAGAATGTGTCGTAAGATAAATAGAATTAAGAAACGAATATATTAATAATCATTGTCATTTTGAACAGTTATGTTGGCTGAAAATGCGTCTTTGGAGTACAGCGCAATCTCGCCTAACGACCAAGGCGACCACCTCGCTAATAAGGCCACGTTTAGCCAGACCCTTTCTTAGAATGACCCATACATAACATGTTATATTGTCCCTATTTAGACAACCATCCAGCCGGGGTCTTAGCCAGGATTTGTAAACTGCCCGTCCATTCCCATCCCAAGCCCGCCCATCAAGTTATGACCAATTGATTATCATAACGTAGTTTTGCTTCCTTAAACATTATGATGGTACTTCATGAGAACATCATGATGGCACTCGTTGAATCGTTGATTATATCATGTATATTTCAAGTTACCGTAAATGTCTCGCTATCAGACAGAATTATTCGTTGATAACACTATCATTCTTTGAAGTCCTGTTCGAAAACTTCAGAAGGGATGGGGGGAATGATGTGTGTGTGTGTGTGTGCGTGCGTAATATGAAATATCAGACTGTTGTTCAAAAGAAATTTAATTGCAAATTAATGAGGACGAAAGACCAGGGCGCTCCACGAATGACAACAGTTTACACCGCAGCGCTTTCCTTTCACATCACCCATATCGCGATTATGACAGTTTGCACGACTTTATCCTGAGCTGGCACAAGCATATGCACGAAATAAAAAATTAGTCAAAAACTTGGCGTCGATATGATATTTCACCCAATTGCAATTTGTGAGCTTCATTCTCTCGCCAACAGTGTGGAGCAGAAGTTCATTAGATCGTGGGAAAAGCGATACCGTGAGGCAGACATTTAATAATTATGCTCCCATCGACCGTGCACAATGTATGCCAGCCTTCTAATTGTCATCATTCCTACAAACCTCGAACATATCGTGTATCATTTAAGAGAAGGCATAAGATCAACATGGATTGGGACTTTGTTTTGCGAGGAGGCGAAGCTGGTCGTAACTCCATTCACCATCGTTAAAGTATTATGGCGTTGATTAAACCCTATGCGTCATAAAAAGTGTTATCATACAGAACAGTATTTATTTTGATCGTAGATGAGCGGCCAGCGTGCAGCGTCGCTGTTTGTCTATAAATGAGCTGTTTAAACTGGCTTGGCTAATGCCTTGTACCCGGCCTGGGATAGAAGGCGTAGAAGGACCGAGGCAGTCGAGCGGGACCCTTGCGGGACTCGCACGGTTTTCTTACAGGTTCTCTATGGGCCTGTATAGTACACGTATTGGTAATTTCGACCCCGCGACCAAATCCCCGTAATTTACCAGTAGAACGCCCGCAGACCACCCGTTAAACATGTGACCACAACTTCGCACGGGGTATGATTTCTTAAGGGCTTCTTACGGGCCACAGCCCTGTACGGCCCTCATGACACGTGACTACAACTGGGGATGATTTCTTACCGTCTTCCCCCGGGCTACGGCGCCCGTAAGCACCTGCAGGTCTCATGTCACTTAGGCATTAGGTTGATTGGTGTTCAGTTATTCAGTCGCACAGGGTGCATGATTGTTGCTAGCTGTTTAGTCAATTGAAGCTATATCAACAGCAATAATGTCTTGATTGTGTTCTTAAGATGGGAGCTGGATTGGTTTGAAAGTATCATGGACACAAGCTATCCCTTCTGTAACCCGGCATTTTCATGCCAGAACGAATGCTGTGGCTCAATAGCTTGCCTGGGATATTGGAACAACTGGAGTACTGGACGTTACGGAGCTATTACAAAGGGTTCTACAGCAAACCAAGGTAAGCGTTAGAATCATCGGTTTTATATATATATCACTACTGAACGTCATAATACACCGAAGTTGTGAACGTGTGTATGTATGTATGTATGTATGTATGTATGTATGTATGTATGTATGTATGTATGTATGTATGTATGTATGTATGTATGTATGTATGTATGTATGTATGTATGTATGT
>CM067342.1:21472288-21477288 GCA_034190875.2 Urechis unicinctus
ATGCAGAGTGCCAGAAGGTTCAATCCACACAGACTCCATGCTGTGTTCGACCAAATGCCCACTGAAATGCACCACTAACGTGTGATGTACCATAAACCATCGAGGTTATTACTATGGACGATATCAGAGAGGCCATCATTTGAATTATATATCATAAGACGGGAACTGCGAGTGGAATGGTTATTGAAAGGCTACAAAATGGGTCAACAAAACATGAATAGCGGGATAGTTTTCACATGAGTGAACCTAGCTGCTATCCTTAACTTATGTAGGCAAAAGTACTCAAAATAAATATTGATGCGTAATAATTCCTGGGATAAAACAAAACTACTCCAGCTTAAATGGTTAATGATCTCAAATCATCAAATATCAATTAGCATCAAACTTAAAAATTCCATATTGAGCATGAGCAAATCTTCAATTCAATTAGCATTTCAAATAGGCACCAGAATCAGACGAAATAAAATCATTTAAGCGGGATCTCTCCAGAGCAGTTTGCGTTCTGAGTATGAGGTGTGGTGCAGTTTTAGGGGAGTCGGCCTACTAGACTCATCAACCATGTACAGCATACTAGTCTCATTAAACATGTAAGCTATCTTGTTGTACTATTTAACCGATGCGCGAGCTCCCCAGAAGTCTTTTTGTCTCAAACTCAGTATTTCTTAATGTCTATTTCCGATTCTCTACTTCTGTCTCTTTTTCTATGTACCTACCTGCATATTCGTCTGTCTGTCTGTCTGTGTGTCTGCCCTTTTCTCTTGATCTCTCTCTCCATCCCAACAGGTTCCATATTGAAAAAGTTTATTGCGTAATTGCATCTGTACTAGCCTCGACAATTATTGTCAGAGTTTGGCGACTACTAAGTAGCGCGAATTCCCTAGGGATAGGTCATAATGAAGTGATAAAAAATAGATATAGAACAAAAGGTATGTGTAAATGTACATACTATCGAGATTTATAATTTGTTAGTGAGACTCCGGTGGCTTTAAAATATGCATGTAAAAAAGGAATATGAATCATAAAACTTTTCTCCGGGGGTACGGTGATAAAACAACATTTTGATATCGGAAAAGTGGGTAAATGTATCATGCAAAAAAACGTGTGCTTGGCAGTAATAGAAAATAGGTCTTTGCCTCACGTTCACCATAATGATTTTGTGGTGTTGAAAAGCGTCATTTAGATGAATAAGGGATGGAATAGATAGACAAACTAAATCCCCAAGTTTTTATTCTACCTATTCAACGATAGTGCGAAATCATCTTGTCACATTTCTACATGCAAATAATAGGTTGAAGTAGCTGCTATATTGTGTTGGCCATAGGCTCTCGATTACAAACCTATCGCGTAATGAAGAATAAGATATTAGCTATTGATATGGCAGTGAAAGCTAAATGCGAAGAAAATTAAATGTAAAAAATGGTTTAATTCAAGTTAAGCATACTTTGATCAAATTAACCCTCTGATATATATATATAAATATATATATATATATATAAATATATATATAAATATATATATTTATATAAATATAAATATATATATGTATATATATATATGTATATATATAGGTTATATATATATATATACATATAGATATATATATATATGTATATATATATATATATATATATATATATATATATATATCTATATATATATATATATATATATATATATATATATATATATATATATATTTTATTGAAATGACAATAAACATAATTAAGAGGAGAAAGCAAAATCCTATTCCAGCAGTCAAAGCCCTGACAGCAGATTAGACCTGTTAGACGTTGCCATATGTATGGAATCCGGATAAGTAGCACTTGGCCATATCAAACAGGAATTGGTAGTGCTCCTGAAACAATGTTAAATGCAGCGAAATCATACATACATTTACAAATTATGATTGAACCAAGTTTTCGTATGCCTGCATTATTACCATAGATTGAATAGCTTGCGGTCGTCTGGACGTGATGTAGCGTGCTGCATGCAGTACAGCCACTTCCTGCTCCGTTTTCAGCACATCTAGCATGTAACTCCCTGCTGCAAAGAGTCCGCTTCGCTCAGCACCGTCACTGTAGCAGTAAATATCTGATGAGATACATTCATGCCTACCGCTGATATCAGATTATCCGCATTGATGTGCCAGGTACCTATCCATTTGTTTCTATGTGTTACCCACATGCAATGAACCACCGCGGCCCCTCTTGTCTGATGACGTCGCCATTCTATCACTTTCTCAATCAATGCAATTAAGTCATTTGGTTGAAATGGAATTTTGTCCTTATTTTCCAATCCCAATAACTGAAACTGCCGAAGTGTTCTTGGTTCATCGCCTATCTAGAGAAAGAACGTCACATGAGAAGCAAACATGCCGTCGGTAAAGGACAATATGCATTTACAATAAAATATTGTTAAGTATCAAGAAGAAGTTACCAATTTACGATCTTTAGACACCCTGAACGTGCGCACGACCATATTTGGGTGGTGCACCTGGTCCACACCAAGATTTTCTACCACGATTGGTCCATATTTTTCCGTGTGGCCAACAGCTTCTGGGAAATAATCGCCGCATGTCTGTAAACAGTACTTGATCTATAAAAAAGTATAACGCAAAAACAAATCTTAATCTGCAGCAATAGATAAGGGGTTGACTATCATACATCAACTAGAAAGTAATCCGGTATATATGACTTGAACAATATAAGCTTCGATATCGGCAAAGAAATATAAACATGCACATTCTTGTTAAAATAAAAGCATTTACGACCTCCGAGCTGTCCATGCCATTAAGCATTACGATGGTGTTGCAATCGTAATCATAAACAAGTCTCCAGAAGTCCACAACCGTATTTTGCAAAGGTGTTTGTGTCAGAATCGTTGCGTTCCGCGATGGATAGCTCTGCAGATGGAAGTTCCATTTAATAATTTGGGAATTGCGTTACAAAACAACATAACAGAGAAAGCATTTGAGGAACATGAGTTATTTAAGGTTGCCCAGCTACATCAAACCATTATCGTGGTCATTCTCGACTCACATCAACAAAGACGGCGTTAATGTAGTCGTTGCCCTCTGCGTACCCTGTTATCAAGCGAGGTCGATATCTATCATCTGCAAACCAATATCATCGCTTCATTGAGCACGATAGCTGAATTGTATCTGCTTAGACAGGTTTGTCTCCACTTCAGGGTCACATTTTGGAAGCATATAGTGGTCAATATCAACAGCCAGTCCCACTAACATAACCTGGTAATATGTCTTGAAATCTGTTCTTCGCGATGTTTTCGACGTCGCTCGCAGCTCCATGCTTTGGTCGTGGCTTGTATTGGCACATCACCTGGATAAAACACCCATGGTTGTGACTACTATACTTTCGAATATTTTCTTAATCGTATTTTAACGGGTCATCAAGTTAACTACCTCATATTCTTCATGCAGTGCATTCTGGTTCGAGCATGTTGTTTCATGTTGAGCAATAAACTGAGCACCAGGAATTTCGATGTCGCCAATACGAGTTTCAATTCCCTCTAAAACTGCATTGTAGAGATAGGTGTATTGGGCCTGTCAAACATAACCAAGTTAGTGAGGATGGATAATAGACAATAAGGTCACAATTCATCGGCAACCGTGTACGATACAACTGTAAGAGAACAAACCTCGGTTTGTACCATGTGCATCCTCTGGGTTCTCAGGCGATACACACAGACGAACACGTCCACCTGACATTCATGCTTGGCTTGATTCAACAGATAGTCTAAGGCGATGTAGGTCCCCGTCCGACCTACACCAGCACTGAAAGGTAAAAAAAAAGAACAGTGGTATATGTGATAAGGATTCTGGCACATTATTGAATATTACGGCTTTGTGAAGGATTGAAAGCATAACTAAAGGTTACGGCTATTTGATGTCTATCAAATGAATATTTTGACTGACCTGCAATGCACAACAAGAGGCCCACTGAGATCACAAGCTAACTTTCGTACTCGCCCTCTAAATGCAAGAAGGGGGAAGTTATTCTCCGGACATTTCTTGTCCTCCCAGGCTAGGAAATGAAGCTGATGAACCTCTCTTACTTCATTCTTATTGACAAATCAGGCGAAATACAATATGCGTACGCAATGAATCAACAGCTCGGACAGGTTAATCTTGCAGTGCTACCTTGTAGGATAGATGTAGCCTCCTGTATGCATAGTCTGCATGGACTTCCGACATCAATAGCAAGACCTTGAAAGGTCCATATATTTTCACTGTTTCCTTGTCACTCTCATCGGGCCAGTACATCGCACATTTTTTCTACAGTCACACATATATAACCATACATATTCAAATTATAATGAATTTACTTAATGACGTAATAAACAATCCACAGTGCAGCCTTCTTCCCCAACCCACCCACAGTAGTGACTTACTGGCAGAAAGCACAATACCTTGCCTCCTTCATTAGTGCCGGTCAGCATCACTATCCGGTTGGAACGCTGTTGCCATATCATGAACCAAAACGCCAGCACCGTGTCTTCCGTTGGTCCTTGATGTCACACATCAATGCATTATTTGGACAGCATAATGTGAAACGTAGCTCGCAAAATATATTGCCGAGCAGTGTAAACATTCATATTGTACATCCTTAAATGCTGCAGTGTGGACTCACCCTGAGCAGCTATGTAGTGCATGTCAATCTTAGGGTATCCCTGGCAGGAACAAACAAACAAACATAACGTAATTTGTAATGAATGGGTGATTATTTTACTGGTTATTACAACATTAGTGTGGCCTTTCAACAATGGAATAGCAACCTTTATATAGCTGGCGTTGATGTAATCCGATCCGCTGAGTTCGTCCGTTGCTTCTATCTTAACACGTGAGTCATCAACTGTAAGAGCAGATGTGACGTTTTTCATGCATCCCATCTCCGATTTAGTTTGCAATACGTATAATTGCAGAACACTACGATTTTAAGCCAAAACTTACATGGTTGTATGTTTTTAAATCTATTCTTGGC
>CM067342.1:21482288-21684916 GCA_034190875.2 Urechis unicinctus
AACTGCTGTGGGATTTTATCCATGTACTTCCTCTTTCCATATAGTGACACGCTGTAAGCAAGACATATTCACAAGGTGCGCGGAGTCACTGGTCTGTATGAAATCATGGCAGTCAAAGCGCACAGTTCTGTTAAAGCCACAACGCATTCAAAGCGGTTGGCACTTAAAGCAGATTCCATCAAATAGTATACTCACTAATTCACTTATTCACTCACTGAAACAGTTACTTACTCCCTCCCTCCTTCCCTCCCTCCCTCACTACTCACTCACAAACTCACTCACTCACTCACTCACTCACTCACTCACTCACTCACTCACTCACTCACTCACTCACTCACTCACTCACTCACTCACTCACTCACTTATTATATATCCAATGATATATGACAAAGATCGCCACATACCGCATAGCAGGTATTCAACGGATTCACCTTTACACACCCGTCCGACTGAAAGACTAACAACCTCCGCGCTCTAGCGAACAGTAGTGACATATTGTTTTTAGACAAATCTTGCTTTTGATTGGCATGCTAATACCGGGCATATACACATAAGCTTCGCCATTGATGTCATCGTGTCTGGAAAAGAATACCGGTCGGGTTTGTTTGGCGAGATAGTATATGCTAGGCCAGATGGGTCGAAATGACAATGAAAGGTGACCCTACTGATTATTGACATATAAGACTACTATAGCATACAATGTATCACTAGATTTCGTGTTACCTATGGAGGCATCTATATTGAGCTATAATACACCTACAAATCTTAAAGTCGGAATGTCGCTCTTGGCATAAGTGTGTAATATGGCCAATCTCAGGAAGCTATTAAGATTGTAGATGTTAGACTGAACACGATGGAAACAAATCAACAGAATGTTGGAGAAGCAGCACAAGTCTTAATAGGCAGGAATAATCATGCTTCTGATTTATACAATTCTCGATACCTGGGACGTTGCATGATTCGCCGCTCCATCCGGGATCGCAGCCGGCGACACACAATCCATTGGAGTAGGTACAAATGCTGCTCTCCAGGCAGTGACACCGTCCGTCACAGTTTGGCTCATCATTGGTTGTGTCTTTGTACTGACCTTGGCTACATACTGCAAACAAACAAAACTTAACTCGTTCCAATGAACTATTACTTGCCATATTTATCATTATCCCAAAGCTATAACAATACATTAAATGTATCAATGGCAATTTCAACAATGCGAATCAATATTTGTAATATTTACCCGAGAAGATAACAATGGAATTCTGGCCCCCACAAAGTTTCCTGCGGTCACCCCCGCATTGGTTCACACAGTTGTTGTCACTGAGCTGAGGTCCATTCACTGTGTGATAATGGCTGTCACCACACCAGCAAAAGTAACTGAACTGTGACAGTCATATGATTGCATTAACATGTATCTACCACAATTCAACAAGGATCAACTATATGTATTGCTGTATTTGTTTCCAAAGTGTGTAATATGGCCAATCTCAGGAAGCTATTAAGATTGTAGATGTTAGACTGAACACGATGGAAACAAATCAACAGAATGTTGGAGAAGCAGCACAAGTCTTAATAGGCAGGAATAATCATGCTTCTGATTTATACAATTCTCGATACCTGGGACGTTGCATGATTCGCCGCTCCATCCGGGATCGCAGCCGGCGACACACAATCCATTGGAGTAGGTACAAATGCTGCTCTCCAGGCAGTGACACCGTCCGTCACAGTTTGGCTCATCATTGGTTGTGTCTTTGTACTGACCTTGGCTACATACTGCAAACAAACAAAACTTAACTCGTTCCAATGAACTATTACTTGCCATATTTATCATTATCCCAAAGCTATAACAATACATTAAATGTATCAATGGCAATTTCAACAATGCGAATCAATATTTGTAATATTTACCCGAGAAGATAACAATGGAATTCTGGCCCCCACAAAGTTTCCTGCGGTCACCCCCGCATTGGTTCACACAGTTGTTGTCACTGAGCTGAGGTCCATTCACTGTGTGATAATGGCTGTCACCACACCAGCAAAAGTAACTGAACTGTGACAGTCATATGATTGCATTAACATGTATCTACCACAATTCAACAAGGATCAACTATATGTATTGCTGTATTTGTTTCCAAGAACTAAGCCAGCAACGCAAACTAATATATATACATTGATATATAGAGCAACAGAAACAATGATAAATAATAAAAACAACCATACGTAGGACTGGTCAAAGTCATGACTTACTCTTATGCCGGAGTATGTTTTACCCCGGAGTTGACATCGCTCAATGCACTTATCTATTGTCATCGTGGAAGCGTCATGTCCGGTATGTGTGTTCTCAGAGAGCACAGACTGGGAGGTATAGAATGTAAAACACCCCATACGCTTCTGCGCTGGAACCAGGATATTTGCAATCCGTTTATTAAAACTCAACGTGGACTTTACAATCCATTTGATATAGTTTCAGATGCAAAGTCAAGTACCCACCATGTGTCGGCTTCGGCTCTTCTAAGATGCCAAACAGGACAACTAGAAGAATCAAGGCAGCCATGTTTTATCGTAGAAGGCGAATTTCTCAGCATGTATCGCATCGCCAGTTAACTCTACGTTGCTCAAGTTAAGTGAATATTAACTTCCCTGTGACTAATGAAATACATCCTTAATTTTAGTCGAGGTGCTAGCTCAAAGCAATCTGTCATCCGTGTGATAAAGCTGATTTGTATTGCAGGGGGGGTAATAGCAAAAGACAGATATCTAATATCCAGATCAGAATTAATCGAATCAAATGTCCCTTAAGAACAGTGGTGTTTGTCTACTCAAGGCGTCAACTGTCATTGCTCTTTATGTAAATCCATGAATAACAATGCGCGATGTTCTTTAATATAAATTTGGGATGAAGAAATTTTAAGTGACCCCGCCAGCAGTCACATAAAATGTGCGGCCAGGTTTTGCGACTTACATGGTCTTTAAAGATCTCACACAACTGGTTAACTAGGTTATTTCAAACGTAGTCAGGCGTCGGTACCTTAGTATTTTTATGCAATTTTTATATAGCTACAACGAATACCATATGCATTGGCACAATGCATTGAATTTGTCAGAAGTGATCACGCTGCGGTGACTCGTTACTGATGACAGACGCTTTGACTTCACCAAGATCCATAATTAACCTTCACAGGAAATGCCGCTTTAAATCCAAGTCTACCATACATGAGCTTTAACTGTAATACTACGCTTAAAAAAACTAGCGGCTCATTAAACAGTTCTTTAATAGCAAACGGCTGTGCTCTAAGGACTCGTATCATTTGAATCGTTCACCCGCTTGACAACTACAGCTGTAAGGAGAGCACGACAAGTTCACAGATAAAGCTACCAAGTGTAGTAATGTAACTTGTACGCAATGGTATTAGGGGGGTGTGGGGGGTGGGAGGGTGTAGGGGCAGACTCTGTGACGATGACAAATCGGCGCAGTTCTTTAGTGAGTATATTATCTTTATTACTTGTTAATTTCGTCTATGGGAGATTAATTATGGGAGACCTTATCATTGAGTTGAGTAATTTATCCTTGTCCCCTATACTGGAGCCAGCTGCATGACGCATTATACAGGTGCCGTCGATAGGTGGCATGACCTTATCATCCGCACGAGCCTTCTTCTATAAGACCACGCAGCACATAAAACCTCACTCCATACCAAATATGTGGCGTGGTGGTAAGCTGCGTCGCCTTTGGGACCTACAGGTTGTAGGGTTCGATACCAAGGTGTGTAAACCTGACTGGTTCCCCGTGACTCTGATGATCACGTTAAATGGCGGTCCCATCTCTGAAAGAGGATGCACCCGACCTGGTAGCTCAATAGTACCGTACTGGACCTTCGTCCCAGCGGCGTCTCCAAATATCACAACCATCCTCATCCATCAACGTCGCGATATCACTTCGTTGTTGAATGTTAAACCGCAATACTAACAATACCATTGCCTGTGCTGCTGTCGGTGTCACGGATCAACATTTATAGGCAGCACCCTTTGGTTATATCTGGTCCTCCAGCCCAGTGGCCTAATTACCTAGCATGTCAACATGTCCAGTCATAGTACACCAGATTGATCCATTATTTGTGATACCTGGGAAGTTACATTTGTTTTATTTGCACATTCAGAGAAGCCTGCTGTGAAACCTTGCTGTCTGATGGTGACGAGGTCCATAGATGCTTATTTCTATTGACATATTTACAGCTGAACCTTCAACTCATGCATGCTCATGCAGTTCATTTAGGAGCTTTATTACACCAAACGACGATTGACCCTATGGAAGGTGATAATATCACAATTATCCAATTGCACGTGAGGATCAAAAGTTGTTACAACATGAGGCTGGTTATCGGGCTTTGCTAAGTATGAATCCAGTACATTATCTCTATTTGTAAGAGGAAACTTCAGGTCGGAGGCCGACTGCAATAGACACCCTCCTATTAAGCATCCTACTACACGAGGTTTCAGCGTTTTTCATAAAACTAAATGTTGATTACGAGGAACGTCTGACTGGAATACATGACAATGCTGTTTCTGCAACCTATAGTTGTTATTAACCTGATTGCTATGTTCGACTGAATGGATAAAGACACAATAACCCGACGCCATGCGTTAAACTCAATATATCAGCGCCCAGCCACTCCTGCTGCTACACCGACATTATTGGTCAAATTAAGATGCGGTACAATCCGTGATAATTAAACATAATACGCAGAATATCATCGTGCCTACCAAAGGTCTTGCATTTTAATAATGAATGATGTTGACGAAACAATGTTTTTATCAGGATAGTGACCCGAACAGACATCAGGAGCGCTTACATTGATCACTTGATGTGTATAAGCGACTTTCATTGTCGGGTTTTGGTATCACGATGGAGGATGGGGCCTTTGGACGCAGGTTCTATGTGTTTATCATTAATGTGGAGGAGGGTGGCCAGCGTACAACGAATAAACAATACTTAAGAAGTCGGTTTAAATTACATGTCCCATTTAGAGTGTATAATGTTTCGTATTTCGTGGTTTTTTTTTTTGAGTGTCTGATGGCCGGACCCTGTATCACACTCATTAATACATTAGCATATTGTATACAGCTATTTGGTGCGTAATTATTCATTCGTCATTTCGACCACCTCGCTCTACCATATTGCGTCCGACACAACACCCCAGACCCTTTGCTGTATAGGGCCTAGTGAAATTGATGACGGAACTGTAATTCAATTGTATGACTTTAACAGACACATATAATAACAGCATTCGCTGCAATTAGAATGTATTGATCATGGCATTTTTGTATTGACGTTAATTATCCCCCTTCGGCCCATAACCTTTTACTTCAAAACGCCGAAAAGCAAAAACAAGCACAGAACATGCCTCCTTTATAGCGGGGCAATAAAAGCCAGGTTGTAGTACAGATAGAAATAAGTTATAACTGTCGACCCAACCATAAAAACGGGAATTTATGTGAGTCATCCTACTATGATTACTACTGTAAAGGTTGTTATATGATTTCAATTTCAATGTCGAATTTTTTGGAGAAAAATGTAGAGGTCAGTATACATATTTGCCAGTTTTTTTTTCGATGAATAACGAATCATTTAATGATCAGGTTAGGTTTTAAGTGAATATCCCTTATCTACCTGTATATTTCCAACCAATCGTTTGCAACAGTATTTGTGACAGTGCCGTAATGAGATGGATTTTAAATTAATTTGCTCTTTGGCTACTTTACCATCTTTGGTGTGCTGAGCAGCAAAGAAACGGACATATCATTTTTAATCGTGGTTCCTACAGGAGTGCCGAGTCTCAATTGGGCGACACCCACATCAATAAATGCTAACGGCCCCACACAAGTGAGATTGACGTGGGGGTGTGGTGAAGCTAAGTACAGTGATATCATCAGTGGCTTGCTCTATAACACCTGGTACACTCTACGTGGGATCTGTGATAAGTTTTTCGATAACACTCACATCATTATATTGAATCTACTAGAGACTATGCCTTCTAGGCCACTGAGTGCAACACAGAATTGTGTGCCATTGATTGCGTATGGTTAGCTTGGAACCTATGGAGTCCCTGTTTGTCATCTTGTGGTCGAGGAACCCAACGAAGAGTGCGATTGGCTGACGGACCTTACCTCGGCGGTCGGCAATGCCAGGGTCCCTCGAATGAAGCCAAAATGTGTGAAATAGATATCTGTCTGAATGGTGGGTCCACTATCCTGTTAAATTTGAGGCCCATGTTAGCATTTGTACAGACACATAGGGTAGTTGTTAATTGCTAATGTCTTGTCATGTTTGTCAGGGGCCACTGTTACGGTCAGCCAACCAGTCATCACCACTGCTGATAGACGATTATCAGCGCAGAGCATCGGGGGGATTTCCCTTTTCTTTGTGGTTCTACCATTCACCTTGATCTGAGTCAGTGACCTGCCAACGATCCATAAAGCTTGCTGCACAAACACACACACACACACACGCACACACACACATACACACACACACACACACACACACACACACACACACACACACACACACACACACACACACACACACACACACACACACACACACACACACACACACACACACACACACTTTACATGGAGCGTCGTGTTAGTTTAAGTCACACGAAGAAACTTTTGGCAACATGGCCACACATCAAACCAGTATTGGACTGTAGGTTGTTTTGCCCTTAAGTACTTTTTCGCCTCAACATGCCTGTCAGTAGCGATGGACTCAATGTTCAAGCCATTCTAAGATAGTGATTTCAGGGCAAGCTTCGAGCCAGCTAACTCCATAGCATTGACAGTTTTGGTCAGCTAGTTTGTCCTATCGCGATCTGCGGTGTTGAGATGCACACGATACGCACTTGTAATAAGTAAAGAATCGAACTCCAGGTGTAGGGTTTATGCAAACTTGAGCTTTATTTTACTGTTTTCAACTTTCGAATTTTCGATGTTACTTAGCCTGAATTTTAGAGAGAGATCTGTTGAACTCGGATGCCAGGAGAGAACTGATATTGAAATGTAAAGGGTTTCCCTCAACGACTTAGGCACGCCATCCCAATTCTCATGGGACGTGCAGTAGCCAGGTCAGTGAGGGTTGGGCCTTCGGCGTTGCCTGGGCAGGATGGTCATATGGCTCTGGAGTATGGGGTATGTATGAGGAGAGGGTGGAAGTGGCAGGTGACATGTAGGTCACTTGTGGATCTGGGAAACTGGGGCTTATAATTAATATAAGCTGTTGGGGGTTACTCCATCAACTGATGACTGAGAAGGTACGTTATGATTAATGGTAGGTCTGTTATGAATTTAGCACTCAACAAGTTGCACTCTGTTCGTATGCAGTGCTGAGATGTGCTGAATTTTATTTCTTCCAGGCAAGATGGATATCTGTGACTGCAGCCACCACTACAATAAGTGTGCTGCAATTTCATTCATCATAGCCTTACGGGATGTCAATGACTTTGAAAAGGCACATGGCTACATGCAACAGAAGTAATCCCTGTCAATGCATTTCATCAAATATAATAATACAGGTGCCTTGTGACACTTACCGAAACATTTTCCTGCAACCCAAATAACAAGAGAGAGCAAGCCTCAGGGTCGGCAGTGCTTTGGTGTGGTACCTGAGGCTCTATATCTGATTCATCACTGTCACTTGATTGATCTGTTCCCTTAGCTGCCTTCATTTACTACCTACATATATTTGACATATCAGCACATGTAAACAAATTTAATGACTCGCAAATTTAATTCAGAATATACAAACACTGTAAAAAGCAACAAATTATTATCATAAGAATGGTACTTGCCTGGCAACCATACCCTCAAAGAAGAAGACCGGCATCTTTGGGGCAAACTGGTTAACCAAACTATGGAAGGCTTCAACCGATAATGTTTGCAAGTCGCCTGACAGTTTGCGAACATCCTGGCAGAGTAGATGGTTGTTGACCAACTTCTCTAGCTTAACAGCTACATGACTGCCTGTTAGAACCAAGTTATGTATGTAAATTGTTAACTCTATCATTGCAGTATTTTATAGAAAAATTTGACATAAGCATCTCGTTCAACTTGTAAAAGGCATATAACTAGGCCATTTATTAAATAATGAATAAAATATGATGCCCAAAAATGGGGTGGGAGGGGTTCACTTGCCTCACCATCCTTTCTTGCTTGCTTGACAGCAGAGGCCTTCGAAAAAAGGGTAGACACAGCATCTTGCTTCAAAACCCGCTTACACTGTGGTATCCAACCAAATCTCTTCTCTAAGTTTCGGTGCCTGCTCAAAACATTCCTCGGTGAAATGAACCGAGCACACAAATGAGTACTTGCCAGGGCCCGGCCATTTGTCTCGCGATCGTAGTACCTGGACAGTCCTTACCAGGAAATTTTAACAAGCTCATGCCGTCCAGACTAGTTCGCGAGCAGCCCCCAACACAACAACGATTAACCATCGTGTTCAATCGGTCACAAGATGGCTCAAAACGATCAAAAATCCAAAAAACGAGAGACGAACAATGTAAACACTAGGGAACTCCCTGCGTCTCTGAGAACGGGCTTACTTTAGTGACGTCACACGCCTGGGTCTGACCTAGATAATGGCTGCCGCAGCTTTTGTCGAGCGCGCTAATTTGAATTGACATTTTATCAAATTTTGGCCTTAACTGATCTGATGCGCCGGTTATTGGACCGATTTGAGTTTATTGATCACATTATGAATTGATTTCAGCGAAGTACTTATAACCGTGCGATAGGCACTTTAAGTCCACCCTGTTGTTAAGCAAACCCTGCTTTTTTCAAATCGTTCATATTTTCCTGAGGTCACCAGTAAGTGGGGGGCGCCTATGGTGAATCATAACGTTTGGCGTTTTGGTTCGAGGGACATTTCGACAGGACGAACTTTATCATTACGGCTTTAAAAAGCTCCTCTTCCAACTTTAAGTAAACCATTAGACTTTGACCCTATCTAGTACTGCCCTAGTCGCGTTAAAGGTTGCATCATTTTCGGGCTGACGTTTTTTGTACGTCATGTATACTGATATACCAGGCGTGCGGTACATTAAATAAACGAGCTTAGTTAGGCAAATAAAGCACTCTCAGCATATGAATGATGGCACGCAAATGCGTATTGCTGAGCTTGAGGGTCGTGTTAAAACGAGAAAATAGATTTGGAGATTAAAATGAATGATACTGTGAGTAATTGGAGTGCAACAACAATAACCCCATTAAGCGCACAAAATATCTGGAGGAACAACTGGCCTCTATGAGCATTGATGGGTTCTGTGAGGTTGCTAGCTGAAGTCTGATAGAGCATTGTCATGCTAGAGGAAATGCAACTTGCTATGTAAAAGAATGCATATACCATAACATCAAAAAACAAAATTGACGTTGAAAAGTAAATTAGCACGGCGCCGCACTGGTATTTTGAAAATATTTCTCTAAGCACCATTCATGTGACCAGCTTCTATTAAAAAATTTGACGCCTGCATTATCATAAATTTGACTAATAATGTTACAAGTGTCTGTCAAACTGACAGCCATTGCATGGGAAGAGCAACAGGACGATCCCGTGGGAAGTGATGCCAGCGTACCGAGCAACGCTTATGGCTGGGGCCAGATATATTAAATCATCACGCGGATGAATTAGGGAATAGCAACGATGGTATGTGAATGACGTTCATAAGGCATCCATATTCCTATAGGCTTCAATCGATGGATTATCCAAAGCGGAAATGACACCAAGCCATAGTGTCAACGGTCGCATGGCCTTAACGAGTCAGAACATCAACCTAAGTATCGAGAAGCGTCAGTTGTCTCTAGCGGGACCATGAGCAGTTTATCTCTAGCGGGACAATGAGCAGTTTGTCTCTAGTGGAACCACGAACAGTTTGTCTCTAGCAGGACCATGAGCAGTTTATCTCTAGCGGGACAATGAGCAGTTTGTCTCTAGTGGAACCACGAACAGTTTGTCTCTAGCAGGACCATGAGCAGTTTATCTCTAGCGGGACAATGAGCAGTTTGTCTCTAGCGGGACCATGAACAGTTTGTCTCTAGCGGGACCTTGAGCAGTTTGTCTCTAGCGGGACCACGAACAGTTTGTCTCTAGCAGGACCATGAGCAGTTTATCTCTAGCGGGACAATGAGCAGTTTGTCTCTAGCGGGACCATGAATAGTTTGTCTCTAGCGGGACCTTGAGCAGTTTGTCTCTAGCGGGACCATGAACAGTTTGTCTCTAGCGGGACCATGAGTAGTTTGTCTCTAGTGGAACCATGAGCAGTTTGTCTCTAGCGGGACTATGAGCAGCTTGTCTCTAGTGGAACCATGAGCAGTTCGTCTCTAGCGGGACCATGAGCAGTTTGTCTCTAGTGGGACCATGAGCAGTTTGTCTCTATCGGGACCATGAGCAGTTTGTCTTTAGCGGGACCATTAGCAGTTTGTCTCTAGCGGGACCATCAGCAGTTTGTCTCTAGTGGGACTATGAGTTGGCTAACCGCGAGATCATAATGGAAAAGCCGATGAGGCGTTGTCATGGAGCGCACCATTCGGTACAGATGCAGTAGCCACGCAGTATATGACGCCCGGTAGCGGCATCCTTCCGGCTAACCAGGCTGATAAAAGACCAGTACCCTACATATTTTGTAGGCAAGCTTAAGCTCCTCACACCGAACATCACCCCAGTAGCCAAGATTGTTAGCCTCATGGCATCTAAGCGCCCGAGTCTAAACAGCTGTTTTTGACGGCATAGAGGCCACCTCAGCTGAATAGCCCCTTGGATAAGAGGCTCGGCATCTGTGCAGTGCCGTGCAATTTGTACAACTGTCAAGGCATACTGAACGATTTTCCGATCGCGTGGCAATCTGTCAGAAACCAAAGGTCAGCCTGGTTGACCATTTGAAACATTAATCACCGGCACAGGTAGGTGGCGCTGGGCAGGCAGGTATATCTGCCATATGACCTTAGTGCCAGGCCTACACATGCTACCTTTCCTCAGCCCGCAGCGACTAGGGTACTGATGCCTCGTACGCCTTTTCAATTCCACTGGATATCGACTTAATCCCAACAGTTCAGCACGCAAAAGCTTCCCGCATGTTAAGTACGCGAATAAAAAATGAATTAGCTTTGCTGTTGCTTTCCATATATATTTATCATCAGGATGGTCCATCAATCATCAGGACCAGAATGCATAGCGACTCGATCCCAGCGACCCAATGACGTCATTGGTTTTAGCATCCGGACATATCCAAGGACACAGTCAATCGATATTGAATGATATTCACTGCTAAGCAGTAAAACGCAACAAGCGGCATATGCCATTGGGCATAATTATTCTAGTGCTGTTGTCAAATGGACGAAACATACCGTATCATACCGCAGTACGCCTTTCATATCAGTCCAATACAGCATTGGCGGTCAGGTTGATACAAAGGCGGCATTACATCTACTACTCTATAATGCATGGAACATACTATCATTAGCTTTGGTAGTGATGTTGAAAGAAGATATAACTGACTGATCTATAATGCAAAACACATAGCAATAAATGCCTCAATATATTGGTGAACGCCTAACGTAACAGTCTACTGGTGCATTTGTGGTGAACTGATTTATAATGCATGACACACAACTATCTTTACTTTTTTGAGCATCAATAAGCAACGATTTACCTCTCTTGTAGTCGATGTTTGCCATGGTAACAGGTATATTAGTAGGTACAATTGCGCCACTGGTTTAGTTTGCTGCCGTCTGTTTACAACCTATAGCAGACCGCTATCGTTCACGTTCATATCAACACGATGTACCTGATAAAAGTTAACCACCTGTTGCTTGTCTTAATTGTTCTACTGTCGTGCCCAGATTGCGCAGGTAAGTAACATTCAAGTTCACTTTAACGGAAATCATTAAAGCACCAACGAGTGTATGCTAACATGCAAGGCAAAGATTACGGATGGGAATTGTGCCATTTGAATATCTTATCAACTTCTACCTAATGTCTGTCACACAATATTTAGAAATAGTTAATTCTTAAACTTTGTTTCAAATGTCTCCTTGATACATTTTATTTTAAAGTTGGTCTTCTAGAGTGGCCAGTGACATGCCAAGCTGCCTGCTGCTCTAATAGCACATGTCGTGGGATATGTGTCCCAGAACTCTCATCCCGTCGCCTGGCGTTGTATGACAAACAGTTCACGACAGGTGAGTTAACAGTTATATATAATGAGAATGCGTCTTAAGAAGAATAGAATTAAGAAACGAATATATTAATAATTATTGTCATTTTGAACAGTCATGTTTACTGAAAATGCGTCTTTTGAGTACAGCGCAATCTCGCCTAACGACCAAGGCGACCACCTCGCTAATAAGGCCACGTTTAGCCAGACTCTTTCTTAGAATGACCCATACATAACATGTTATATTGTCCTTATTTAGACAACCATCCACCCGGGGTCTTAGCCAGCATTTGTAAACTGCCCGTCCATCCCCATCCCAAGCCCGCCCATCACGTTATGACCAACCGATTATCATAACGTGGTTTTGCTTCCGTAAAAGTTATGATGTTATTTCATGAGAACATCATGATGGCACTCGTTGAATCGGTGATTATATCATGTATATTTCAAGTTACCGCAAATATCTCGCTATCAGACCGAATGATTCGTGGATAATACTATCATTCTTTGAAGGGATGGGGGAATGATATGTGTGTGTGTGTGCGTGCGTGCGTAATGTGAAATATTACCGATTTCTTACCGTCTTCCCCCGGGCTACAGGCACCCGTAAGCACCTGCAGGTCTCATGTCACTTAGGCATTAGGTTGATTGGTTTTTTAGTTATTCAGTCGCACAGGGTGTATGATTGTTGCTAGCTGTTTAGTCAATTGAAGCGATATCAACAGCAATAATGTCTTGATTGTGTTCTTAAGATGGGAGCTGTGATTGGTTTGAAAGTATAATGGACACAAGCTATCCCTTCTGTAACCCGGCATTTTCATGCCAGGGCGAATGCTGTGGCTCAATAGCTTGCCTGGGATATTGGAACAACTGGAGTACTGGACGTTACGGAGCTATTACAAAGAGCTCCACAGCAAACCAAGGTAAGCGTTAGAATCATCGGTTTTATATATATCACTACCGAGCGGCGGTCCATGGCAAGTCCGAACGTCATAATACACGGAAGATGTGAACGTGTGTATATATGTATGTATGTATGTATGTATGTATGTATGTATGTATGTATGTATGTATGTATGTATGTATGTATGTGTATGTATGTATGTATGTGTATGTATGTATGTATGTATGTATGTATGTATGTATGTATGTATGTATGTATGTATGTATGTATGTATGTATGTTATGTATGTATGTATGTATGTATGTATGTATGTATGTATGTATGTATGTATGTATGTATGTATGTATGTATGTATGTATGTATGTATGTATGTATGTATGTATGTATGTACGTACGTACGTACGTACGTACGTACGTATGTATGTATGTATGTATGTATGTATGTATGTATGTATGTATGTATGTATGTATGTATGTATGTATGTACGTATGTATCTATGTATCTATGTATCTATGTATCTATGTATCTATGTATCTATATAAGAATGTATGAGTAGTATATGTATGTTCCCGAACTCGCATCGTTTTGATGCAAATTAGATCGTGTATGATTTGGGTGTATGTACCCGAAGTCGCATCGTTTTTGATGCAAATTAGGTCCCTTATTCTGCTGACGCTTTTCGCTGACAACGAATTCGGTGCGATATTTTGATGACATCATTCTATTTTTGGAAAGTGTTTTCGACTGCTGAGCTTTGCGAGCTGATGTGATGAACGGGCGCTATTTGGGTGAGGTCATTTTTGGCAGTTTTATTGAGAAGTTTGTAAATGGCTATTAAAAGTCAAAAAGCGATAATGGTGTTGAAAGATTGGGAAGTCAAGGATAGCGTTATTGTTGGCGGGAGTATTCACCCGTTGCTCTTAATATGAAGACGGTCTTTACGAGGTTATTTGTAGCTATTAACTTCCTTTATCCCATGACATGTGGTGATATATTGAATTGGTGACCTTAGAATGGTAGGGTTATGTCATTAGGGAGGTTAGTTACCTTAGCAACCTGATGAATGGGCAGTATTTGGGTGAGGTCATTTTTGACAGTTTTATTGAGGAATTTGTAAATGGCTATTAAAAGTCAATTTGCGTAGTATGTCGGTCGATTGGAGTTTTCACGTGAATGAATCTTACTAGCATATGAGTATTCAATTACATACGAGGGAAAATGACAGGTGACTTTAATTTGAAGTGTGTTCTAACTCTCATTGAGAATATAACGACAGATGGGTTAAAACTTGACCATTGGCTATTTCTCAAAATGGGGGCGGAGTTATGGGTTACAAATAGCGGATTGTAACTTTACTTCAAAATAGTTTTCTTCTGAAATATTTCCAAATAGCAACGATGGAGCACATTTATAAAAATTTTATTTCTACTGATTGTGAAAAATCGAAATTTTACCTTTCAAATTATCCTGATTTAATCGAACTGACGTTGAAAAAACCGGATTCAGAGAAGCGATGTGGACGAGCATGGAAGTATATTACAAGCATTTCGAATATACAGTTGGAGTTACAGGGGAGTACCCTTGATATCATTCGACCCCCACCCTGTGCTGTGACGAAAAGCTTAATGACATTGGGTGATCTTTATATTGACAGATTATCGATGATTATGTTGACAGAAGCTGTGTTGGCTGCTAATGAAAGAGCTATTCGGACTCATACGCGATGTGGTAGACTGCAAAAATTTTTACAAATATAATTTATCTGAAGATGTACCCAACCTCAACCAGAATATATTTGAGGAATGCGATTCAACCTTTAAAATTAACGGGAGTTATGGATTCTTATTACGCAACAAAGAAACAGACGAATTGCGCTATTTTCACTTGTAACCTCTACGGAATAACGATGATTTTGACAGGGCTATGCGTGAAATAACGCAAACAGACTTGACCTACGCCCAGAATCAACGACCTGACTCGAGTGTGGAGGCAGTAACATTTTGACCGTCTTTTTGAACCCAATCAAAGATCACGTGATCGGCTACCCACCACCTGTTATACCGGATCACCTGAAAACAAACAGAGCCATCAACTTGTTAGACTGAAAGAAAAGTAAGTGGCTAATAACTTACCGGAAGGCCGGTGCATACACACGCTTTATTGGGCTAAATGAAGTCCAGGTTCAGCGGAGAGTGACCAGGCGCTGGTATAAACGACCATGGAAGTCGTAAACCCTGGGGGAGGTAAGCTGAGACAAGAAAAGGGTGCGCGAGGAATGCGAACGGAGAGAGCGCCAGAGGGGGGTTAAACACCAGAGAGGAAGAGGTTAATTACTTGCTATTAAAGACTCAATAGCACGATAATGAGGTGTTATATATCTCACCTGATGAATCTGTGGTATAATTACACAGTTGAGTGATTTACTGATCGTCGAATTCACGATGCGCTTCTATGGTCATTAGGTAACGGTTCATGTCGAACGATTTGAGTCATTGTGAGTTGCGGCCCCATAGTGATAAAGACTAGTGTATATCATTGTCAACCCTGGGTGTTGGTCGAGCGTGACCCTCAATTATTGAACAATCTCTCGGGGGTGTTTCTATTCATTTGACATTCGTACATGAAGGTACTGACATACTCATATTATAACTGTAACAGCTGTACCGCGGATCCAGCTGGTTACATATTATGGTACACATCAATATTAACGAAAGCGATTATCGGAAGGAAACACCCAAACATCAGGAGATATATGTGTTCTTCATCAAACTCTTACGTGATTTCAACTTGGAGTGGCGGGGTCACTCTCCTATGGAGCAGAGATATGATATTCTACTTACACCTGACCAACCCACACACATTGCCTTCACTCCTCCCAATATACAGACACACATGCATTTTCCCCCAGTCTTCAAACTATTACGCCAATAAGCTGATATATAAATAACTTTGAAATATCGACGATTGAAATAATTATTCACTTAGCATTTTCTTTTGCAATTATTTTGTCGTAACTTACGATATGTGTTTAAGTCATGATTTACTCCTGCATATTCTTTCTTAGCACACTTAGTCATAATCATATTTTTTATTATACCTGCCTGTCATAATATAATTTTATATCTCATATCCAGTACTAATTACCTCCACTTTGTATTCTTCTGTGTATTGAACATTGAATAACAGTTAATCACCTGTCTCATCAATGTCATTAGTAATCACATATTATAACCTTTTATCAATACCATATATTCTTAAACTTTTTGTTCTTTATACTTACCTCATGTTTCCATGTAAGTTGTACTTGACAATGACATTGTTAGTATTATACCATCCCATATCAACTTGTATGTTAAGAAACTATCTTATTAGTTTTATACCCTTTGACTTGATTCTTGACTCCTTCACAAAATTACATATTTTTTCCAGTTTGTACATATTTACTCCATTAAAATGATAAATACATAACTTTCAAATGGCGACGATTGGATTTGTCTGTCCATGATATTGTTGTTTTATTTAATTGTCATAATCTAAGGGTCATTTAGTTTTTCTGTAATTGGAGATACGGTTTCTGTAACGCCACCCTAATTAAACATGTTCCACAAGAAAAAGGAAATGTAACTAACCCAACAAATATTATATGTGAATATAATAGTTTTTGTTTATTCACAGCCATTTTGGTTTATTAAGATATTATGACCCTCAACATTACTATAACTAAGTACTGGATAGCGAGACTTGACGACATGAGTTTTCACCTGATTTTATTGAAACTTTGTTGAAGAGATTAATAACTCGATCTTTGAACGGGTTAATGATGTTGAGAAATTTCTATTCATTTGTTTGGCATACGGCCTCTGTCAGTGAAATAGTATTTAACAGTTTGAAGCAAACTGGTAACAAATTCTTATTTTGACTTTAGTTTGCACGTGAATGAAAATTAATACCATGGCGGTATTCAGTTACTGATGAATGAAAATTACAGGAGACTTGTCATAATATACTGAATAAATTTTAATTCGAAGGAAGAGTTTTGTAACTCTCATTTGGAATTTAGCTTGCTGGTGAATGTAATTGTCAGAGTTTAGGGTGGAGTTATGGGTTACAAATAGCGCAATTATGGTGGGTTTAGGCGAAAAAATAGTTTTCATCTGAAATTATATTGTCAGAACAATAATTATGGTACACATATATAGACACCATGTTGTTTCCACTGATCCCAAAACATCGAAATTTTGTACATGGAAGTATCCAGATCCGGTGACAAAAACTATTTCCAACCTGAATAAGGAAGAACAATGAGTACAACAAAAATTTAATACAAACAGTTTGAGAGTGTAGTAGATGCCACTGGCGAATGTCCAGGATTCGTCTCGACCCCTACCAACCGGATCAAGGTGATTTTGAAGGAGTAATCGTTTTAAACAGGATACATCGTGGTATAGATTCGTTGACTTTTGTATATGTTGTAAGTATATATTTCTTTGTATGCAGACAACCCATCTAAACCACACCTGACCTAGTGTGAGTGCAAGAACTCTGAACAGGTCCGAACAGGTTTTCTCTTTCTTTATTCTTAGAGATTAAAACAAAAAGATAATAATTTGTTTTGTTTGTAGGAAGAAGATGAAGATTCGTTAATAAGTTAGAAATAGATATATATATAATGTTATACCGGTGTTTGTGTTATTAATCGGACTTGACGAATCTGTGGTATAATTACACAAGTTGGTAATGTGATTTACTTATTGTCGAATTCACGACGCGCTTCTATCGTAATTAGATAATGTCTCGTGTCAAACGATTTGATAAATTAGTCCTTGTGAGTTGCGTCCCCTTAGCGATGAAGTTTACTCTAGCGTATATCATTGTCAACTCTGGATGTCGGTCGATTTCCCAATCTTATCAGAAATTACACGATCATTTTGCTGAACTTTGCGCGAAAACTCGACAAAAGAAATACCTCATGTCAACGACCGGTTAACATTTTAGGGGTGTTGTAGATATAAACACGAGATGGCGAACAGGGTTTGTTTTTTTATTTTTTTCTTACTCTTAGAGATTAAATCAAAAGGATAATAATTTGTTTTGTTTGTGATTACTAATGACATTGATGAGACAGGTGATTAACTGTTATTCAATGTTCAATACGCAGAAGAATACAAAGTGGAGGTAATTAGTACTGGATATGAGATATAAAATTATATTATGACAGGCAGGTATAATAAAAATATGATTAGAGAGTGTAGTGATGCTAAGAAAGAATATGCAGGAGTAAATCATGACTTAAACACATATCGTAAGTTACGACAAAATAATTGCAAAAGAAAATGCTACGTGAATAATTATTTCAATCGTCAATATTTCAAAGTTATTTATATATCAGCTTATTGGCGTAATAGTTTAAAAACTGGGGGAAAATGCATGCGTGTCTGTATATTGCGAGGAGTCTCTTGCAATGTGTGTGGGTTGGTCAGGTGTAAGTAGAATATCATATCTCTGCTCCATAGGAGAGTGACCCCGCCACTCCAAGTTGAAATCACGTAAGAGTTTGAATGAAGAAATAAATATATCTCCTGATGTTTGCGTGTTTCCTTCCGATAATCGCTTTCGTTAATATTGATGTGTACCATAATATGTAACCAGCTGGATCCGCGGTACAGCTGTTACAGTTATAATATGAGTATGTCAGTACCTTCATGTACGAATGTCAAATGAATAGAAACACCCCCGAGAGATTGTTCAATAACTGAGGGTCACGCTCGACCAACACCCAGGGTTGACAATGATATACACTAGTCTTTATCACTATGGGGCCGCAACTCACAATGACTCAAATCGTTCGACACGAACCGTTACCTAATGACCATAGAAGCGCATCGTGAATTCGACGATCAGTAAATCACATCACTCAACTGTGTAATTATACCACAGATTCATCAGGTGAGATATATAACACCTCATTATCGTGCTATTGAGTCTTTAATAGCAAGTAATTAACCTCTTCCTCTCTGGTGTTTAACCCCCCTCTGGCGCTCTCTCCGTTCGCATTCCTCGCGCACCCTTTTCCTGTCTCAGCTTACCTCCCCCAGGGTTTACGACTTCCATGGTCGTTTATACCCGCGCGTGGTCACTCTCCGCTGAACCTGGACTTCATTTAGCCCAATAAAGCGTGTGTATGCACCGGCCTTCCGGTAAGTTATTAGCCACTTACTTTTCTTTCGGTCTAACAAGTTGATGGCTCTGTTTGTTTTCAGGTGATCCGGTATAACAGGTGGTGGGTAGCCGATCACGTGATCTTCGATTGGGTTCACAAAGACGGTCAAATTTGTTACTGCCTCCACACTCGAGTCAGGTCGTTGATTCTGGGCGTAGGTCAAGTCTGTTTGTGTTAATTCACGCAAAGCTCTGTCAAAATCATCGTTATTCCGTAGAGGTGACGAGTGAAAATAGCGCAATTCGTCTGTTTCTTTGTTGCGTAATAAGAATCCATAACTCCCGTTAATTTTAAAGGTTGAATCGCATTCCTCAAATATATTCTTGTTGTGGTTGGGTACATCTTCAGATAAATTATATTTGTAAAAAAATTTGCAGTCTACCACATCGCGTATGAGTCCGAATAGCTCTTTCATTAGCAGCCAACACAGCTTCTGTCGACATAATCATCGATAATCTGTCAATATAAAGATCACCCAATGTCATTAAGCTTTTCGTCACAGCACAGGGTGGGGGTCAAAAGATATCAAGGGTACTCCCCTGTAACTCCATCTGTATATTCGAAATGCTTGTAATATACTTCCTTGCTCATCCACATCGCTTCTCTGAATCCGGGTTTTTCAACGTCAGTTCTATTAAATCAGGATAATTTGAAAGTTAAAATTTCGATTTTTCACAATCAGTAGAAATAAAAATGATTTTTATAAATGTGCTCCATCGTTGCTATTTGGAAATATTTCAGAAGAAAACTATTTTGAAGTAAAGTTACAATCCGCTATTTGTAACCCATAACTCCGCCCCCATTTTGAGAAATAGCCAATGGTCAAGTTTTAACCCATCTGTCGTTATATTCTCAATGAGAGTTAGAACACACTTCAAATAAAGTCACCTGTCATTTTCCCTCGTATGTAATTGAATACTCATATGCTAGTAAGATTCATTCACGTGAAAACTCCAATCGACCGACATACTACGCAAATTGACTTTTAATAGCCATTTACAAAGTCCTCAATAAAACTGTCAAAAATGACCTCACCCAAATACTGCCCATTCATCACATCAGGTTGCTAAGGTCACTAACCTCCCTAATGACATAACCCTACCATTCTAAGGTCACCAATTCAATATATCACCACATGTCATGGGATAAAGGAAGTTAATAGCTACAAATAACCTCGTAAAGACCGTCTTCATATTAAGAGCAACAGGTGAATACTCCCGCCAACAATAACGCTATCCTTGACTTCCCAATCTTTCAACACCATTACCGCTTTTTGACTTTTAATAGCCATTTACAAACTTCTCAATAAAACTGCCAAAAATGACCTCACCCAAATAGCGCCCGTTCATCACATCAGCTCGCAAAGCTCAGCAGTCGGAAACACTTTCCAAAAATAGAATGATGTCATCAAAATATCGCACTGAATCAGTTGTCAGCGAAAAGCGTCAGCAGAATAAGGGACCTAATTTGCATCAAAAACGATGCGACTTTCGGTACATACACCCAAATCATACACGATCTAATTTGCATCCAAAACGATGAGAGTTCGGGTACATACAAATACTACTTGTATGTATGTATCTGTGTATGTATCTGTGTATGAACGTGGGTGAAGATCTGCATTTGTGTGGGTGCCTAGCATGTCAGCTTTTGTCATTTCTATGTGGCCACTGCCAATTATAGCATCGTTCCCATCAGATTATCGATCGTAATATTTATCTGATTGTTACATTCAGGTTTGCAATGTTTTTATGTAGAAGTTGGAACTTCTCAAAACTGCCCAGAAGGTTTATTTATGTTCAATTTACGCTGCAGATGGCACCTGTATATATGCCGCCCATATATTCATGCCCTCAGTTACCTGTCATCTCCGAGATATAACGAGGTGTGCACATGCGTGCTGCATCGATTCTGCCTGTAGTGGAATGAAGATACTGAACGACGACATCAATATCATACTTCTTGATAAAAGTCTGAACCTTCAATGCATCGGTAAGACGCAATGGATTTGTCTGCTGGATTTATCCATTAATTTGTCGAATTTCCTTTACTGCCAGGCATTCAAACACACACTGTTAGGCTTTAGGGCATATATACAGTTTACATACTTCGGAGAATAACTTTTTGTCTTAAAATTGATTGATTTTTAATAATTCATTTTCCAAATTGGGGTGTTCAATACTATTTAATCCATATATCCGATTAAAGTCCCCATTCAAGTCATGATAACGCCTCAATAAACTGAGGTGACGTCTACCACGAACGAGTATTTTACTACTCCAAAAGAGTTGACGGCTACAGGTGATGGGGTGACCGCTTCTCCCATACAGTCATCTTCAAGCATGGTGACTTCTCTCATGCAATCTACGTCTACTGACCAAGTCACGAGCTCCAAGATTACAACCTCAACTGCTAGCATGGCGTCTACACCTATTGAGTCGACCTATGACTTGGATGAATTGACGGTTACATCAGAAGACTCGACACAGGCCACCAGTGCTTCAGCGCGTGGAACGGAAATCAAATCCTCAGAGACTGATATATCTTTCAGCAGCTCAGCAGCGTCCATTGCGCCTTCAGCAACTGAACCATGGAAGTCGTCAGCATTTATGCAACCATCTCCAACTTTTGTGACGACTTCATATGAACTTCCCAATAACCGTGAGTTTCCATTGATTGATTCAATCAAGTAGTACACACACACACACACACACACACACACACACACACACACACACACACACACACACACACACACACACACACACACACACACACACACACACACACACACACACACACACACACACACACACACACACACACACACACACACACACACACACACACACACACACACACATACATATATATATATATATATATATATATATATATATATATATATATATACATATATACATATATTTATTTATATATATTAATATATGTATATATGAATATATATATGTATATATATATTAATGTTTCAGTAATATATATATATATATATATATATATATATATATGCATATAGATATATATATATATATATATATAGATAAATATATATATAAATACATATACATATATATAGAGATATATATATAGAAAGTAGTTTTTATATATATATATATATAATATATATATATACATATATATATAAAATTACACATATATATATATATATAAAGTATTTTTTTTATAATATATATATATATATATATATATATATATATAACACGCACACACACACACAAATTACATATATATATATATATATATATAAATATATATATATATATATAAGTATTTTTTTATATATATATATATATAAACCTTAAAGTTCTTTTTAAACCTTGCAGGCAGCTTCCTTGAATGGGATGTAAAATACAGCAGCGACTGCTCAAGGACTTGTGGTGGAGGATTCAAGGTCACATTGTCTTTGTGTGACCGTCCTAACACCTCATGTGATAAAACTTTGGTTCATCCAATACGATCATTACGTGAGATCATTATCACAACATTTGATTCGTTTGATTCAGATAATAACATACGTCTTGCTCGTGATGATACGAACTAATTATTTTAATGACACTCACATTATTATATCAAATCTACTACAGACTATGCCATCTACGCCACTGAGTGCAACACAGAATTGTGTCCTATTGATTGCGTATGGGTAGCTTGGAACCCATGGAGTAATTGTTCGTCATCTTGTGGTCGAGGAACCCAGCGAAGAGTTCGATTGGCAGACGGACCTTATCATGGTGGTCGGCAATGTCAGGGACGCTCGAATGAAGCCACAGTATGTGAAATAGATGTCTGTCTCAATGGTGGGTGCACTGTCCTGTTTAATTTGTGGCCCATGTAAGCATATGTACAGAGACAGTTGTTGTTATTACTTGCGTCTTGTTATGATTGTCAGGGACCACTGTAACAGTCAGCCAACCAGTTATCACCGCTGCTGATAGACGATTATCAGCCCAGAGCATGGGAGGAATTTCCCTTTTCCTTGTGATTCTGCCGTTCATCTTGATCTGTGTCAGTGACCTGCCAACGATCCATAAAGCTTGCTGCAGGAAAAGAAAATGTGAAAACATTATAAAATCCCATCGTAAATGACGAGCGAAGTTGAATGTTGTATGTTTTTCATTTAGCTGCATTATATTTGTTTGTGAAGAAAGGGGCGTATTATTTGGGTACGAGTGAGTACAGATTTAGAAATCGTTGTGAGATATTTACTTTTTAATCATTACTTGTATGCGTAGATTTAAATGACTTTGTACTGTAAGAGGAAAATAAATGATTTCTTTTTCATAAAGGATCTGGGTGGTAATTTATTCTTAATTGTGTATTTATTTCTTCAGTAAAGTACTTGATTATTAGTTATTAAAAGCAACGGAAAATGAGTGCTGCATTTGTTATTCGCGAGTAATTGCCGCATTAGGCGTCAAACTTCACAAAATATCTCAAATCGCTGCTGTCAAGAAATATCATTCAACATTGAGTGCCCTACTCAAAGTTCAAAGTGTTATTCGTGACTCCCTGGACGACATCCTACCTGAGTGATCGCTACCAATACATAAAGATTGAAAGAAGACTTGGAGTTAGTATTACCTAAGCATGATGGTCAACGGAGATCAGTGTTTGCCCCAAAGTATGCATTATATACCAAGCATATTGCGTCACGTTTATGATACGCAGTTTCCATTTAAAGCCCGATATAGAGTTGTACAACGCCACGCCTTGCCATCATTAAAATAAGTTTGGCAGAAAAAGCCCTGGATGACAAAGAATGCACCGCACCTTAAAGATCAAATACAAAATTTCTTTATTATATGTTTCAAAATGGAGATGAATAACTTATTGACCAACGGCAGCCCGTAAATCAATGCACCGGCATGCCTTTTTGCATCAGTTGACCACTTGCCGCAGGTTGCGTGACTTCACATCAGCTGCTCTTTCTTCAAGAGAATTTGGCAACAGCGGGAGCGAAAAGTGATTTGTTTTTTGTTTTTAGATTAAACCATATTACTAATTCAGATTACGAGTCTCTCATGACATGACATTGGGGCAACTAATGACCATGGCTATGAGCCAGTTGGAGAGAGAGTTGCATTATCCGAGTCAGACTGGGAGCTCTGACTCAGACTTCGCTTCGGATGCAGAATCCGTTAAAGACCTAGACGAATGGTGAGTTTAGAATACAATTCACTAGCTTTATTGTACTTCTGTAAGTTGATGATGGTCTGTTGGCGTGTTTAAGTTTAGAGTAATGCATGTACACACCAAAAGAAATGGTACTTTGACAGGTTTGACTTCTCCCTATTGGTACTGACCTAGATGAGGGACGGCTTGACCACTGTTCCAGTTTTCATTGAAGTGAATAAATTCTAGGAGCAATCGGGATATACCAGTTTGATGACTTATATAGACGAGTATGGGAATCACAACTTGAACATATAATTGTACAAAGAAAATTACATTTGTCACTACACAAATATGCAAAACAAATATTCAAATATAGTGAATGGAATTTCTAAATATGTCACACGAAGAAACTTTTGGCAACATGCCACACATCAATCCAGTGTTTGGACTGTATGTTGCTTTTCCCTCACGTACTTTTTACCCCCCCCCCCCCCCCCCCCCCCACATGCCTGTCAGTAGTGATGAATTCAAAGGTCAAGCCATTCCAAGATAGTGATTTCAGGGCAAGCTTCGTGCCAGCTAACTCCATAGCATTGACAGTTTCGGTCAGCAAGTTGCACTGTTGCAGTGCTGAGATGGGTCTAGAGAATCTTTTGCACCTCCGGAATACTATTTTTTTCCGGTCAAGAAGGACATCTGTGACTGCAGCCACCAATACAATTTCATTCATCAACAATACAATTTCATTGACCACCAATACAATTTCATACATTATAACCTTACGGGATGTCTATGTTTATAGTGTGACTTTGAAAAGGCACTTTGTTACATACAACAGAGGTAATCCATGTTAATGCATTTCATCAATGGCAATAATACAGTTGCCTTGTGACACTTACCGAAATATTTCCCTGCAACACAAATAACAAGAGAGAGCAAGCCTCAGGGTCGGCAGTGCGTTGGTGTGGTACCTATATCTGATTCATCACTGTCACTTGATGGGTCTGTTCCCTTAACTGCTTTCATTTACTACCTGCATGATGAGAACCAGATGGATTAATGTACTGGAAAGTTGGTGATAAATTGAAGAATGCACTAGGGGTGTGTTTTCGTAGATTGCATGTCCAAGTTGAACGCGATTTGGAGCACGATAAGTGTCAGAACAAAGCTAGCATCCGTCGCCAAGTCGCCAGCTAGGAAGACAAAAACTAGCGCTAAACATGGTGGATAGTTATCGGATGTTGCTTCCCCTCTTATAGGCTGGACAACGTTAATGTGTGTGATTGCAACGTTTGTAAAAGTCTGTCATAGTGTAGGCTTAATACCACGCATATTGGACTATGCTTCCACTTGTGAGTGGATTTCCACCTGTCCTACGGTCTTTTCAATTGTCTTAGTTTCAAACCCCACGATCTTGTGTTATCAGCCTTACTTGGAGGAACCTCTTGTAATAATCACCTAAGCCTGCATCGAGGGCCATGTGTTTTCGTCTTGTAAGGAGTGCATATAGCAGTATTCATTATTGATTGAGTTAACAGCACTGCAATCTACATCGTTATACTGGCTTCAATCAGCATCCATTTTGGCATCAGAGTGTTATCACTAAACTGATAGTCTCGGGGATGGTGGGGCACTATGAACATAAGCTAATAAAACGATAGCTAATTGTCAGTAAGTGGCAATAACATTCAATTTGTTAAAAGATCTAGTGAAAATTATCTAAGTTATATCAGACCACAGAAAAATCAGAATAAGTTTTAATATGTGTAAACAGGCTCATGTGTACCTCAGGAGCACTAAATAAATTATCTGATTGTTTAGAATTATTGGTGCTCTTTTCAAAGATAGCCAATCTCTCTCTATATATATATCGTCGACGATTATGCAAACCAATAATATACAATGAGGAGCGCACCATCAAATGTCGATAATGTTATAAAATGTCTTGAAAAATAATTCTGCAAGTTTATTGCTATGTAATAGATTCTCCAATGGTGCATTCGAAACCTCAAATTGGTGATAGTGATCTCAATGGCGTGATTAATTGAGGTCTGTATATCGTTTGCCGCGATCAAGAAGGTTATGCTATGTAGGCAGTAATGACATTGAACAAAATATTTGTTGCAAGCGTTGAATACGGCTCAACCCCAGTGACTTAGGTACTTTTATTAGCATACTGATATATTCATGTTAACGTGGTGTAGCTTGTCACAGTCGAAAGATATTGAATAGCATATCCAAAACAGTCGCACGCTACAAGCTGCGAGTGTTGTTTGGTGGTTCACAATACAGTGCCACAAGATAATGCATTCCCAGTCAACCATGCTCACACCATATAGATCCGTCCATTACATCATTGGCGATTATGTTGATACATAACAGCTCTGCAGCACGGGAGAGGGAAATGTGCTGATGTCTGTTTACATAACGATCCTCTTTTTGTGCCCATAAATATTTATATGGATTAGCCTCGCTTATATTCTGTGTTCACTTTGGCATCAGTCATACCAGTAGGCACACTCTGAAGCTGTTTAGGTTGCTGCCGTCTTAATGCAAGCTATAATCCGTTGTCGTTCGCTTTGATACCATCACGATGTACGTGATAGAAGCTTACCAACTTGTACCTTTATTAGTTATATTTTCTCGCTCTGACTGTGCAGGTTAGTAACATTCATATTCACTTTAACTACTTTTTGGAAAAGATATTCAAGTGCTATATTAATATTTGTCATGAAAGCACTACGTGTTATGCGGTATTATGAAGACATTGACTTAATGGTAACTTTGTTGTTACCAACCAGGACATTTAATACTAATTAAGTTTCTCCTAGATACATTTTATTTTACAGTTGGTCATCTAGAGTGGCCAGTGATTGGTGAACCACACATTGCAAGCTGCAACCTGTCAGGCGATACGTTAGCGACATGCCAAGCTGCCTGCTGCTCTAATAGCACGTGTCAAGGGATAGGTGTCCCTGAACTCTCATCCCGTCGCCTGGCGTTGTATGACAAACAGAACACGACTGGTGGGTAAACATGTAGTGCTCGTCATGAATACCAAACAACTATGGTTACTTGGAACAGTCATGTATAATGAGAGGGCGCGTCTTAAGAAGAATTGAATTAAGAAGCGAATATATTATAACTTCATATTAGAATAAATGAGCTGAACCTATTTATAAGTGGTTGATTGAAGCGCTGTTAGTCAATGAAAGCGTAATTTACTAAGATAATGTCTTGATTGTGTTCTCAAGAGGGGAGCTGCGATTGGATTGAAAGTATCATCAAAACAAGCTACCCCTTCTGTACCCTGGCATTCTCACCCTCATGCATTAATGAATGCTGTAAATCAACTGCTTGTCTGGGATATTGGAACATCGCGAGTGAAGGAACCCTCGTACCAATTATAAAGGACAGCCAACCAGAAGAAGGTAAGCAATAAAATCATCTGTCGACTCGTTATCTTTCACTACTTAGCGACGGTTCATGGTGAGGCTCGGATATTTACCATGCAGGGATATTGTGAGCGTACGCACGTACGCACGTATGTGCGCATGTCTGTTTGTATGTATGTATGTATGTATGTATGTATGTATGTATGTATGTATGTATGTATGTATGTATGTATGTATGTATGTATGTATGTATGTATGTATGTATGTATGTATGTATGTATGTATGTATGTATGTATGTATGTATGTATATGTATGTATGTATGTATGTATGTATGTATGTATGTATGTATGTATGTATGTATGTATGTATGTATGTCTGTATGTATGTGTATGTATGTATGTATGTATGTATGTATGTATGTATGTATGTATGTATGTATGTATGTATGTATGTATGTATGTATGTATGTATGTATGTATGTATGTATGTATGTATGTATGTATGTATGTATGTATGTATGTATGTATATGTATGTATGTATGTATGTATGTATGTATGTATGTATGTATGTATGTATGTGTATGTATGTGTATGTATGTATGTATGTATGTATGTATGTATGTATGTATGTATGTATGTATGTATGTATTATGTATCTGTGTATGCACGTGAATGAAGTTATGCATGTGTGGGTGTCTGGCGTATGAGCTTGTGTCATATTTGTGACCACTGCCATATATTACAGCGGTCCCATCGCATCATCATGGGAATATTTAAGTCATATTTACGTTCATGTTTGCAACTACTCAAAACTAAGGTTTATTCTTTTTTCTATTTACGCTTCAGATGGCAGATGTTTTTATCATAATTTAGATCCATTCACACCCTCAATTACCTGTCATCTCCGGAATATAGCGACGTGCGCACATGCGTGCTGTGATGATTCTGCCTGTAGTGGAATGAAGATACTTAACGACGACGACAATATCATACTTCTTGATAAAAGACTGAATCTTCGTTGTCTCGGTAAGTCGAAATGCATTTTTTCTTGGAGGTTTATCCTTTAATTGGTCAACTTGCCGTTGCTGTCAGACATTTGAACACAAACTTCCAGGCCAAAGAGCATTGGAGTACTCGACAGTGGCCACTAGTGCTTCTGTGAGTGAAATCGAAATAAAATTCTCAGAGTCTTTCAGCAGCACAGCAGCGTCTATCGCGCATTCAGCAACTGAACCAACGAAGTCGTCGACTATAGGTGATGAGGTGACCTCTACTCCAATAAAGCTATCTTCAAGCATGTGGGGGACTTCTCTCATGCAATCTACGTCTACGGATCAAGTCTCGAGTTCCCAGTTTACAACCTCAACGGCTAGCATGACGTCTATTGAGTCAATGTCTGACGTGGAAGATTTGACGGTTTCCTCGGAAGACTCGACAGTGGCCACTAGTGCTTCTGTGCGTGAAAAAGAAATAAAATCCCCAGAGACTGAATCTTTCAGCAGCACAGCAGCGTCCATCGCGCATTCAGCAACTGAACCATGGAAGTCGTCGACTATAGGTGATGAGGTGACCTCTACTCCCATAAAGCTATCTTCAAGCAAGTGGGGGACTTCTCTCATGCAATCTACGTCTACGGACCAAGTCACGAGTTCCCAGTTTACAACCTCAACGGCTAGCAGCAAAGCAGCGTCCACCACACATTCAACTGAACCATGGAAGTTGTCGGCATTTATGCAACCTTCTCAAACACCCTTGACGACTTCACGTGAACTTAGCGGAAACAGTGAGTTTTAATATGGTGATTCATCTAAGCGACGAATTATATATACATATAAAGTTCTTTTCTATCTGACAGGCAGCTTTCTTAATTGGGGTGAAAAATACAGCAGCGACTGCTCAAGGACTTGTGGAGGAGGATTCAAATTCACACTGTATTTGTGTGACCGTCCCACTAACACCTCATGTAATAAAGTTTTGGAGCACCCGTCGCAAACATTACGTAAGTTTAATATCAAAAGATACGATTTCTTTGATTTTTAAAGTAACGAACGTCTTGTCTGCGATGATACACACTTTAAGTTTTTCAATGACACTCACATTATTATATCGAATCTACTACAGACTATGCCTTCTACGCCACTGAGTGCAACACAGAATTGTGTCCCATTGATTGCGTATGGTTAGCTTGGAAGCCATGGAGTCCTTGTTCGTCATCTTGTGGTCGAGGAACCCAACGAAGAGCGCGATTGGCAGACAGACTTTACCATGGTGGTCGGCAATGTCAGAGACGCTCGAATGAGGCCAAAATGTGCGAGATGGATGTCTGTCTGAATGGTGGGTGCACTGTGTCCTGTTTTTTAAAATATGAGACCCATGTAAGCATATGTTCGGCGTCTTAGGGAAGTTGTTAATTACTGGTGTCTTGTCATGATTGTCAGGGGCCACTGTACCGGTCAGCCAACCAGTTATCACCGCTGCTGATAGACGATTATCAGCGCAGAGCATCGGAGGAATTTCCCTTTTCTTTTTGATTCTACCATTCATCGTGATCTGTGTAAGTGACCTGGCAACGATCTACAAAGGTTGCTCTAGAAAGGGCAAACGATCTTTACCAAAAAAAAGGCAAAAAAGGAAAAAAAAACCCCAACTGAATCATGAACGCGATGCTGGAATGGTTTATTTGTTTCGAATTGAATAATTCTTATGATAGCCAGCCAGAGGTCACTTTTGAGAAATACACTATACTGCAGTGCTCCTGTGGCAATCAGATATTCTTTTTAAAGCTGTTTGCAATATATATATATATATATATATATATATATATATATATATATATATATATATATATATATATATATATATATATATATATATATATATATATATATATATATATATGTATATATCAAATGTTGTATCTATATATCAAATATTGTATATATATACATATATATGTATATATATATAAATAAACATATATATAATATTGAATATATATATATATATATACATATATATATATAATCAAATATTGAATATATATATATATAAAATATATATATATATGTATATATATATATTTTTATATATATATATATATATATATACATATATATATACACTTTACTCTCACTGCATTGTGTTTATACCAAGCTCTAACTATGTATTACTTTTGCTGATTGTTAAATGTTTTTCGAAGTAATTATATGTATTCCTTGGTAAGGCACGTGTGTGCTCATGTCTGGTACTGGTGATATATATAGATATATATATATATATATATATATATATATATATAGATATATATATATATATATATATATATATATATATATATATATATATATATATATATATATATATATATATATGTATATATATATATATATATATATATATATATATATATATATATATATATATATATATATATATATAATATATATATATATATATATATATATATATATATATTATATATATATATATATATATATACAGCATATATACATACATATATAAATGAATATATATATATATATATATATATATATATTATATATATATATATATATATATATAATCAATATATATATATATAAATATATATATATATATATATATATATATATATATATATATATATATATATATATATATATATATATATTTACATACATGAATAAACATTTATATATATATATATATAAACATATACGTTTATATATATATATGTATATATTTGGATTTATATATATTCATGTATGTATAATCATATAATTAGTCCTCTAAAAGATCATGGATGATATGTTTTCATTAATTATTTTTACAGCCGGCCAGTCAATGACTCTTATGTTAAAAATGAACGAATTAATAAGCAAAGTGACCCTTCAATCAATAGGTAATTCATGTAACCTGACCAAGAAGTGTCACGTTATCAGGAGAGATGTAGATACAGATTTACCTGCATTCTTTAATTGCAAACTTTTTTGTTTTGCACTTGAAAAATAAACCAATGTTTTAACTCTACTTTCAATGTCGTATTCTTCAAACCTGTGTATAGCCACAAACAGCCATTCAGGCAATTAAGACCGTTGTTAGATGTGGTCACAATGGTCGAAAGCCATAGTAATCACCCAACATTTGTTTAACTTTATGCCTATTTTAAATCGATATATGATATGCCCTGCTCTGGTGGAAGGGCTCTGGTAGCGGGCTCTACCCTGGTGGTGGGCTTTGCTCTGGTGGTGCGTTATGCTCTGGTGGTGGGCGCTGCTCTGGTGATGGGCTCCGGTCGGAGTATCTGGCGATGGGCTCCGGTGGTGGGCTTGGATGGTTGGCTCTGGTGGTGGGCTCATGTTGTGGGATTTGCTTCCGTTATGTGCTCTTCTTTGGTTATGGACTGAGGTTGTGGGCTCCTGTGATGGGCTCCGGCTGTGGGGCTCCGGTTCTGGACTCCGGTGCTGGGCACACAACATGTAAGATACATTGGTATATACGCAAGTCTAATTCATTTCGCTCTGAGGTTTTGTTTTTAAACGCTATTGGATCCGTGCAGTATTTTATTTAGTGGCAGCTTGGGTTCACTTTTCCATAGGACCGCATTTCATCATGCTTCAGCTAAAAAATTAAATTCAAAGTTCTACATCAACCCACACAACCCTTATTAGACAAATGCAGACGAGTGGTATAATCGAAGCACCACAGTCGATGTAAAAGTCCACCCCATTACTGCATTGCTGGACATATGCAGATATGGTATGGTGGGTGTACAAAGATATATACTCGGGAATGCTGAGAGGTTAAAAATATCGTAAGAGTTGTTTAATAAACCAACACATAAGAATACAAGCTAGAAAATTAAACCACATTCACAATCTACATCTTATACACAAACCACACTCGAACGAAAAAGGCAAACAGCGCCCACTGAACGTCAGTCCATCTGATACTTGTCAGACATATTTGATGACGATCTGGCACTCTTTCACATGCATGAGAGTTGGCTGGTGTTGAATCGTCCGGTATATGCGGGGGTGGGCAAAGTGAACTTGTCAAAATGGACATAACAGTAAGAATAGGAACAGAAGAAAATGGCCACCTGATATTCAAAGACACAGTTAAGTTCATTCGGTACAGGCCAATTGAGTCAGTCAGTACAACAAGTGTATCTCCACCCCCTCAAAAAGGTACAGTATTCCCGGAGGAGATTCACGTGCAGTTCGGACATTTTAAGAAGCTGATGTTTTGGCAATGCCATGATAATGGCCTGTCGTACTCGTCCTTAACTGATACCTCCACAATCAGCCGAAAAAGGATTCCTATCTCGTTTAAAATCTAGGAGCTCTAACGAACCACAACATCAAAGTTTTTAATTGATCTGGCCAGCGATGATAGCAGCCCTGATTCTTTGACCGGGGTGGTCCATATACTTTGTAAATGAAATAAGCCAAAGTGCTTCGTCACATGAGGCTGCCACCAATGTTGTTTTATTTCACCAATGCTAAGTGTATATGCATCATTTTTTTGGGTAACATATGAATATATCACGGTAATTGGCTTGTCCTCGGGTTACCCTAGTTTACCACCACCAATAACTGTAAATTGTCTTTACGATCTCACAAAATTCACCACGTTTTGCTGCTCAACCCACAATGTAAGTTAAAGCCAATCCCCCGTATCGACTTACACAATATGACTAAAAAGATTTTGGGGGCTTTTTTATTTCAGGTTTCTGGAGGTAGTTATTTGGGAATTAAATGACTTACGCCGGTTTTGTGGTTTTTTTTATATCATGCTTCTGGAGGTAGATATTTGGGAATTATTTGCCTTACGTAGGTTTAGTGGGCTTTTTTATTTCATGCTTCTCGAGGCAGATCATTTTGAATTATACGTCTCAATTAAGCTGGTTAATACTTTTTCAATGTGCGACACGTAAATGTCAGCACTCAATAATAAGAGAACAATGAGATGAACCAAACTAAGCAATCATGCATTTAATCAATATCCTGCCCCTCTCGCTTCTTCCAATTATTTTTACCAGAGGCAAAATAAGCATCGAAACTTGCCAAAAATAAAGCACCAGTCAATTCCTCTCCTTGTCAGTTTTAAGTCGGCCCGAGTTCAATTTTCTCGCCTTTTCCCGTTGCTCTTGATCTCTACTGTTAAAGATGGCAACGTTTATTAGTTAGGAAAAATGGTTTCGTTTGACATATCCATCCGGGCAGCGATTCGTAATTAAGTTATGTGTGATTTGCTCTTTGAAGACTGCAGATCAAAAACAATTGGAGCGTGTTTGCTTAGAGAGTGTTATGCAACAGGCATGTGTAACATAATGAGAACAGCATATAAAAATTGACAACCAGACCATGTGACCATGCATGCTTTTCCAATCATTATTTCTTTTTAATAATGTGAAAGGTTCACTCTTGGTCAGTTCGACCGACATAACGTGGTCATTTTTAGGAAATTGAAATATATATGGTAGATGATATGCAAATAGGTGCAAGCTCCGAAATCTTCGCATATGCGAAAATTATATCTTACTGAGAATCAGCAAGCCCGTCATGTGTTATGTATCAGCTGAGGTTTACAGCATGAACAGAAGCAATCACTAAAGTTGATTGAATAATTTATAAATATTTCGTAAATAGTGGAGCAGAATTGTTGTATCTTTTGCGCAATTATTTGCAGGGTTATTACCTGACTGACAGAATGCAGGAAATATGTGGATGTATTCCTACAGTGCATATAACCTCAGCGTCTAAATGCGAGTTTGCTGCCACGGCCCGATAACATTATGCATTCCTGATCCGATTTAACAACTTGCCAGACACATGGGATTCTTAGTCTGCATTAGATATTCATCCCTGGTTAACATCCTCGCCATTCTGGCTAAAGTATCGCCCTGAAAATAGGTCCACTTTTATGTTTCAACGAATCAAGGCCACTGAGCAACGATGCCGACTGCCATTCTATACTTGTAAGCTCAGCAGTGACCTCTGTTCAGACCAATATCTCCTCTCTCAATCAATCTGAATTATTTCCAGTATTAGGACATTTAGTAGAGAATAACAATAGCAAGATAAACGCAATTTATGGAAACGGAAATTTGTATAATTTGGAGAAAGATTGTTCTCAACACTAGAAGTGATTGGTTAGTCCTGATTATATTAAGTAAACTCTGAGGAGGGCAAGTGTCAAATCCTCCATAAATATTTTGACATTTTGCCATTCATCCCGTAATTGCGGTAACCTCGTTACTGAAAAGAGCTTGTGTCTGCTTGCCTGTTGCTATAACGTAACTGTACAATCGTAAACCGTGTACTATGTATTCGTTGTCTTTGAACATACGGCACAGTGCTCACAACGATCTCTCTCTCATATAACATATTTGTCAATTTAAAGTGTGAAGTTATGTCATTAGTCTCAAGGCATATGTTACAAACATAGACGATGGTCACATGAATTAATTTACCTGACACTAATACTGGCAGTCCCAATCTCTTTTACAGTATCAGAGTCGTTGAGTGCCATCATTCTTCCAAAGCTTTCTTATTTTCATAATAACAGAAATAAAAACCAGTCAACTGCATGAATATGATTGTTAAATGTGGTATAACATGGCAGAAAACACACCAAGCTTGTCTGGTTGATATACTACATAATCCAGCTGCACAGCAGTAAGTCAGTTACTTAATCACTGATTTTAAATGATAGCCACAGACACACTCATATTGAATTCCATACAAGCCATACAATCAGTAGCAATGAAAATGCATTAACATACGAAATTGATAATCCAAAGAAGTATTTATTTGGATTATCGGACATGAAATCGAAGATATGATGTGTCAAGACGCATACGTTTAAATCACTGATTGTGCTTTAGGCATATATTTAGATATCACATCAATAGCCGTGTCAGAACGCAGGCGGACGCATACAACCTGATGGATATCACTCCTAGCAGGTGCGACACAAGGGGGCACTTGGGGTATTTGTGATTACAGCATGTAACTTTACTGAAACCGAACCAAGTGACACCGCCTCCAGTTGTGTCACAATGTGCTGCCCTTTGTCTGTTAAAGAGGGGTTCCAGCCCCATGTAAGGCAATCAGGGATCATGTTGTTTCCACATTACTATGTTTAACGCAGCAACTAAATTATATTGTCTTTTATTTTGTACGGCAAATTTTACTAAGCCGCTGATACATTTTAAACATTATTATTGAGCTGGAATGCTGGATATACAGTAAACAATCTCCGGCATTTAGTTGTTTCAAAGACAAAAAGCACCTTCCCTAAAACCTCATTAATGGTGACCGTAAATCATTGCGGCGCCTTAAAACGAGGTCACTACTGCTGCGTATACTTCCATCAAATATTCACTTATCAAAGTTTTTGGCTACACCAGCAAGCTAAATAGTGCCTACATACAGAACCCTAAAGTATAAATTAAAATTTGGAGCACTGTATTCATCGCAAATTGTAAGCAGATGTATTGGGGGAGGGGAAACGTTAGCACTTATAGACTACTTGCCTATAGGTCTTATAGGTTCTGATGTACACCTAACACTCCCTCTTTTTTTTTTGGGGGGGGGGGGTAGGCTTTTCTCTCCTTTGTTTGGTATATATCAGTATTAAGACGTAATTAAATTGTTTCATTTACTACCGAAACCAAATGAGAAAAGACCCAATCACTATCTGTTTAAATAGCTCATGCTGTCAGATGAAGAAATTGTCAGGCATGCAATCAGTCGCTATGTAACTAGCAGATATATCTTGGAGTGGATGAATACAAACTTTGTAAATATGATACAGAATCATAAGCAGAATAGTCTACAACCTGACCTCTGTTGTGTGTGGATAATGTGTTATGTATTTGTGGTTCGATCCAAGGATGCGGTTACTTGAATGGTGGAACCGAAAAGCAAAAGCGCATAATGTGAGATTCATATTTGGGTTACGAAGGCTTCAGTCTATTGCTTTATCCTCTTTTGCAAGTTCTACCAAATATATACAGCGTACAAACAAATATTAGAATGCTGTACAAAGTAAACCGCTGAATGTCAACTGTGAAAAATCTAGCTTTCTCTTCCTTTGTTCTTTCTCCTCTCATATACTTCAGGAAAGCGGCAACATATTAACGACCAAAATAATACTTCTATATGCAAGGTAAACAGAAAGGTTCCTTTACCATATTAAATTCAGCAGCCTTGATTTGACATAGCTCATGGTGTACCCTGGCTGATTCCCTAAGGACCTTATGTATTCATGTTGTACAGCCCTCAAAAGGAGGACCAGCTGCCTGATGAAGCACTGGAAGTCTTCTCTGAGTGAAGGTATATTGAAAGTATTTTTATATGTACCCGCATGAAAAGTCCAAAAGTGTTTCAAACTACCACCCTTGTAATGTAATCTCACAGCAGTTCCATTGAGATGACGGATCTGCAATGATCAATGTTAAAGACGTTGTGTAGTGTAGCATCAATAAGGATAAACAATGACGTCACGTGTATCAACTGGCGCCAAACGATTCAGAAAAAGGTGAATTTAAGCAAATCTTGCGGTGATAATGTAATTGACCAATTACTGTTATCTCACGATTATATCCATGAGCTAAATGCAGGACTGGATCAGCCGAGCTTGAGCTTTAGAGAAAAGGACATTTCTAGGCTTTTGAAATGCGGCTCATAAAGTGTGAATGCATATTCGATAAATTATTTGTTAGAGGTCCATATCGACATTCTATGTATAAGCTTCAGAAAATAAGCTGTTGATTCTATTCGAGAAATCATAACAATCCTGGCTACCTCAGATGGTTGCGTTATATCTGCTCCAGAATACGCGCTGATCATGTGATTGCTCTCTGATCTTATTGCAAAAACAATGACTCTTCTGGTGGAAATGATGATTGCAGAGCACGCAATAATTCCCTATGGCACACTGCAGGTATGTACCCATCTATGAACTCGTCAAATGTACATCATGTCATGATCTGATTATATAATTCTCTCTGATAGAGTGAAAAAAGTCAACTAATGCATATTTTGCAGCAACGCACCCGAATATGACACTAGCGCACAAGCTACATTAGTAAATATTACAATAAGGAATCAAAGATAATGTGTCCATTTTGTGCGCTTCTTATCAAATGCTGGTCACGTGAAATGCATTGATGAATTAATGGAGTCACCATGTAAAGTTTTCAACGAGCTCATACTCGAGTAGCAGAAAAGTCATTATGCAATCTGAAACAAATGGCGCTGACATGGAGATGAAGGGGTTAAACGATATCTCATGAGATGGAAGGTTTTTCTGGATGCTCAATCTATGGCGGAAGAAGCAAAAAATGTTATTAACGATAAACGCGACTGGTTCCCTTATAAATGATTCAACCCATTACTTCTCCAAAGCTTTTCTGCTACAAAATTAGATGTTCATTTACGAATCATATTAAATGCATGCGTGTAATCCAACTAGAACTTCTGAATTATCATTGTTGGCCACGTTGCAACGATAATATCTTGATATCCTTACACCGCCTATTCATAGATACGGGAAGCGGGTGCCGGTTAGATTTTTCATTAGCATAACCCATCTTGAATGGTTCTCTACATCGGTTATGAGCCACACCTGCGTTGTGGCATTTGCATTTCAAAATGCTTTTCGTCTATTCTTATTCGTGGATACATCAAAGATAGTAACTTCCTAGATGATCGTTTGAATGGTTGATTATATTGCCTACCAATGGCGTATTCGAGTACATCAAGGGCAACATGGCCAATATAAGGAGGAAATACTTTAGCATTCATCAAATGAAATATTCCTTGAACCACGGATAACAAATATCGAATACGAACTAGAAAGATTTTGATGTGGCGCGGTACTGCTCCGATTCAGACCCTTGTGTCCATCGTTAAATTTCATGCGTTCCCTAGATCTCGGATCTATTGAAATACGCATCGCTTGGAGCATAGCAATCAAACAAAGTGAGCTTAGCCAGTGATTGCTTCCTGCATCACAGTGCCTTTGGGGTTCGTGGCTTCGTGAACTTAGGTTGCAGGGAATACACTATCTGACCGTCAATTCTTGCATTAAAATGCCCATATCTCAAACACTTCAAGCTGTGACCAGAAGCAGAAATCAGGAATAACATGGAATCGGAATCAGCTCAAATTTGCTGAAACCGCGGGTACTTAGTATGAGGAAATGGAGATTGCTTCCAAACATTTTCGTTATTAGGATAAATTGAAATCAACTTAGATAGGTAATTGCTTAGCAAATCTTCGGACGAATTTTCCAGGAGCTAAAAACCGGAATGATGAACTAAGTGAGAGCGACAGCGTGACAAGCAAATCGGGAGAGCAGTGGGTACCTTCCCGCTTTAGTTAGTCAATACATGTATTCTGTAGATGTTTTCTAGTACATGTCGTGACTTAAAGAACCACCACAGAGCAGAATGCAATTAGTTGGTTAGCATTCATGCCGACGTTTAAGGACTGCCAGTTTGTTTTACTATATGCATGAGACGAGAATAGCTAATGGATATCTTTACGTAATAGAATTCGTCATTTAAAAGCAGCTTACATTGGGAGTTCGCAGAGTAGACTGCGCCGGGTGCAGTATCTGCCAGACAATTCGACAAGCGCAGTTCAGCTTTTGTTACTTACTTGCTTTGGTCAGTAAACAAAGAGCTTGCTAATCCTAAGACAATAAGCCTAAAAATTACTTCTCAGGCATTGATATATGAATGCAAATGACTTCTTTAGGCGCAGTGACATTATACATAATGTTGCAAAGTTTAACACTCTCTGCATTATGATGAAGAAGATGTGTAATGATGTCGTGTTGCAGATACAATAACAAAAGTTCAATTTAATAAATTTTCGAGGCAATCCCTTGAACGAACAATATTTTATTTACACATATTTAGTAAACAATGATAGGCTAAATGTGTAAATGCAGCATCCACTATAATCAGTTCTTTAATAAGACGAATACAACACATATATGAGCATACTTCATGCCTATATCATTCAGACATTTATCATTCGATATTCAATATTTCAAATGCATTCTACATGAACAACACACCGAGGGAAAAATTAACGCACGGATGGAATCAATGGGCTTTCCTGACATCATGAAATTCCCTTAACGCCTCAACAGTACTACCAATTAACCCGTAGAGTCATACCAATCAATCAGTGCGCAGCCATTAATCAACGCTGACATAGAATTAGTTGGGTCAGTGTCTCTCTTGAACTAAAATCAACATCAATGCATCAGTCTCATAGTTTGATGAATGTGCGGCGTTATCTGTTTCGCTAGTTGGATTGCCCTGGTGATATTACTGCTAGTGACATCTTCGTCTAGGGCAAACAGTAATAAATAACCATGGCTCACATTACAGTTATTAACTGATGCCTGAAAAGTGCAATAATAAGATTTGCAATAAACAGGTTATGCCGAGCTCGTTAGTTATCATATCGGCAGTCTATTCTTTGATAATAGATTTAACTGATGCATTTTCAAGCACTGCACAGATCTTCCTGGGCTTGTCACGACTTGGCCACTATGTCAGTTTATCAATTGACTTAGTCATCACGGGTCAATCGTCAACAAAACTGGTCACTAATGATGGCAGCGTCAGTATCAGCTCTTTTCAAAGGTGGTCTGTGTTATGTCAGTTTGACAATTATCATAAAGTGCCAGGATGTTGCGATACTGATTGGTCTGGTTATGTGTTACATGTACGTAACATGTGTTACAGATCATGGGCCAGGACGAGCCTTTAATTACATTTTTAGGTAGCATCGTATTCAATGATTGATAAGCGACAAGAACTCAGTGGATGGTTAGACGAAGGAAGGGAGAGAGCCGATGGAAAAGCAGGTGATTGAAAGGATGCGCATTGCAGAAACAACTTTGTGAAAGCACGATGCATTCCTGTGCAGCGTGACAATTTCGATAAGTCCTTGGGGTTAAATTATGAATCCAATACACAAGACTAGACCCAAACGACATCTATGATTGTCGTTGATTACATTCAGTCTCTTTTTCAAGGATACCCTGGACACGGAGACTATTTCGGCGCGTGTATTGCTCACGATTATCAATCTGGTTCTCCAAATCATGCATTTTTTTATCTTTCATATCAATCGTGTCCTTCAATTGCGCAATTTCCTTCTTCAAAGGATCAGAAGTTTTAGTCCTTTAACGAAGTCATCGATTTCAAACCCCATTCTACTTGTCAAATTTCTAGTCCATTTACCTGACATGTGCAAGCGGCCTTTAATCACACAGGACAGCAATGACGTTTTTCAAAAGAATGTTCTTTCTCAAATGTTGACGAGTATTATACTTTCATTTGCCTTTTCTCTGCATCCCAACGTATTTACTCAACAAGTCACATATCAATTAATTCTTCCTTTGTAGAATTGAAAAAAATGACATTGTCAGGTTGAGACTAACACAGCGGTTGAGCATCTTAAAGGCGTCTTTCTAGATTCTTGTTACATAATCGTATCTTGACAGCTTTATTTTCAAGATGCTTTGAAAACGTACCGTAGATCAGCAACGAGGAGGACAGCAAGGAGACAGTTGACCTGATACCGATGTAAACAACACTTGTATTTGACATGATGTATAGGGCCTAATTAATTTAAAATATTGACCGCTCTCAAAAAGCGGAGAATCGATTGATATGACAATATTTCGGCGTAGAAGATTTTTGTATCACAACTTATTTCCATTCTCGTCGTCCATTGTGTCCGCAGCTAGACCGACCGACGCACAGATCACCAGCAGCAATAAACAGAGCCACCAAACACAAGCAAATCCATCCATTCTTCTTCGGTTACCTGTATTCACGATGCGCTGCACTATGTGAATGACTAAAACAGCGTCCTCTTTTAGCAGCTATAAGAAAATGCATTGTATCCACTGGGGAAGCGTATATGCATTAAACTCATATATAACAATTCAACTGAGGACTCAAACAGCGTACTATGAGATTCAACTACTCACAACGTCTAAGATAACAGATCTGGAGTAAAACTTGTTTGCTTGTATTTCAGATTATCACACACTGATTCGTTGTCAGAGAAACCTTGACAAGAAAGACATACGTTCGACTTGAAGTGATATCCGACTCAGAGCTTAGTAGGACTAAAGACTGTATGGCTTCGCTAGGTGCGTTCACCCAGGTCTCCGCCTGAGAAAATATGTGATCACTCCACCTGTCGCTAGGAGCGTTGCTCGTCCCGCATAATTTGAAAATGATGTTTGCTATATTTAGCTATCAGATATTTTAGCTCACCTGCGAACAAAGCTGATGTCGGCAGCGATCTACTCGTAACTATGGAGAAATTTAAGGTGTTCTGGCTATTTTGGTATCGTATAGGTCTTACCTTATCTCTGCAACATTCTAGCCCAAAAAACTTTCCAATTGTCTAGTCGCATATGTTTCTCGCCATTCATTCAAACGCTAAAGCGAGTGACGCAAACCATCAATATAACAGAGAGTTACAAAGTTTGTTCAAAGTTAAAAACTTACCCAATAAAGCCAGTCATGTATGCAGTGTATTTGATGATATGTCTGCTATTTGAAACTGTTTTGTCTTGAAAAAAAATAACCAAACATGAAGATGATAGGTTTGGGAAACGAAATGAAAATGAAGACGAAAGTGGCGTTGAAGACGAAAATATAAAACGGGAAATATCGAAACGGACACATGACGACTGGACACGTAAGTATGGTATTCTTGTGCATAAGGAGTATAACTGGCGATTAATCAAATAAATCTATGTCATAAAAAAATTACCAGAAGCAAGGTAATACATCCGCCATCTTGTATGCGTTAACCTTTAACGAACGAATATGCATACTTGGTTTGATATAGTTGTTCATATTTTATCGCTTAGATACAAGCTGTCAACCAACCAGATACCCGACATCTAATATAATTTAGAAATATAAGAATAAATTCTACTAACATTATATGTTTCTCTAGTACGTACAATGAATCTTCATTGATGATTATGATAAAACAAAGAACATATGGATGAAATACATTAATATCATTAAAGGATCCTGAGACAAAGCATAGAGACAATTCATTATCTTGTGTCGTAGCTAAGCTGGTAACCATGTAAGCAAGACACATTAGAGACTAACCCTTGTCCAGGAGTTGAAGATCAATTTCAACATTTGCACTATATGAGATGAAATAGGTAATTCAAGGGAAATAACTAATTAGTCACGATATATTTTCTGTTGACACCTACATGTTCGCTATGTAATTCGACAAGCAAGCCTTATTCACATGTTGTTATTGTGCCTTTATCATCCCGTTTTGGCCCGCATCCTATGACATCGTTTAATAAGTACGACCAAGGCTCCAATCAGTCAAGCGAATGGGACAAATTGTCTTTTGAGGTATTCAATCCCTTTTCTGATTGATATTTGATTACCAGATCACATTGGTCAAACTTGTTCTCTATCTATGATTACCCAATTGGCGTGAACCACGTTGGCAATAAAAACGCTTATTATTCCTGCTTGTGGCTAAATAGATATTGAGATTTATATCATTATGTACCAACGATGACATTTAAGCAGTCATTGCATTAATTTGGCTTCTTCATCATTATCATATCGGTAAGCGTCTGGCTTGTTCTGGACCACTCGGACAGCGCATTTAGCGTTCACCTTGACTTTACCTTGAATTTCAATTGGTTGACTTATGCCTCTGTCTATTAATTGTAGATTATTTAACTATGCTTCATATTTAAGTGCGGAAGTATCTAAAGTAAGCCATCGTACATCACACCTACGACTAACCACGTTCCAGTTAGGAATTACTGATAATTCACCTTATTTAGTCACAATAGCTTTCAGTGGCGACTGCCAGAAGATGTACGTTTGTTCATTGACATGACTACTGTAGAGATAGTTGCTGCCGACGTGCTGTGAACATGCAAATAAATACCAAACAGGTTCTATGACCGCTATACTGATAAACACCATGACGTATTCAACATCAGGCTGGTATGAATGCCTTTGCCCTTTAAAATGATACATTGTCATCGTCAGTGACGAAGAACCCCAAAAACCAATATCTGATGCAACTGACAAATTAATACGGTAATCAAAATATCAATACAAATTGAGTCTAAATAAAACTACCATTCCTCTTGTCACGTCTACTAACCCCTTCACCTATTTAAACGCAAGCAAAAGAAGCAAGGCGAGGGACTAAATAAAAAAAGAGAGAGGAGACGTTATGAGGAGAGCGGGTAAAAGGGAATGAAAGTGGAGAGGGGGTTGGCTGCTAGAGAGATAAGGATGGAGGAAAAAGGAAGAGAGCTCCCTTGAACTCTTATTTCACCTCCTTTCCAACCTTAAATTTATCTTTTGATGATGGTGGTTATTCCGGGTTAAGCCGTGGTGGCTACTTTGGGATGGGTACAGCGTCTCTTTCTCTTCCCACACCTCTTGTCATATATCTCTTCCCTTTAATCTCCTTTCACACACACACACACACACACACACACACACACACACACACACACACACACACACACACACACACACACACACACACACACACACACACACACACACACACACACACACACACACACACACACACACACACACACACAAACACACACACACACACATAATTATACAGGACCTTCAAGAATTTTGTCTTAAGAATGCATCATGAAACCGTTGCAAAGGATGTTTTACATTGCTTCTTTGACAAGAAAATTTCAATTTCCCTTTCTCATTTATTTGTAAATTGCCATAGTGTCCACCCGTTTGCTTTCACGCTGGTCGTTTTGTGAAGACCTCCTTCCACATCTCTGTGTAACAGCAACTGCGTACTGCTTATGTGAGCTGTGTGAATATGTCTGTTCAAATGGTTTTTGAGTAACAAAATTAATTCTGCTTAAATTGTATTTTAGTTGCAAAAGAATTTCAGTTTAAGTGGTATGGTAATTTTAGCAGCATTACTATCCAATGGTTTATGAGCTGCATCAGTTGTTTTTGTCATATGGTATCTGTACTTCTTTCATTTGAATTGCATCAGGGCTTTTGTTCAATTGGTATCTGAGTATTTGTTTCCAAAGGTGTGTTCGGGCATTATGTGAGTTTTAATTAAAATCTCATGCTATTTATATCAGTATATTTTCAAATTATATTGCTGTCAAATGGTATGTGGTATTCATCAGTTTATCTGTTCAAACGGTATGGAAGTTCTGTCAGTATTTCGTTCACAATGTGAGCAATATCAATAATTATGTACACATATTATCCGGTATATATCTCTATAACCTTACAGCATGTAAGTTATATAACTGATTTTGTTAAAGTAGTATGTGTGTTATTTATGTGTATAAAAGTTATAGTCAATATTTAAGTGTTTTGTTCGAACGGTGTGTGAGTTTCTATTTAAATCGCATGCGAATTATATCAGTATCTTACATATATAATATAATCATGCTGTGTTCTGCATGTATGGTCAATCCGTTTTGTACTTTGACTTATATTTCTGTACAATTTGTAGTAAAACTATGTCAGTTTAATGTGTTTATGGGTCACATCCGTGCGTACATTGCGTGTGCTTTATGTGTATTTCTGTTAGCGGTGTGAATGATATGTAGCCGATCTTTTGACATGTATCGTCAGTCATTGTGTGATAATCATTGACCCTCGATGAGACGCAGCGTACCACCACTTCATCACATTTGAGAATGTGTATCGCATGTTTAATTCTTGTACACACCAGCCGACACTGCGCTCAAGGTTTAAACCTTCAATGTTCCTGGCATTGCGCCACATGACGCTGTTCTGGCGTTCTACCTCAGTACATATGACTGAAAGTCACGTGAGGCAACTTGTATGCTTTTATGAAAGGCTGATGAGGGGTGTTTTATGCCTGTCTGCACGCTCTCTCAGAAGGCACCCGTTGTTTTGAATAGTAAGTTTTTAAGTATTTAGTGTCTGTTATTTTTTTCTGATCCATTATTTGTAAATATGTGTGATAGTGATGACAAAGCAAGTGTCACAAAGAACTTCACGACTGTTGGTCAGTATGCATCTAGGTTATAACATGCAAAACGCTTCGGGTAGGCATGTGCTAATTTAAGACCAGCTATCAAATGTATAAATGTATGTAAGCCTGGAAGTCAGTATGTCTGCCTATCTGCATGCATGAAAATGTATGTATGTATGTATGTATGTATGTATGTATGTATGTATGTATGTATGTATGTATGTATGTATGTATGTATGTATGTATGTATGTATGTATGTATGTATGTATGTATGTATGTATGTATGTATGTATGTATGTATGTATGTATGTATGTATGTATGTATGTATGTATGTATGTATGTATGTGTGTGTGTGTGTGTGTGTGTGTGTGTATGTATGTATGTGTGTGTGTATGTATGTATGTATGTATGTATGTATGTATGTATGTATGTATGTATGTATGTATGTGTCTGTATGTATGTATGTATGTATGTGTGTATGTGTGTGTGATGTGTGTGTCTGTATGTCTGTCTGTCTGTATGTATGTCTGTATGTATGTATGTATGTATGTATGTATGTATGTATGTATGTATGTATGTATGTATGTATGTATGTATGTATGTATGTCTGTCTGTATGTATGTATGTATGTATGTATGTCTGTCTGTATGTATGTATGTATGTATGTATGTATGTATGTATGTATGTATGTATGTATGTATGTATGTATGTATGTGCGATCGCATGGATTGACAAATTCATACAGGATACGATATAAGGTTTTATGGTGTTTTCTGAACAATCTACCCCCTGGAGGAATAGATGGGTGTATCCAAATCCTTGCGCAATAAAAAGAGCAAGATATACAAGCGATACGACCAAGTCACAGTCAAGGGCGACAATACCAAGAGGGTACTAAAGAAGGCATACCATGTCATTCAGGAGGCTATTTACCGAGAGTGGAGCGAGGATAAAACCAGCATGGGTTTGTTTCGGTAATGTCGTAAAACTGCTTTCCGAGTATCTTACCTAACCGGAAAGGTGTTATTGCACCTGCTTGAACTCTTTCCTCTGTGTAACATCAAGAATAGTAAAATATTAGAAGCATGTGGTTAATTACATTACCAAAACATCTTTCTCGTAGTGAGCTATGACATCAGTATACATCCGATGTGCTGGAACTCCGTTCCCTGTATAGCACCACTGTATATAGGGCCTTACTATTGGGCGTTATAGACTCCTAATGTATACAGTTGCGCGCTTGTATCATAGTAACTTAAATGTTGGTAAAGTTTACTAAAGAGCGTGTAAGAGGGGAGGGATCCAGGGTAATGTGCAAGTGAGTTCTAGTCATGTTTGTGTTGAAACAAGCTTAATTGTTTAAAGTTGACTTACGGTTTATGACTGCAGGAAAATTCAATGTGTAGCTTGGGTGTGTTCGCAAACACTGAGCGATCACATTATGTTTTTCCATACGACAACCACCACTGGTGATTGACTTTGTACGTCTACATCAAGTCTATATATACATCGACAGTGTATTAACCCGATAGCGCCTGCAAGGGCACTTATTTCTCTCTGGTTTTCATAATAAACCATTACCACCTCGAATCAGAACTAAGAGATATCGACCCTATAGATCTTAATAGGAGCTGAATGTTAGTTAATGTTTTTTGTATTAGTCGTTTATAAGTGGCCATAATTTTGTTTTACTACTCGTGTCTGTCCTCCGAATATGCCAGTGTGCGATGTCGCGCAGTTGAAAGCGTGTTTCAATTTCAAACAATGATTGCTTTGTGGTGATATTACTTTGTATTTGGGGCGAACCAGCTGTTCAGCGAACGTATGATATATGTAGTTGAACTTTACAACGTTAGTTGGTTTCTGCTAACATAACTGATGTGCGCTTTGTGGGTGAATTATAAAGAAATCGAATTTGTTAGTCTAGAGAATTTGCATAGCTGCTGGAATTAACCCTTTGCCTGTATCATCCTCGTCTATTCCATGACCAATCCATAGCAGAAACATGGGCAGTAACAGACTCAGGGCAACTCTCCGTGTCATATGGTCATCATTGGGGTCTCTATTCTTCACTAATCAGCTGATATATCTAAAAATACATCTACCAATATCGGCATTTCCCTCTGTTTTATTATTATTGTGCTGCCCGTTTCACACCACAATCCAACACCGCTTTATGCAACCCGACAACAGTTCTTAGACTACAAAGTACTTTTACAATACTAATGGTCAGCTGCGACTTGCGCTCTTGTCTGAGTTCTGGCATAGATTATAGAGCGCTTGTGGGGTAGATGCAAAAGGTGAGATCTGGTTAAAAAGGCAAGGTTCGACTGAGGGGTGACCGAGGCATTAACAACTCTCGTGGGATCAAATAAATCATACGAGGAGATCCAGTTGATGTCACTTTGAAATACGGTGGATAATGCGAAGAAAACCGGTTGTCATTACACGGGGATCCTAAAGATCATACTACAAGATCCTGTTGCTGTGACATGTGAATCCAGCAGATAATACTGAAAGCACCAGTTGTTATCACATGTGCCTCCTGAAGGTTAGACTAAGAGATACAGTTGTTATACCCAGGGGATCTTGAAGACCATGCGAGGAGATGTAAAGGTCTTCTCATAAATAAAATGTGTACGTGGTCATGCGAAGCAAACTTCAGCAGACTTTTCTGGCGCAAATAGGTGTACATATTTGAGCTAATCGTCTACACACAATCATACATACATACAATTGTATGTCGCTTTTTCTTCTCGACTGCGCCCTCCCCATCCACAATCAACAACCCCATACTTCAAACCCACCTGCTACAGGATGCTATTGTGACCCAAAGATGAACTAACGCTGCATTGACTAGGGTGTTATGTCAGTGGTTTTAGTGCTATTGTAGTGAGCTGGGTAGACGGATAATTTTAAGCGCTCACACCCTTACAACTTACTAATTCTTAACCAAAGCCATTTTTCCATCACACACATGCCTATTCCCCCACCACCTAAGCAATTGACCCTTTGAAGCTGTAGAATTACCCACTGTGCTACACAAGCTCAGCAAGTCCCTACCGTATGTTTTATACGATCAAATTGAGGACCATTTTTGGTAGAACGAAGCTTTTTCCTCGCCAAGCATACAGAAGGAATGTAGATATTGTTCTTATTTAATCAACTCTACTTAGTGCCAGTGACAACAAGAAATATCTCACGGAGAAGCCGATAGCGCTATCGTCGTTTTGAAATGCCTTGGAGCAGTCAGCCCCGCAATGAAGAGGGGTTACTCCCCAACAGAAGACTTTAAATAAACCGCACGGAACATATTGGGCTCTAACAATACTGAGGAATCAGGTCCAGGTCTTGATGATGGGGAGCTCAAATGGGCATCCTGTAAATAAAACAAGGAAATCCAGTTGTTATCACATATGGATCCTGTAGATTGCGCAAGAAGATCCAGTCATTTTATGTTGTGATTCCATGGAACACACACATCGAGGGGGTATTATGCAGCAAAGTGGTAATACAGCATATCGTTCAGTTAGGGATCAAGCTAAGGTCTGCAACTGATCAGGTATCGGGTTCTCGTCGTTTTGCGGCACTTTACACAAATCAGTGTATGCTTTGGTATTTGGGATACAATATATGTTAGATATTACAGAAGTCACAGGGACGGTATTTAGCTTGACAAGCGTCGTAGTGGTGATAGATCATAGTTGTCACATTATGCGTGTATATAGCAATGGAATGATTGTTGACTTACCCCATTGCTCCTGTTTTTATTGTCATACAAACTTCATTATCATATTGCTAATTTGAGGATAATCACAGTGGTCAAGTTTTGTTGTCATACACCTCGCATAAACCGCATGAAGATCTGCTGTCATTCGTCATGATACGCCACGTGCCCTGTTAAGGATCCCCACAGGAGGTGCGCTCTATCTGGTATCAGGGACCCTTGACAAATAAACATCTAGACGTGGTCGTGTACAGCACACAAATGTCCTTACTGGTCCATATAGGCCTGTATATTTGGGCCAGGTAATCTTCTATATACATATGTACATGCAGTTTCACAACACATAATATATGAGTCTATATTTGTACCTCCCCAAAAACCCCCACCTCCGCTCCTTACCACATATCAGCACGCTCATACCCAAACTCTCCACTCACAGCATGCAATCGTGGCCCGATCTGTGTTGAATACGAAGAGCAAATAGTATTGATCCAGTATTATCAGGCATCATGCGGCTTAAGCTAAGACACTGGCTTAAGCCACGCCCCACTCCCCATGAAGAGTAAAGTTATTGTTGCCTGATTTAGAGAACGCTTAATCGCTCTTAAACATAGGCTGGGATCAGGTAGGACAGAAACACATTGTTCATGATAGCTTATCCACAGCACAGGTAAACTTACGTGATATGGGGCACTTGACTGCGTGTACAAAGTAGCCCATCCGAGTCAATGCAACGCAAGACGCCATTTTTTTTGGTGTTTGAAGAATTTATAACGAATGGAAGAGGTCAGGGGATGTCTCGTTAAACAGTTGTAAAACAACATCCACATATTTTAGTGTTCTTTGTGCACTGTTTTTCAAGTATCGTACCGAGCAAGAAATCAGACATGGTTTAACATGAGTAAAATATCAAGAGAAAGTGGTTGTAGCTGAGTATAAATTTATTATTTAATATACCACAAGCTGCACAAATGACCACCGTTTTCCAATCCTTAAGTTGTTCTTAGTCATCCAGTAAAACGTACCACAACAGCCGTCTTCTTAAATACTAATGCATTGAAGGTCATCCAGGTCGAAATTTGACTATTATCGCTGACATAACTAGGATTGCGTATGGAAAATGTCAGTGGATATCATATTAACAGTTAAAGGAAACATTGGTCTCATGAGTGATACAATAGGCTTATAAAGTTAGTGGGTGTCCAACCGATCGAAGGCAGCGATCGTAATTGAGGTAAAGGTTAGTTGCTAGTGGATGAGCAAACCATGTAGCGATACCTTTTCACAAAGATACTCATTTGTTATCTTTTGCTTCACACAGGGCGCTGCTCTCATCGAACCCTAATATATGGAAAGAATTATAATTCATCTACAACAAATGTGTCTAGAGTCGAAGTAATCCTCAATCGTAGCGGAACACAATACGCAAGTGGTTATGTGTCATAATGTTTAATCACATCGGTCTAGATGACTTGGATGTTATTGCTATGTTGGATTTCAAAGGTTTCAAATAAATGACAAGTAAGTCATAAAACATGGTGGCAGCGATGTTTCGCGAACCATTGCGTCAAATGTGTAGTGACAATTTGTTCTGTGCCATTTCCGACATTGTGGTTGTGTATGATTGACCTGCCGGCTGCAGGCTGTGAAAAATCTCCGCTTAACTCAAGTGAACATGGCGAGTCAAGGGGTGCAACTACCAACGCTGCATTGGGAGTATGCAAACCAAACAATTACGTATAATGAATGGAAAGACTTTCTCGAAAGTTACTTTGTAATTCAGGGCGTGGAAAATACGAAGAAATGGTATTACATTCTCCTCTCTTCAGGACCGAGAGGGAGGAAGCTGTGGACCACATGGGCTTTGAGCGATGATCAAAAAGAAGACACAGCCATAATATTCAAGAAATTCAAGGACCACTTGATAGGTACACCAAATAAATGGGTCGTGCGACTGGAACTAGCCTAACTGCTGCAGCAAGGAAATAAGCCTATAGATGATTACATTTGCCGGTTAAGAGCAAAAGCGGGTGAGTGCAATATCCCTGAAGGCACAGTTGAGGACCAAATCACATTTCAGTTGATTAAAGGGATTCAAAACGCAGAGGCCAAACGGAAACTCATTTCAAAAGGAAATGAACTTACCTTGAATATAGAAATCAAATGTGCACAAGATCCTCCAAGCCACAGTTGGTGCAAAATACAGCAAGCTTCCAGCAGAGCATAATTAATGCATTTCATCAATCACGGTACACTGTGTACATCCCCATGCAGCTATTGCAATCAAAAACATAGAGACGGGACTGTCCAGCATATGGAAAAATGTGAAGCCTGTGGGAAAATGAACCACTTTAAGATATGTGGAATGCAAGAGTAGGCAATACAATAGGCTAAACTAAAAAAGGCTAGAGATCACGTGACAGGACTGGGAAGCGTGATGGCAGAAAATCTAAGGCAATGAGGGTCATCATAGCAGCAAAAAGCAAGACATTGGTGCTAATACATCATCTAATCATGTGCCGCTGCGTTGCTACTAGATGGTGGATCTGTCTACTTTGATTCCAATTTGGCAACAAAATAAATGATCGTAATCTGTGGACAATCCATCATGGCTAGACTGAATGTTAAAGCACCGGATAGCCGACCACCTCCTGAAAACGTACAAGAATTGCTAAGTTTTCTTGGTCTTATTCAATACCTTAGTCCCTTCATACCACACGTGGCAACAAAAACAGCAGTACTCAGGCAGCTACTGAAAAAAGGAACCCCATGGATGTGGAGTGCCAAGAAGCATTTGAAGAGCTGCAAAATGCGATAGACAAAGATACAATGTTGAGATATTTTGATCTTACACTCCCTGTTGAGCTAGAAGTTGATGCTTGAATGCAAGGACTGGGTGCGGCACTTATCCAAAATGGAAAACCTGTTGCATTCGCATCTAAAAGCCTCACACCCACAGAAACCCGTTATGCAAATATAGAAAGAGATATGCTCAGCATCATTTTTGGTCTTGAAAGATTTCCTTGTTTCATCTATGGCAAGCCAGTTACTGTATACAGTGACCACAAACCACTGGAATCGATTTGCTTGAAACAGCTAAGTCAAGCTCCACCAAGATTACAGCGCATGTTGTTGAGGATACAGAATTATGATGCTACAATTGTATATCGTAAGGGAAAGAATGTCATCTATGCTGACTATCTCTCACGCATCAAACCAACAGAAGGACCAGAAATATCACTTGAACAAGCAATTCACACTGTGCAAATATCTAGAGGACAACTAGATATTGTACGCAATGCTACACAAAATGACAATGAGCTCTCAGTGCTGAAGCAACAAGCCACATGTGGATGGCCAGAGGATGCTAAATCTGTTCCGAAATCGATTCGTGCATATTGGACCATGCGAGATTTCAAAACTATTGAAGATGGTGTGATGTATACAGGAAACCGCATGATTGTACCCTCTGTACTTCGCACAGAGTACTTGGACAGAATTCACAAAGGACATATGGGAATCACCAAATCGCAGCTACGCGCTAAAGAATGTCTATATTGGCCAAATATCATGTCTGATACAGAGAAAAATACATACAAGGTTGTATCTACTGCTTGCAAAATGCTCGTAGCTCACAGAAAGAACCACTGAGACCCCATGAAACCTCAACTCAACCATGGGAAGTTCTGTCAAGCGACCTCTTTGAACTTGATGGGCATATATACATACTATTGGTTGACCATTACAGCAAAATGCCATTCGTGCGACCACTCAATCAACAAACAAGTGCTGAAGTCATCAAATTCTGCAAAGACTTGTTTGCTGTGCATGGAATTTGCAAACGTCTATATCCTGACAATGGTCCGCAATACAACAGTAACGAATTCCGAAACTTTGCGACCGATTGGGATTTTAAACATATTACAATACACAATATCGCTACAATACACATAAGATTTTAGATGTGAATAGTAATGCTAAAAAATTGCCAAATTAAAGGTATAATTATCACCTATAATGTTCATAATGTGAACGCGCTATCAGATTATGCTGAAAGAAGCATTCTAGACGACTTAATGCCAAGATTAATATCAACTGGTTTATTCCCACCCGTCTTTCATGGTCAAGAACTTAGTAAAGTTATATTCACTCTATAAATCCCTTTTACCAAATATGTCAGCACAAATATCCTGGCACTTTTTGTATGAACGAGCGAAAATAGCAACGCTACAATGAATGTCTCCAGAGTACTCTACCAGACCAAGTATAACCACTTCTCCATTCTGAATGGTTTTGACTTGTTGAAAGAGACTTGCGCGTGTGCTGCTGAAGGCTATAACAACAATGTATGTTCTACACTGCCATCCACGACTCGCCATAAGCCGGGCTGTAAGTAGACTCGGTGTTGAGCCTGTTATACGTGGATTAACATCCGGAATATACTTGGTCCCATTATTGTCAACAAGGACGTCAATGCCTTTCACTCCAAAGTAACCAAACTTGTGCCGGTTGTCAATGATAGGGTCAACGGTTGGTTGTAGTGACTCAATGAGTTTTGGATGAGCAGATATGTCGATATGTACCCCAGCCCATAAGCCATTTTCATGGAATTTACTCTCTGTAACTCCCAGCCGTCTCTTTTCACCAATTTTGCTGACATAAATTATGGCATTATGGTTACCAACAATATACTGAATCTTGTCATACATGATGATGCATGCTTTGGGCGCAATATGATGAATACGGGATGTGATCTGGCGATACTCGGCCGCGTCATCCGCAAAAAATACACTTTTGCCACCTGATCCGATTGACTACATAGTTCGAGGCAAAGCGTCACTGTACAAACATTCAATCCTGAACAAACTTCCTGAAATGAAACCCCCTACTGTGAGAGCTGCACAAAGCTGCAGATACAGGTATTCACGTATGCGTCACACCTATACAACTCATACTATTCTGCTAAGGAACGTATTTTTGCCAAAGCACATACAATGCCAAGCACATTCTAATCGATTGTGCCGATCTTATTCATATATGAAATCGCTACTTCTGTGTTTTAAGTCATTCGGCATTGTTAAAAAGGGTTATGTCCATCTTAGATGCTTGGTTTTATTTGAACAATTTGATTGTATTGTAGATCTGAAGCAATAAATATAATTTTGGTATGTCTAACATAAATAAAGGGTTGAGGTTTTTTGTTTCTATTTTTTCTATTATGTTAAAGGTTTTCCTCGCTATACCTGCTTACCCAACTACGCAGTGGAATTTTCAATATCGTTGAAGATTACAAATTCCGCAGAGCTATGGTATTTTTCGTTTTAAGATTAGCAGTTGAGTTAGATGTAGATGTAAATGGCATTTCCAACTTCCAACTTGATACAATATTTTCAATGCTTGTTATAAACTAACGTCGAAAACACCCAAATTAGTTGATCGGATTTGTAGAGTGGCAGGAGCTTCGTTCGTTAGCTCGGTGGCTGGCTGTGCCCTGAGGTTGAAAAAGGCGCTTCTATTATGCAAATCTTCCTTAGTCACGTGCCAAGGACTAATCACATTCCTACGCGATCCTCGATCACCATGTTTCGGTAAGAGCAAGTCCTTCATCTCAACATCATCGCATGCATTCAAAACGTTCCTCAAGATCAGCACGTTCCTCCTCTCGAAATCATTACAACAATATATGCTTCTCTGGTATGTACAATAAATCTTCATTGACGATTATGATTAAAGAATACCAACATATAAATGAAATACTGGATCCTGAGACCACGCAAAAAGACAATTCACCTTCCAGATTCATTGCAAATCTGGATAACATGTAAGCAAGACACATTTATAGACTTACCCTTTTCCAGGACTAGTATATTATCTGTAGCATGAGCCAAGGTGTTGATGTTCAATATATATGACGAGTATGGTTGAGTGCTCTCCAGAATGTGGCGCACCTAAAGATATGTGTAGCTTGTAGCATATGGTGCTGTGTCGACTCGACAAATAATGTATGGTGTCAAGTAACCACTGATTTTAAAATGACGTTTATGCTTGACTAGATAGAATCTGGTACATTGCTGTTACATTTCAGCCCGATGATTTCGTTCATTCGGTACAGCCATGCCGTAGATCGACAGGGCGCCAGACGAAAACAAATCTTACCCCATTTTCTTCCCGATTGATTCATACCAATAATGTAATTGTTATCAGTTGCATCATACTGTAGATGCAATCGTTCAACTTTAACCCGTTAACTGGATTATAGCATTGTACTGCCAAATATACCTAACAATCACAAGGGTTGAACAGCTGCATACTTTTATTAGCATTTGCTTACACAATTATGTTTCGCTTCTGCAAAGCTTGCATATAAAATGCCTATCTTCCATAGAGAGACCGCACACCAGCAATGTCGTCGGCTTGCAGGGAACTCAACGCTTGATAGTAGGGATACATAACAGCTGCTCTGGTGCCCGAATGTGCGAGTCCAACGGAATGGCCGAACTCGTGAAGTGCGACAGCTTGCAAGTAAGAACCTGAAAACCCAAAAGCACACAAGTCATAAACCGTATTTCCTAATTATATGATTGGAGAAATGGTCATAAATGAAAGCCAAAATTTTGCGATAATGACTTGTCCAGGATTCGGCTTCATCAAAGCAAGCTCCTCCATGAGAAGGGTAGTAAGCATGGGCCAGCACTCTCCCAGGGCCATCAAATGGTGTGTGGCTGCCATGGCTGCCGGACACAAACTGGATCCTGATATCACCAGGGCCAGACGTCATCGAAAAACTGAGTTGGCTAGCCGCTGCCCAGGGCTGACCGAACAAACGTATGGCAGCTTGTATAATGACATTAGATAAAACATTACTGCAAAGGCTTCACAGCCAGTTCAATGTAGCCCAGACGCTGCAAGCATTAATATATTCGCAATTTTGGACCCAAAGGTCTGATTAATAATACTAGTTTAATTAATAATATGATTTTGTATAACACATTCGTTATGTGTGATGAACCTGATATGGTGTATCTGTTTAGGTGGTGAATGGGTGAATAGCTTGGTATACTCACGGAAAAGGCATCGGCCATGGCACTGCGAATTGAGGATGCAGAGAGATCGGGTGAATAGTTGATCATACTCCAAGTAAGTGATTTCTTGGCCCACTTCGCTGTCACACGATTACATAGATAATATGAAGGCAGGGTGTTCATACGTTAATGTGTCGGAATCATAATTTAGGTGTATAAGCCACAAAATCATGTCATGTAAAAGAATCGTCAATTACTGTAGGTATTGTAACTAGCCACGCCTGTGGTGTTCACCAGCGACTTGTCATCCATTCCACAACGTGGTTTGGTCATCATCTCCAATGTAGCCTCGTCAATGTCACCTGTGTCAAGTTTAATCCAAATAAAGTGAGCTCCCCTAAAAATGTTTGCCTATGTTGGGTGGTCGAGTATGACACCGCTTTTTATGTTGTCTTTGAATATTTAAAACGCCTAACCTGTCATAGGAATTCCAGCCACTCGCTGATATGCCAGAAGCGCTGGCTTAACATTAGCCCCATTGCCTTCCCCACTTTCTTCCATGTAGCCAAATCTTACCAAATAGTTCTAAAACAATAGTCTAGGCATATTAAGTATTTAGCAGGCGAGAAAAGATTAAATTTGTTTCAAAATCTATGTAGATGACTTAAGTCTTGTAGCGTATTACAATGAAAGATGATGGTAATCGTGACACGGCCAACTAGAACCACAACAGTTCAAATATGCTTCTCACCTGTGCATCCAGGTCTGTCATGTTGACAGGCGCCAGCAGGACCCCGGAGATGCAGAGGCTTAGCACCGTTACAGCGGAGAGCAAACCTTCCATCTTCCCGATGCTTGGTGGTAGAATTGCTTGATGGGTAAACCAGACGATAGGATTTGATTTGGAGAAGAGATACTAGTGTGATTATATACATTTTCAAGCTTGTGTTATTGGCATTAACTGGGCATATTCAGTGGTATTAGGAGTAAAAAAATGACAATTTATGCGCGTTGTATCTGACATTAGAGCGAGTCGATCAACCATCTGGCATATGGGTTTGGTATGAGTTCAAGCCAAAGCTCTATAAAAAACGTAGGTAATATATGTCATAAGCTGTCATTAAACTGTGAGTTACAACACTAGATGATCGCCTGCAATCAAAATCACTGTGACAATATCATCCATAAATCGTCATTCATCCATCACCAGAGTCGCTGGGATGACGTACGCAATATGGCTGTTTAATTGCTCCACCGGCCGGGGCAGTTTGAAACCTCTGTGCATTCCATATGGTGACATGCTAGAGGCTTTCACATGAACAAATCTGGTACAACACAATACGATCATTTGGAAAGGACGTTTATACGAATGCAGAATTACATTGACCTCTAATCAAAACGACCAGATACCAGTTTTGTAAGTGCGGTGACGGATTCATAGATAACAAAGAGAGTGGTTATGGAGATCCTTTGCAGCAGATCGATCAGTGAGTAGCATGAATAATACTGATGTTGATCACTTTCACGCATAAAACGGTCCACGTGATATATTGTCGGTAATAAAGTGAAACTTGTAGTGTTATCCAGTGGCAACCCAATTTATTCCGTACTGAAATGTTGCTGTACAATGCTATTATTATTAAATTAAATGACACCGTCCTGCAGGTACGTTTGTAGCCCCTAGAAGATACATTATTAGCCCATAATTGATTAGCCATGCCTGAAACTCTGCAAAGGATAGTGATCAGGAAAACCAAAATGGTAGAGACTGTTGTCCATGGCATCAGCGGGTAATCATGCTGTGTCATAGTTAATCGTACAACCACTTTTGTGGCCGTTTCCCTTCGCGCGGTGATTGACTGCATCGCCTTCCGTCGGACAGGTTTGTGGTTTTGCCACCACGCATGTGAAAACCTGACCGGTTTTCCCTGACCCAGTCGATCAGCTCAAATGGCGGTCCCGATACTGAAAGGGGATGCATCGACCCCGTAGAACAATGGCAACATGCTGAACTTTCGCTCCAGCATTGAGGGAGTCCAAACTCGGTATGGACTGGGAGACCAAGTGGGAGCTGCCAAATAAGTGGTGGTGCCGCAGCATCACACTCATCCTCATCCATAAACGTTGCGATACCACCTCGTTGTTGAAAGTGTGGTAGAACCCCAAAAACAAATTGTATGGTTGAGGCAAGAGAAAAAGACCTGTTGATATCATAAATTCACATCAGCACCTGTTCCATTGAGGCTCTTCAAATGTGTGAAAAAGTAAGTTGCCTTTGGCATACTTAATATCATACGCCGATTTAAGTGTCCTAGTACGATCAACAAGACCCTTCTGACAATGAAAGATGTCATCGACGTAACTAAATTGAAGTATTTTGATTTATAAGCAGTATTTCAGCAGCGCTACACAAAAGATAGCGCATCAAAAGTCAACTGAGCCAGTGGGATACGATAAATGCCATTTTTCTGAACTCATAAAGCTTACTTGCTTTTCATAAATCTTACTTGCTTTTCGTTCGCCAGTGATATGTTTGTTTGTTGTCTTTATACTCAAAACAGAAACACTTCAGGTTCATCAGTTTTGGCTTATTAACTATTTGACATTGACGAGCTAAACACTTAGCCAGGCACAGCGATTGTGAAGCTATTCGATAATGTAATTACGTCAAAGCTCTCTTCAGACAAATAATAGCAAAAACCGCCAAAATCATTTAACAAATTCATTGCTTCATGCTTATGTACTCAAACAATGTACGACATTGAAAGTTGTGTTGCGCCCTTAAACGGCTTTTAAAGTGACAATGCACTGGTATATTTGATGACGTACCACGCTGGTTCCCAGACGACAGATGGTGACAAGTGTCATGGTGACATGATGTTATTGCTCTCATGCAAACTCAAGCCGGTCCGTGGGATATTGTATGGCTCAGTGGCTCAATTGCATTGTAATAACCATGTACCAGATGTCACGCTGTTAACTTTATAGCCCTCACCCCACCACGTGGAAAAATCCAATTTCGTACTGACTGATTATGTCGAACATAGGCGTGTCCAGGCAAAGTGGGAGGGGCGAGGTTGGATGGATCATGGGTGCGCCGGATTTCCATAAAAATCATGTCATCTCTATTTTATGGCGACAAATGACATGCCGGAAGGCAACTGACGCTATGTTCAAAATCGCGGAACAAAATGATGCCCATTACATATCTGTTGCAATAATTTTGTATCAACAATCCCAATTTAACAGTTTGTCTTCTTTAGGGACATTCGTAGTAGACGAAAGTCCAAAGCCCACAATGTTGAATTATGTTGCGCATGTTGCTTGAGTGATGGTACATTTACGTTTAAATGACACTCTTGCAAAACAAACAAAATTATGATAGCATAAAATAAACTCTCCTATTATACAGTTCATGAACGAAAAGACAGCGCCAGTTAGAATAGTCCCCCCCTTCCCCCCAAACGACTAGACTAGGGACGATTTCATAGTCTGTGGTATTCGTGTGGCATGACGTCGTCGATGCAAGCTGTGCTAACAGGCAGTCCTGTTGGTTGATTGTAGTCCACAGACAATCGATCAATCTTTTTTGGAAGCGGTGATTTTGGCTTGCTCAGGTCCCGTTTTACCTGTTATTGGAAAGGGAAGTATTATGCCTTGAAAACAAATAACCAAAGATAAAGATGATCGTTAAAGTTGTATAAGGACACGTAAGAATGGCATTCTTGTGCATAAGATGGCGTTTATTCTAATAAATCTGTGATATAAAGAATCACCAGAAGCATGACGATACATCCGCCATCTTGTCTGCGTTAACCTTTAACGAACAAGTATGCATCTTTCGTTTATTATAGTTTTTCATATTTTATTGCGTAGATACAAGCTGTAATCTCTCTGGATACACGATATATAATATAATCTATAAATATAAGAATAAATGCCACCAACTTTATAACGTTGACTATAATGATTACAAAACAACAACATATGGATGAAATACATAAATACCATTATATGATCCTGAAGCCAAACCTAGAGACACTTCATCTTCTTGATTCATAGCAAATCTTGTCAAAATGTAAACAAGACATATTAGAGACTAACACCGGTCTAGGAGTGGAAGATCATCTATAGCATTTACACAATATGAGACGAATTATATCATGCAAGGGAAATAACAAATGTGTCTGTAAATTTACCACAATCAAGTATGGCTAGTCTTGGGTGAAAAGTGAGTTTCATAGACAATAGAACATGGGTCTTTCCATCCGCATACCAGTTATTAAAATCCGCCAGATGTTATTTATATCGCAGGCTAAGGGCCAATGTGGTGATGTTCGACAAGTAAATGCCGATGACTATGACGAGTATTGTTCAATGCTCTCTAGAATGCGGCGCACCTAATGACATGTGTAGCATGTGGCATATGGTGCTATGTCGACTCGAAAATAATATATGGTGACAAATAACTACTGATTTTAACATGATGTTATTGCCTGACTAGAGAGCATCTGGAGCACTGCTGTTACATTTCAGCCCGATGATTCCGTTTATTCGGTAGAGCCATGCCGTAGATCGATAGGTAGAGCCGTTCATACCGCACCAATCGAAAATTTAATGCCAACACCACGTGGTTGAATCTCTGGATGCGGGTACAATAAGCATAAATTGTCATAGCCGGTTCGTATTAAAGTAAATCTGGAGGTAGGTGCTGGGGTAGAGCCATTCATACCGCACCAATCGAACATTTAAGGACAACACCACGTGGTTGAATCTCTGGATGCGGGTACAATAATCATGAATTGTCATAGCTGGTTCGTAGTAAAGTAAATGTGGAGCTAGGTGCTGGGGTGTCAAGTAGAATCATAGATATACAAGAGTGACTGGACCTTTGCCCACTTATATAATCGTCGACTAGTTATTTCTTGATATTTACGCAAATAAATGTTGCCATACACTTTGTTCCGATTGGCCCAGAAAATTATGATGGTAAAGTCAAATATGTTTAATGGTGGCCGCAAATATTTGTTCAGAAAAAATATTATACGATGATCAACATAGTTCAGCTTGATTTGTAGGTGGTGTAGAATCGTCAATACCATAAGTCATACACCTTGTACAAGGTTTTATCAATGAATTGAAATGAGCTCAATACAAAACTTCTAAACAAACATCGTGGTACATAAGTCTCTACCGGGTCGGTCGATTGCATTTAGGAGTCATATACCTGAGCAATATGTGAAACAGGTGTCGATTTAGTCTGAGGTGCCAATGTGGTGTTGTTTTGATGCCGATAAAACACTTAAGACCTAGGATTATTTAAGGTCAGTGAAAACTAGCATATCTGCTCGCCTTTTTCAATTGAAGGAGATGTTTGATAATGTTGGAATTTTCGCATTAAAACAAATATACATGAAATGTTACTTTATCCCAAATTACTATCATTTATATATTTTGTGCTATTTGGAAAAAAAACTGCCCTGCAAGCATAACTGTTTGATATCTGATATCCAAGGAAATCGTCTTTTTCCAAAAGACCCGGATATTGTTATCATTGGAATGACTAAGTTAATGTTTTAACATCGCAGCCTGCCTCCGATGTAAAAGATAAACCTGCAACTGTCATCTATGCATAATGAACATTCTGGTTAGCTATTTGCAATCCCGTGCAGCTTTGCCTATCTCGAATTGATTCATATGGTCTGGAATATATTAAATGCGTAATACAATTATGCAGCTATTTGCTCAAAAATAAAAGTCAATAGCAGCAAAATGTTTCTATGTGGCTCAGATACTATTACACACGCTATCGTAATAGGTTTCACGCGTTTTTCCTTTAATGAGTAAGTAGGTTTCCAATAATCCAAACATAAATACATACATGCATACTTACTTAAATACATACCTACCTACCTACCTACCTACCTACCTACCTACCTACCTACCTACCTACCTACCTACCTACCTACCTACCTACCTACCTACCTACCTACCTACCTACCTACCTACCTACCTACCGACCGACCGACCGACCGACCTACCGACCGACCTACCGACCGACCGACCTACCGACCGACCTACCGACCGACCGACCTACCTACCGACCGACCGACCGACCGACCGACCTACGACCGACCTACCTACCTACCCGACCTACCTACCTACCTACCTACCTACCTACCTACCTACCTACCTACCTACCTACCTACCGACCACCTACCTACCTACCGACGACTACCTACCTACCTACTACCTACCTACCTACCTACCTACCTACCTACCTACACCTACCTACCTACCTACCTACCTACCTACCTACCTACCTACCTACCTACCTACCTACCTACCTACCTACCTACCTACCTACCTACCTACCTACCTACCTACCTACCTACCTACCTACATAAATATATACATACATACAAAAATGCGTACATACATTCATACATGCATACATACATACATGCATACATACATACATACAAGCATACATAAATGCATACATGCATACATACATACATACATACATACATACATACATACATACATACATACATACATACATACATACATACATACATACATACACACATACATGCATACATGTATAAATATAACATACATACATACATACATACATACATACATACATACATACATACATACATACATACATACATACATACATACATACATACATACATACATACATACATACATACATACATACATACATACATACATACATACATGCATACATACATACATACATACATACATACATACATACATACATACATACATACATACATACATACATACATACGGCTACATACATACAGACATACATACATACATACATACACATACGGACATACATACATACATACATACATACATACATACATACATACATACATACACATACGATACATACATACATACATACATACATACATACATACATACATACATACATACATACGTATACATACATACATACATACATACATACATACATACATACATACATACATACACATACATACATACATACATAGATACATACATACATACATACATGCGTGTCTATGCTACTAACGGAATTGTCTGCACTATTACCATTGAAGCTAACATTAGAGCGAGTCCATTAACCATCTGGCATGTGGGTTTGGTATGAGTGTAAGCCAAAGCTCTATAAAATACGTAGGCAATATATGTCATAAGCTCTCATTAAACCACCACTTACACTACCAGATGATCACCTGCAAGCAAAATCAATGTGACAAAATCATCCATAAATCGTCATTCATCTATCCCCAGAGTCGTTGGGATGACGTACGCAATATGGCTGTTTAATTGCTCCACCGGCCGGGGCAGTTTGAAACCTCTGTGCATTCCATATGGTGACATGCTAGAGGCTATCACATGAACAAATCTGGTAGCATGAATAATATTGATGTTGATCACTTTCACGCACAAACGGTCCACATGATATATTGTTGGTAATAAAGTGAAACTTGTAATGTTATCCAGTGGCAACCCAATTTATGCCGTGCAGAAATGTTGCTGTACAATGCTATCATTATTCAAGTAAATGGCGCCGTCCTCAAGGTACGTTTGTAGCCACCAGGAGATACATTATTAGCCTATATTTGATTTGCCATGCATGAAACTCTGCAAAGGATAGTGATCAGGGAAACCAAAATGGTAGAGACTGTTGTCCATGGCATCAGCGGGTAATCATGTTGCAAGAGAAGAAGACCTGTTGATATGATAAATTCCCGACAGCGCCTGTTCCATTGAGGTTCTTCAAATATGCAAAAAATTAAGTTGCGATCGGCATACTTAATATCATACGCCGATTTAAGTGCCTAGTACGCTCGACAAGACCCTTCTGATAATGAAAGATGTTATCGAAGTAACTAAATTGAAGTATTTTGATTTATACGCAGTATTGCAGCAGCACTACATCAAAGATAGCGCATCAAAAGTCAACTGAGCGGGTGGGATACGTTGAATGCCATTTTCTCATAACAAGACCCTTCTGATAATGAAAGATGCCATCGGATAAGTCAACATTTGCTCAGAAAGCTTACTTGCTTTTCGTTCGCCAGTGATATGTTTGATTTTTGTCTTTATACTCAAAAAAGAAACACGTCAGGTTCATCAGTTTTGTTGTATCAACTATTCGACTTTGACGATCTAAATACTAACGCAGACACTGAGATTGTGAAGCTATTCTATGATGCAAGTACGTCAAAGCTCTCTTCAGACAATTAATAGCAAAATTGCTTAAAGCCTCCCAACAGAGACGTTACTTCTACAATACAAACGGAACCCCAGTGACATTTTGGAATATGAATTGGCCGTCGCCAAAATCATCGCTTCATGCTAATGTACTCAAATAATGTACGACATTGAAAGTTGTGTCGCGCCCTCAAACGGCCTTTAAAGTGGCATTGCTCTGGCATATGTAAAGACGTACCACGCTAGTTCCCACATGACTAGCGCCAGATGACAGATGGTGACAAGTGTCATAGTGACATGATGTTATTGCTCTCGCGCAAACTCATGCCGGTACGTCGGATATTGTATGGCTCACTGGCTTAATTGCGTTGTAATTACCACGTACCAGATGTTACGCTGTTATCTCTGCGTCATTAGCCGAATTCATAGCCCTCATCCCACCATGCGGACAAATCCAATTCCGTACTGACTGCAAACGTTTGAAATAGGCGTGTCCGGGCAAAGTGGGAGGGGCGATGTTGGATTGATCATGGGTGCGCCAGATTTTCATAAATTGGCATGTCATCTCTATTTTATGGCGACAAGTGACATGCCAGAAGGCAACTAACGCTATGTTTAAGATCGCGGAAATTTTGTATCAACAATCCCAGTATAACATTTTGTCTTCTTTAGGGACATTTGTAGACGAAGACAATCCAAAGCCCACAATGTTGAACTATGTTGCAAATGTTGCTGGCTCGTGGAGTGGTGGTGCGTGCATGTTAGAGTGATGCTCTTGCGAAACAAACAAATTTATAACAGCATAAAATAAAATCTTCTATCATACAGTCCAGGGACAAAAAGAAAGGGTCAGTTAGGATAGTGTGGTATGACGTCGCAGGTGCAAGCTGTGCTTACAGTGGCGCACCTAAACATACGTGTAGCACGTGGCATATTTCACTGTAACGACTGAACAGATAATGGATGATGACAAGTAACGACTAATTTCAGCCTAATGTATATGTTCGACAATTTCAGTACGATGATTCTGTTAATGCGTTAAAGCCATGGCATGGATCGATATGTACAGCGTTTGACCGGGCGCCAATAGATCATTTGATGACATCAATATGTAAGAAATACTTTTTCTGTTATTAGGATAAATTGATATCCACTAAGATAGGTAATTGATTAGCAAATCTTCGGTCGAATTTTCTAGGAGCTAAAATCCGGAATGATGAACTAAGTGCAAACGACAACGTGACAAGCAAATCGGAAGAGTAGCGTGTATCCTCCCGCTTTAGATCGTCAATACATGTACTCTGTAAATATTTTCTAGTACACGTCGTGACGTAAAGAACCATCACAGAGCAAAATGCAATATATTGACGCCCAGCTATCGGAACCGAAAATCAAAATTACTGGTTAGCATTCATGACGACGTAAAAGGACTGCCAGTTTGTTATACTGCTTGTATGAGAAGAGAATAGCTGATGGATATCTATCCGTAATAGAATTCGTCATTTAAGACCAGCATGCATTGGGTGTTTGCATAGTAGACTGCGCCGGGTGCTGTATCTGCCAGACAATTCTACAAGCGCAGTTCAGCTTTTGTTGCTTACTTGCTTTGGTCAGTACACAAAGAGCTTGCTGATCATAAGACAATAAGCCTTTTGGCAAACTAAAAATTACACCGTAGGCATTGATATATGAAAGCAAATTACTTCTATTGGCGCAGTGACATTATGTTGCCTAGTTTAACACCCTCTCTCTTTGAGACAAAACACTGCATTCTCAATTCTTTGGTGATATTTAAAAGCCTTATATATGAATAGAATTCCTGCATTATGTTGAAGAAGATGTGTAATGATGTCGTACTGCGGGGAACAATGACAAAAGTTCAATTTAATAATTTATAAAGGCATTCCCTCGAACGAACAATATTTCATTACACATATTTAGTAAACAGTGATTGGCTAAAGGCGTTAATGTAGTATCAACTAAATCCAGTTCTTTTATATGACATATACATTACATATATGATCATACTTCATATCATTCAGACATTAATCATCCGATTTCTGATACTTTAAATGCGTGCTGCATAAACAACACACGTGAAATACCCCTAATAGCAGATCCAATTTACCCGTAAAGTCATTCTAATCAATCAGTGTGCAGCTGACATGGAAATAGTTTGGTCAGTGCCTCTCTTGAACTATTATCGACTTTAATGCAACAGTCACATAGTTTGATAAATATGCGGCGTTATCTTTTTCGCTAGTTGGAGAAATGAGCATTTCAATTCACTGTCGACATCCTTTCAAGTCAGACCATGACGGGGCTAGGGAAATGAAGCACTTGTGATGTGTCAGCTACGCAAAATCTCGCTTCGCCATAAAAGGGCTGACATCTTGTGATCATAAGAATCAACTTACTTCAGCTGTCAACGGAAACCACCTGACTCCGTCGTCTACTTGACCAACAGAGAAAAAACAACTTTTTGATTATGCCTTTCACGTTACAGGATAGCACCAACAGGACTCCTACATCCTCCACACCGATATTACAAGGGGCTGTGATTAAATTACAGGCCAGTTCGTCAGTATTGCATTTTTGTGTTTTTATGTTTTGTTTGCTGTGTTTGCTCAAGTGGTTCAATAGATTTGTGATTAAAATTATATTGTTCTTGTTGTGTTTCCTTTGGTCATTAACAAACAAAATTCTATTATTCAAGCAAGCTTCGCTAAAACTAAATTCTAAACTCTTGGATATAGAGATCAATTCCACTTGAATCTTTCTGGGAATATTAAATATGAAACACAGGGAACTAAATCGTCAGCGGTGTTATTCATCGGCGTTGAGGATTGAATGTTTTGCATTTGAATACATCTTGCATTCCAAGCAAGGTAGAAAAGCCAGTGTGTAGAAACTATGTCGAGAAATTGTTTTAGTCTTCAGTAAAGCAAAAGCTTTAAACACGCCTCATCATGCAATAAATACAGTCTAACAATAGATATCTGTAGTTCCAAATGCCATTCACCCCACTATGACTATCATATTTCTGGTCATTTAAATACGCAATTCATGTATGAGCGTTTATTGAAGCTAATGAATCTTGCTTGCAAAATATACCCAAAGCCTACTACTGGTTTTGTGAAACGCAAATAGCAATAATTGGTTCGATTCCCATAACATGCACCTTTTTTATATTTGGTGCTGGTCAACCGGATACGCAGAATATAAGTTCATGGACTGGCTGTTCTGCATTGCAGTCTGCTTATGACGTTTGTATACCTAGTTGATTGATGCCTTTTTGCAAGTTACTCAATTCATTATCTGGCAAGTTTTAAGTCGGTAGATATTTAGGATCGAATAAAATAAAAGAACGATTTCTCTGTGATTTCAAGCAACTGCTGCAAGTGCCAAGATTTACAAGAGACACTTCTGGCAATTTTGTCTACTTTAAAAAAATAGGTCTGGTATCAGAAACATAATTGAATTCAAAGTTTTCCTAATATGCACCACATTTTGCAGGGAAAATGGACCAACATTCAGGGGCAATGTATCGCTAAGCATATGCAGCAAACAGAAAGGAGTCTTCTGCATTCATTTTGACCACGATGAATCTATGGGCATATTCTATATCATGCTATTCATGCTATTTAAGTAAACTATTCATATTATAGCAATACATATATTCGTCTGCTGAAATATCATGAAAGCCTCTCTTGTATCATCCAATGCGTGGTAGATATCTTCGTAAATGTAATGAGCTGCTCCAGTGTAGGGATAGGGAGGTTATTAACAAGGTTTTGTCATTCAAAGCACATAAACACAGGGTTGAGTCTTTGTAAGATCTGTGAAATTTAGTGTGATTGTCTCATCGGGAATCCTCCATTGTTAAACGTATGTGAGGCTTATACTTGGGATATAATCGTTATTCAATGGCCTATGTAATATATGGGTAAGGTTTCTGTTACCATCTTAAGGAACTGATATTTCGTACCAGTATTTTCAATTATACCAAATGCTAAGAGTTTCTGTGGGATTAAGGCGGGAAAGTAGGTAGGGGTCACTTTTTGGTTTTGAGTCCTGACCCGAATAAAGGTGGGACATTTTAAGAATAGGTTCCCAAAAAAATATAGGGTTTGGGATAGTGTGGGGTAAAGGCAGAGTTTAAGAATAACAGTAGTACACTATGTGTTACGAATGAATTTAATAGTTATTGTTCAACCTAGGAAACGCCGGGTAGTTTCCTTGTCTAAACTATTTACACTAGCCATTGGTGTACATTCGTAATTTGCTATCATTTAGACTTGAAAAGAGCTTTTGTCCACAGTTAATGACTGCTGTTCATGAATGTGATTTAAATCAATGTTTATCCCGATAAGGTGCTTAATATTTAGTTAATCTTTAGTCAAATCCACGCGGCCTTAGAGGACAATTTAGTGTTTTTAATGGTTAACTAAGCCATCATTAATCAACATACTGTGGAGACATTCTTACCACGCATCTTCACCGAGCACATATCCGCTACTGGAGTAATGACGTTACCCATAGGCCATGTTAAATACCTATATATCAACTTCCTCCACGATCAAGCTATGAATGAGCAGCTTAATGATGCTGCATTCGCAAGGACTCGTGAATTAGCGCTTTCAATTTATTGTCTCCGTTATAACTAAGAGCTAGATTCATTGCAATGATTGGGTGGATGTTTAGCAATGAGATTTGTCTTCGTGTCGCCTCGGGACAATCATGGTTTTGATAAAGTCACAGTGATTGCCATTAATTCATTATATTGTTATCTATGTAAGCAATTAAGACGTTATGACGAGCCACGTGGGATATTGAAACTCCAGTCCAGTCCCAAAACATGTTCTATGTGTGTGAAATGAATAATTAATGATCAACTAGGGTATGTTTGTGACTTGCTAGCATTGATAAACAATCCGCTGATAACCAACCTGGTATTAAAAATAGCTATATTTGACTAAGAATAGCCATATACCGATATATTTATGGTTGATTTGTCAGCATCCTTAGATGCAATCTTATAATTCAGCGATTTCAGATTCATTATAACGTTTATAATGGTATGGTGAACTGTTTAGTGAACAGCATCGAAAAGGCGATCATAATTCACAACCAAAGATTGCCAGGCACACTTTATCGAAATAAAGACTGTGTATGAGATGAAATACCCTGGATTCTGGTTTTATTTGTATATTACAGCGACTAGTTACCTGATTATCGGGTTGACTTATTAACAAAAGGATTATGGTGAAATGCTCGAGTAGAGGTAACTTGTTTGGACCATCACGCTGGGCTTAATTGTTTAGGTGTGATTTGGCCAGTCTTTGCTGCGCCTCCCCAAAACCGCACATACGAATAATGACTGGAGTTGGACCCCGACGAGTATATACCCATCATGTTACGGGCGGCTATACAAAATCGGATTAACATCACTTCCTGACATTTTCCTTGATTGCCCTCAGCCTATCAATGCCAGAGGGATTCAACTGATAGACGCAGTTGGGTCGTTTTCGTGCCCTGCTTTGCAATACATTGAATGTCTGAAGTTTAACCTCGATCTTTGGTGAGGAAATAGTCTTGTTATCTGGACAGGAAAAATTACCCACCACAACTTCATTGGCGGTGGCCACTTGGTCAGGGTTCGGTGAAGTGAGTATAAACTGGGGTAGGGCGAATGTTTGATGATTATAAATTGTACCCGCTACAAGCGCGCCAGATATCAAGACGACTCTATCCGGGCGCCGCATATAAGGACAGTCCATTTCTCTGCTGTTTATAGCAATAAGCCAGGCCAGACCCGGAGCAGGTCAACTCCACTTTCAATATCCTATTCATGAAGCATTAATTAGCATCTCCCTTCTCTCTTCAAACCTATATATAGCCACACACAGCCGTTCAGGGAAATAAGAACTTTTTCTTTATTAATGAACAATCTCCAATCGCTGTGTTACCTGTATATGTAGACCATTGTTAGTTGTGCTCATGATGGTCGAAAACAATATTAATCAATTTGAACATGTAGTCATAGCTGTGGAAATCATGATGAATGATTGGTGTTTGTCATCATAATGGCTGAAAATCATAACAATCCTGGCTACCTCAGATGGTTGCGTTATATCTGCTCCAGATTACGCGCTGATCACGTGAATGCTCTCTGATCTAATTGCAAAAACAATAACTCTTCTGATGGAATTGGTGATTGCAGAGCATGCAATAATGGCCAGTTTCCCTCTAGAACGTTGCGGGTGTGTCCTCATCTTTGAACTGGTGAAATGTACATCATGTCATGATGTGATCGTGTAATTCTGTCGTATATAGCGAAAGAAATAAACTTATACATATATTGCCGCAACACAGCCGAATATGACACTGGCGCTTATTACAAAAAAAATTGTATTAAAGATGGCAGTAATCACTGCATATATGACTTCTCTTTTACTTATCTTGGTGAAAGGTTAAACAAACAGCACTCCACTATATCATCACTGGCTCCGTATTCTACCGTGTATATTCCACCTGGGTCATGATTTTGCATCAGTTTACGCATCTTGACATACCCATTACATTCATTGTACTGTCACACCATTTGTGTTATAACGGCAAATTTAGAATCATTTGTAATCAAGTGCAAATTCGCAATAATGTCTTAATCTACGTCTTATGATTTCTTATAACCGATCTGCACACAAGCAGCAAGCTTTTTATCAAATGCTGGTTAGTTATAATACATTGATGAATTAATCTAGGCACCATGTAAAGTTTGACAGAGCTCATACTGGAGTAGCAGAACAGATATTATGCAATCTAAAAAAAATGGCGCTGACATGGAGTTGAAGGGATAAAATGATGATTCATGAGGTTGAAAGTTTTTCTGGAAGCTCAATCTAAGGCAGCACAAGAAAGTGATTAACGATAAACGCGACTGATTCCCTTATAAATGGTTCAAACCCATTACTTCTCCGAAGCTTTTATGCTACAAGATTTGATGTTCATTTCCATATCGTATTTAATGCATGCGTAAAAACCAAATAGAAACTGTTTTTATTATCATTGTTTGCCACGTTGCAACGATGATATCTTGATATCCTTACACCGCCTATTCATAGATGCTTCCCAAGCGGGTGCCGTTTAGATTTTTCATTAGCATAACCCATCTTGAATGGTTCTCTACATCGGTTATGAGCCACACCTGCGTTGTGGCATTTGCATTTCAAAATGCTTTTCGTCTATTCTTATTCGTGGATACATCAAAGATAGTAACTTCCTAGATGATCGTTTGAATGGTTGATTATATTGCCTACCAATGGTGTATTCGAGTACATCAAGGGCTTGGACCCCCACAACATGGCCAATATAAGATGGATATGCTTTTACATTCATCAAATGAAATATTCCTTGAACCACTGGTAACTAATATTGAATACTAACTTGAAAGATTTTGATGCGGTGCGTTGGTGGTCCGAATCAGACCCTGGTGTCCATCGTTAAATTTCATGCGTTCCCTATATCTCGGTTCTATTGAAATACGCATCGCTTGGAGCACAGCAATCAAACAAAGTGAGTTTAGCTACTGATTGCTTCCTGCAGCACAGTGCCTTTGGGGTTCGTGAACTAAGTTTGCAAGGAATACACTATCTGACCGTCAATTCTTGGTGAGTTTTGCAATTGCATGCATTTAAATGCCCATATCTCAAACACACAAAGCTGTGACCAGAAGCGGAAATCAGAAATAGTATGGAATCGGAATCAGCTCAAATTTGCTGAAACCGCGGGTACTTAGTATGAGGAAATGGAGATTGCTTCTAACCATTTCCGTTATTAGGATAAATTGAAATCTACTTAAATAGGTAATTGATCAGCAAATCTTTGGACAAATTTTCCAGGAGCTAAAAACCGGAATGATGAACTAAGTGAGAACTACAACGTGACAAGCAAATCAGAAAAATAGTGTGCACCCTTCCACTTTAGTTAGTCAATACATGTACTGTGTAGATGTTTTCGTGTACACGTCATGACGTAAAGAATCATCACAGAGCAAAATGTAATTAGTTGCCGACCAGCTATCTGGAACCGAAATCAAAATTGCTGGTTAGCATTCATGCCGACGTCAGAGGACTGCCAGTCTGTTTTACTACATGCATGAGACGAGAATAGCTAATGGGTATCTCTCCGTAAAAGAATTTGTCATATAAGAGCAGCTTGCATTGGATGTTCGCATAGTTGACTGCGCGCGGGTGCAGTATCTGCCAGACAATTCGACAAGCGCTGTTCAGGTTTTGTTGCTTACTTGCTTTGGTCAGTACACAAATAGCTTGCTGATCATAAGACAATAAGCCTATTGACAAACTGAAAATTACACCGTAGGCATTGATATATGAACGCAAATAACTTTTATTGGCGCAGTGACATTATACACAATGTTGCATAGTTTAACACCCCCTCTCTTTGAGACAAAACACTGCATTGTCAAATATTTGATGACATTTAAAAACCTTATATGGGAATAGGATTTCTGCATTATGATGAAGAAGATGTGTAATGGTGTCGTGCTCCGAGTACAATAACAATAGTTCAGTTTAATAAATTATGATGGCAATCCCGAAAAATATTTCATTTACACATACGTAGTAAACAATGATAGACTAAATGCGTTAATGACGCATCAACTATATTCAGTTCTTTTATATGACAAATACAACACATAAACGACCATAATTCATACATATATCAACCGATATTTAATATTTCAAACGCATGATACATAAACAAAACTTCAAGGGAATAAATTAATGCACGGATGGAATCAATAGGCTTCCCTGATATCATTAAATTCCCTTAACGCCAATTCACCCGTACAGTCATTCTAATCAATCAATCAGTGCCTCTCTTGAACTATAATCAATGCATCAGTCGCATAGTTTGATGAATATGCGGCGTTATATTTTTCGCAAGTTGAATTACTTGATATTACTGCGAATGACATCGTCTTGGGTAAAGAGTGGTACAAAACCTGGGCTCACCTTACGGTTATCAATTGAGGCCACAATATGCTGCGCCTGTAAAGTGCAATATCAAGATTTGCAATAAACAGATTACGCCGAGCTCGTTAGTTATCATACCTGCAGCCTATTCCTTGAACATAGATTGAACTGATGCATCTTTAAGCACTGCGAAGCTCTACCTAGGCTTGTCAAGTCTTTTCAACCATGTCAGTTTACCAATTGAATTAGTCATCCCGGGTCAATCGTCGACAAAGCCGGTCTCTGATGATGGCAGCGACAAAGGGGTTTGTGCTATATCAAGTTGACAATTATCAAAAAGTGCCAGGATGTTGTAATACTGATTGGTCTGGTTAGGCGCTACATAAACGTAACATATATTACAGATCATGGACCAGGACGAGCCTTTAATTACATTTTTAGGTTGCATCGTATTCAATGATTGATAAACGACATGAACTGAGTGAATGTTTAGACGAAGCACAATTTCCTTTGATAATAGGTCCATAAGTGCTGCAGCTGCGCCGAGTTGGCCGCAGTAGGGGCTCTTCCATCATGTAGTACAATTTTCGGGTTATACTGTATCAGCTCGATCCTGATTTCTGCTGGTTACATGGCAAAGTATGAAGCAGGAAAACATTCCTAAGGGAAAATGAAAGGATACGCATAACGCAGCTGGTGCAAACATGATACACGAAGATACTCTGCCAAAAAGAGATGTTTAGGGAGAGAGTCGATGGCAAAGCAGGTGATTGAAAGGAGGTGCATTGTAGAAACGACGTTTGTGAAAGCGTGATGCGTTCCTGCGCAGCGTGACTATTTCGAAAAGTCCTTGGGGTTAAATTATGCATCTACGACCCAAAACGTGACCCAAGCGACGTCTATACATACTGAATTTGAAGCATAAGAGTTTGGATATAGATACGTTTACGCGTTCAAGTGGCATCTTATGACCCTGATGACCAACGATGCACATGTACATAGTTGCTATGAATGCGTTCATTGGGTATGTCCGATTGCAGGAAACTAAATTGTCAGCGGTGTTAATCATAAGCGTTGAGGTTTGCATGTTTTGCATTTGAATACATCTTGCATTCCAAGCCAGGTGGAAAAGAAATGGCCCGTGTGCAGAAATTATGTCGAGGAATTCTTTCAGTCTTTCAGAAAGGGAAAAGCTTTAAAATCGCCTCATCTTGCAATAATTACTAAGTCTAACACTAGATCCTGTAGTTCTAAATTCTATTCACCCCCTCTATGACTATCATATTTCTGGTCATTCAAGTACGAAATTCATGTATGAGCGTATATTGAAGCCAATGGAACTTGCTTGCAAAATATCCCCAAAGCCAAACGCACTACTACCGGTTTTATGAAACGCAAGTAGCAATAATTGGTTAGATTCCCACCTTTTTTATATTTGGTTCTGGTCAACCGGACACGCAGAATATAAGTTCATATACTGGCTGTTCTGTATTACAGTCTGCTTAGGTCGGGAGTAACTCCATCCCATATCTGACAAGATGTAGGCAGGTAGATTGTTAGGGTCAAATAAAAGAAAAGAACGATTTCGTGTGAGTTCGCAAATATATACTTATAAGCGTACAAATAGCATGTTATGACCCTGATAGCCAACTATGCACAAGAACATAGTTGTTGTGAATGCGTTCATTGCGTATGTCTGATTGCAGGGAACTAAATTGTCAGCGGTGCTGTTCATCGTCGTTGAGGATTGAATATTTCTTGCATTCCAAGCAAGGTGGAAAAGCAATTGCCGTGTGTAGAAATTATGTAGAGGAATTCTTTCAGAAAGGGAAAAGCTTTTAACTCGCCTCATCATGCAATAAATACAAAGTCTAACACTAGATCCTATAATTCCAAATGCAATTCACCCAGCTATGTCTATCATATATTTACAAGAGACACTTCTTCAGATGACGGGAATGTAGGCCAATGCACCAAGCCGTACGACAGGATGTGGGCTGAAAATTTTGAGCTGCTCCAGTGTAGTGATAGGGAGGTTATTAACAAGGTTTTGTCATTTATCAACGAAGCTCATAAACACAGGGTTGAGTCTTGGTAAGCCATCATCTTCAATTATTTCAAACATTGACCATTCTGAGTAATTTAGTGTGATTGTCTCATCGGGAATCCTCCATTGTTAAACCTATATGAGGCTTATACTTGGGATATAATCGTTATTCAATGGCCTATGTAATATATGGGTAAGGTTTCTGTTACCATCTTAAGGGAACTGATATTTCGTACAAGTATTTTCAATTATACCAAATGCTAAGAGTTTCTGTGGGATTAAGGCGGAAAATAGGTAGGGGTCACTTTTTGGATTTGGGCTGAGTCCTGACGCGAATTGAGGTGGGACGCAGCAAGGATAAGGGTGTTGTCAGAGCGGGGATCTGGGTGTTATATTGGCAATTTAAGAATAGGTTCAAAACAAAATTTAGGGTGGGGCATAGGCAGAGTTTAAGAATAACATTAGTACACTATGTGTGCCGAATGAAATTTTATATTTATTGTTTAACCTAGGAAACGCCGGGTAGTTTCCTTGTCTAAACTATAAACACTTGCCATCGGTGTACATTCGTATTTTGCTATCATATAGACTTTAAAAAAGCCTTTGTTCACAGTAAATGACTGCTGTTCATGCATTTGATTTAAATCAATGTGGATCCCGATAATGTACTTAATATTAAGTTTATCTTTTGTCACATCCACGCGGGCCTTAGAAGACAATTTAAAGTTTTTGATGGTTAACTAAGCCATCATTAATCCACATACTATGGCGACAATCTTACCTCGCTTCTTCACTGAGCACATATCGGCTACCAGAGTAATGACGTTACCCACAGGCCATGTTAAACACTGATATATCCTCTTACTCCTCGAACGAGCTAAGAAAGAGCAGCTTAATGATGCTGCACTCGCAAGGGATATACGTCAATCAATGAGATGGATGTTTCAATAACGCTATCAATTTACTGTCTCGGTTTTAATTGAGAGCTAGATTCATTGCAATGATTGGGTGGATGCTCAGCGATGGGATTTGCCTTCGTGTCTCTCGGGACATTCATGGTTTTCATCAAGTCAAAGTGATTGCAATAAATTATTTTATTGTTATCTATGTTAGCAATAAAGGCGTTATGACGAGCCACGGGGGATTTTGAAACTCCAGTCCAGCCCCACAACATGTGCTATGTGTGTGAAATGAATATTTTATGATCAACTAGGGTATGTTTGTGACTTGCTAGCATTGATAATCTATCCGCTGATAACCAACGTGGTATAAATAATAGCTATATTTGACTTTGAATTGCCAATTTATGGTTGATTTGTCAGCATCCTTGGATGCAATTTTATAATTCAGCGATTTCAGATTCAGTATGATGTTTATAATGGTATGATGAACTGTTTAGCGAACAGCATCGAAGAGGCGATCATAAATCACAACTAACAATTGCCAGACGCACTTCATCGAGATAAGGACTGTGAACTAGATGAAATACTCTAAATCCTGGTTTTAATTTGTATTTCATAGCGACTAGTTTTCTCGTTATCGGGTTGACTTATTAACAAAAGGATTATGGTGAAATGCTCGAGTAGAGGTGACTTGTTTGGACCATCACGCTGGGCAATTTTGTGTAGATGTGATTAGACCAGTCTTTGCTGCGCCTCCCCAAAACCACACACACGAATAATGACTGGAGTTGGACCCCGACGAATATATACCTATCATGTTACGGGCGTCCATAGAAAATCAATTCTTTCATTTTCCTTGATTGCCCTCAGCCTGTCAATGCCCTGCTTAGCAGTACGACGTCAACATTGAATGCCTGAAGGTTGACCTCGATCTTTGTTGAGGTAATAGTCTTGTTATCTGGGCAGGAAAATGTAAACCCGACAGCTTTCATTGGCGTTAGGGCTCGGTGATGTAAGTATAAACTGGGGGTATCTATCCTGGCGCCGCATGGAAGGGCGGTCAATTTCTCAGATTTGTATTGGAATAAGCCAGACCAAATCCGGAACAGAAACCAGGATTGAAAAAAATGCAAATATACATGGAAACATGTGCGTACAAATATTGAATATTACAGTCGTACATAATTATAAATAATATGCTTAGATTGCAGGATTATCATTTGAAGATTGCATTTGCTGTACTGCCATTATTTGCCTTTATCATAATTGTTTTATTAGATACCATTAGTTAACATTCTGCACGACTGCAATATTCAATATTTGTACGCACTTGTTTCTATGTATATTTGTTCACATCCGGCTGGTATCCATTTTGTAGCCAATGGTTTTTACTCCAGTTGTGTATTACATTCAATCTCTTTAGAACACTTACGTTATGAGTGCCTCCAAGTAATAGTGTCGATTAAGTAAAATTTCCACTTGAAGAAGTTCATGAAACGTCCATGGTCTAACAATAAGGACGGTCAAATCATCATTCAATATGCAATACATCTAAATGCACCTAATTTTGACGCGAAGCGCCTTATTGATCGTGTTACCTGTTTGACATGTCATGTTGTGTTATAGGTCACTTCTAGTTAGGTAGAGCAACAACATTAAAGGTTTACCGATGATGCCTTTCTGGGCTGAGGTGGTGCATTCTTGCACTAAACATTGACTCAAATGAGTAAATTGGCGCATTAACGTACCACAGTGACCTTCTCGAACTATGTGAGTCTGCCACCGTTTGAATGATGCCGACTTTTTGCGGGAAGATGAATTAGTAGACATTCTGCGACCGGATATCAATCAGATTGAAGTTCATTTCAAACCAATCAAACAATTTACCGACACCTTAACAATGGTGTTCGTCATCAGTACACACTGATTCCGGGCAACAAATATGTGGTATGATATCAGCAGACTGAACAAATTTACAGCCATAACTTAATCAGCGTACAGTATGCTCTTCACCACGACAAAAGACCCTTTTATCTGCGACCAAAAAAGGCTGCTATTCTTTACCCTGCCAGAAGTATATCTGAGCGTTGTATATTTGTACCAGTTAACCTACGGCTTGTTGTGAGATATCAATTAAAGAAGGAATCTTCTCATTGGCTTGCCCATCTTATTTATGCAAAAGAAGAAATAGAAGACATTAACCCTAGACCTGAGCAGCAAGAGCCGTACATGGCAGCCAAGCCAATAATATGGAATAAGCACCAATATCTGAGCAAGTTCCTGACGTACATAATAATGAATATTAATGATTCAATAGCGCTTAATTTTTTCTAGGTAGATATTAAGAGTGGGGACGATGGAGGGACAAAAAGTGCATTGGTAAAGATATCTGCAGGTCGAGGATCACTGCTTTAAATCCTGATGAATATCATGTAAATTATCAGTTAAACGCAAAATATAAAAATAAAGTTTCATTCAGTCATATTTATTTTCAACAGAACAATGCTAACCTAAATACAATGCAAGTATTCGAGTGTCTGTAAAATCACGTTTGCAAATGATATTTTGTAATTGACAATGGATTTATCATTCATAACAAATCTGGTTCATGTTGCCCGTGGTACGTCCCTGATTATCAATAATGCCATGGTTAAGGTAGCTGCATCCAGTGCGAGACATAACTGGCTTAAATCCCGAGGACCGTAGCACCAATTGCAAATTCGACTCAAAACATCTGTTTATGAACGTTCAAAATCATATAAGGTAATAACATATGTTGTCTGACAACGAATATGTTATATATAACAGATTCATAATGTAAACAATTTTCGTGAGTATTTTCCTGTGTGCAAAAAAAAAACCCGTTTTCAACTGACCTTTTACAAAATGTGAATTTATGGCAAAATGATTCCACCACGCTTAAGTTTCTGGTGTATGATCCAGAAGACCATTGCGAGTGAAGACAGTGGCCGAGCAGTAAAGTGTATTGCTTACACTGGCACCCTCCAGGTAAAGGGATCGCTGGTTAAAATCCTAATGAACGTCTCACTAATTATCAGTTCAACGCAAACCATAAAACCATGTGGCCAATAATCAAATCAATGGAACAATTACAAAAACTTGGCTGCTGATTTAAAATAATTCACTGATCAATTATCACCGAGTTCCCCAATAGCTGTCAAATGAAAGGCCGTCCTGGTGATCGTCATTTCAACACAAACCATAAGTCCTAACTAGAACATATAATGACATTTATTCTCTTCCGAGGAGTGCGGCATGTAATACAATTTCTCTTGTTAACAGGTTAGGAATATCAATACTGTATAAAGCCATTGTGATATATAACCATTGTAAATCTAGGCGCTCCGAATGCAGATTATCGCAAATACAAGGCTTTCTGGGTAAAGCATTATATAGTGGGAAGTTAAATGAATATCTTTGAAAGATAACAGTTGTTGCAAATTGCTTTCATTTCACGAGAGTTGAGAGGCTAAGCATACCCTTATCTGCCGAGCAAGTCGTGAAAGACAATTATTTTAACCAACGTGCAGTATCAATATGAACTGCAAGTAACTACCCATTACTTATCTTTGTTGGTAAACTAAACCTGTTTAAGTGCTAATCTTTTTATATTAATGAGTTAATGATTTGCATGTTTACTATTAGACATAAACCGATAATATTGCTGACATCATTATTGCACCCCATATCTGGATTATTATCATGACGGATATTGAATAAATACTCCTACGTGGCTGCATTTGGTATTAAATTTTATGGAATTCATATTTCCATTATCATCGACTTGTTGGCGATTCATTATTAATTTACTGAGCTGTTGAGGTGGATCTATTGTACTGCATGCGCAACTAAGTAGCTCTTGGCTGGCAATAACCGCACGCCGCATTGCATATCTTCAATGAGGCCTCAAAGCAATAACAGGACATGGATTTATGTAAATGAGAGGGCTAAATGAGAACGGAGGCAAATTACATTAGTTACAATGGTTGGTGAAGATCTGATTATATTGGTGTTTACTTGCCAAAACGATGTAGATGAGTCTAGCGAGCTTTAGCGACAATGGTGCAAATGGAGGTGGGGTGTGGGGGATGCAGCTTTTGATGTTCGGTTTTGTGATTTCATGCTTCATATAGTCTTAGATTGTTTATCTCCTCCTAAGAAATGACGAGAGGCCACATGTATGTGCTGTCTGGCTGTCACCAACTATAAAGTTTACATTCGTGTTTGCATGTCTTCCTTTCACTATTGGTTTAATGCTTTCTGTGTGAAATAGTTATCGTTTGTATAACATACGTATCTCGAAACGCATATTATTATCTTCCCCATAATATCTCTTACAATAACTTATAATAATGCGAGTAAAAATGTTTTGTGGAATATGGTGCCACGAAACGAAATAGTAATGCAATGTGTATCATTAAGACACTACTACAAAATTGCAATCGCCAATGGCTCTGCCGACCTTGAGTTCCTATAACGATAATGGATATGTATGAGGTATTTTCGCCTACAGCACAGCGGCACCGACCCCATGGCAACAGCACTTGGGTGAAACATGTGGTTACGACCCAATATAATATTTCTCATCAAAGGTGCTACAAATGAGGTTCGTGTGAACTGCTTGAGGACATTAATGGAATAGACCTTCAGTAGGAGACAGGCAGATTGAACACAAGGCAACTTACATGTTCTTTTGTACACTTTTAGATAGATGTAATATCATTCGCATGGTAACTTAAGCACCGTGGTATCCAGGCAAGCGGTTTTACGTACACTTTTAGATAGAAATTCGGTGATAAGCAGAAATGAGTTATATATGGCATTAATTGTCCTAAAATGGCATCTGTTTAGTTGCGTGATGAGAATTCGCGGGTTTTACTTTTTAAATATGCATGGTGGATTTGGTCGAATATTCTCTACATTCAAATAATTGGGAGAGGATTGAATATCCATGCGGTAAGTGTTTAGTAAAGGTCGTCGCATTTCGACCAATGGAATAGCAATAAACTACCAGCGAAATATCACATCGTCGTCCGTATTGTCGTTTAATTACTTAGCATTATCACATTTTGAGCATCATCACATTTTTTTTATTTTTCCTTCATCTGTGCTATACAATCAATTAATGTTTTGGCAGCCGTCATGCCTGTCACCTCGACACTAATTAATTGGCATATTATCAAGATTATCAATCGGGGCATATCAAGCTAGGCTATTCCGTGCTTTACAGTGGAACGATTTACATCGCATTTACCGACAGGGATGTACATGATTGGCCTACTTCATGGTTTGAATATATTTTCATCAGTTCTTTACTGGGATAAAATTAAAAGATATATCATTTGACAGGGGTCCTTATGCTGTTCTCGTCAGTATGGATTTTAAAACAATCTATTTCATCTTTATATCACAATGTACAGTCATAAATTTACACATCAGCTGAAAATTTTGAGAGTGACCGAGAATGAAGCCAAATTTGAAAGACAGCTGATAAGTGCCATTAACTTGCATATGAGAAAGCACTCTAGAAACTGTTTGCCATGTGCTTTTTAAAGTCGGCTATAGAACAACATATATCAATGATGAAAATCAGCCATATTTAATAATAATGGAATCATAAGAAGTAAATTTTTTATCTATTGTATAAAAGTGACCGATACATCGAACCGTTTGATTGTAATAATTGATGCAATCGTGCTCAGAACACGCCAGTTGTCTATCTGTAACATATCAAAAGTTGATTACGTTTAGGCTGCGATGATATTCTTGCATATGAGGAGCAAGTTTTAAACCCCTTATTGATAACGTATTTTAGATAAAATTATATATCAATGATGAATCGAGATAATATTTAAGTGCGTTGATAATAATGTAAATCGGCTTCTTAGTTGGTCTGTCATATATCAAAAGTACAAAGTTAATCGTTTAGGCTGCGATGATATATAGAATGCCAACTACGCATACATATTACCGAATCACTGGCTCATCGCCCAAATCACATAACGTTTAACATTACCCCATGTTTTTGTGCTGGCCATAAAATCCAGCCGAACAGTGCAAAATGGGATCTGTTTAATAAGCCTTGATCAAATGTGATGACGGACAACATTTAAACGCGTATAATTTATATTGAAGAATATGACATTGAATCACCCTTGGTGTATAGCTAATTCGGGGACTTAAGGCACACCCAATATGTTCATATGAAATATCCCTGGGTAACTCTGCTGAAGAGACGTAATGCATCCTAGGTTCATATGATCCCAATATATGCAGCAGGCTACACTGAATACAGTCGTTGTCATGTTGTCAGTCCGTCTGTCGCTGGCTCGCCAATTGAATACGAATATAACAGTCCCTTCGTGGCCATACTACGTCCTCAGTTGACATTACTGATATATATATATCTAATATATATATATATATAGCCCGTAGGCTGCTTATTGGACGAACCGATGACTCTCGGTATTAGATTTCTGTTTCTGATGGCTAAGAGGTAAAAAGCTATTATATGTGGGAACATATTAATTGGAATGCAGTTATCTCAACTGCTATATTACTTCTCTTTAATGGGTGACACTAGCTGTAACTGGCTTATTTCAAGATGGATTACAAATATTACCAGGGTCCAAATGCAACACAGATTAATTATTGATTGCCTCGTTGTAATTTTCTCTTGTTTGATTGCATGAGTACAAACACAGCATTATTGGTATGCTGAATTTTCATCCAGCCGGTACACCCAGTATTCACTGCTTAGTTATAACAGTGGTGGGAAGCAATATATTTAAAATGATGCATATGTATGGTTTTTATATTGCATCTAATGACACACCAGAGCTGAATACTAACCCAAAAATCCAAGTGGCGTGAAGTTACACTTGCCTGGTGAAAATATTATATGACACGTGCTTCAATAATAAACGGCTTTAATAACATCCAAACAAACAAACAAACAAACACACTTCCGATTCCCCACTGCGTTTATATAGGACACCAGTGGAGTTTGCATCCGCTTGTCTTGTCATAGCAATAGATACCATTGTGCACATAAAAATTAGGCCCATCAACTTTTCTAAGTTTTTCACTTTTTGTAACAACATAACTCCATGAAAAAGATCTAGCAAAGTGTCAAAGTCATTTTTGATACATATCAAGAAATAAGGCGGCTTAAATATGCATATTTAAAATGTTATTACATTTTTGCGTATTTCTTAACCCTTGTGGTCCCTTCTGGTCATCGAGTATGTTTCAAAATCCCGATAACGAACTTATCCTAGCAATATAAACTTCAGTAATTCAGGGATTCACTCAGTGTCGTAGCTTCCTATTCGGGCATCAGCAATAACCACGTTTAATTCCCTTAGTGGCTCTCCGGAAAATAAATAAGGTTACGCACTATGGTGAGCGATTTCTTGTAAACCAGATGCAGCAAACTAATCATCTACAATGAGTTAGCTTTTTGAATGCGCAATAAAGCAACAAGTACTAGAATGACATATTCCTTTATATAGTTTTTTAAAAAAATAATACAATCAGCACTTGCGAAGATTTGCCAAATCACAAACGTGCGGATTTTCGTTGTCTAACTTCCAGTTATTTAACTGATATCCAAGCCATCCACGGAATACCAAATGGCTTCATATTGTCAAGACAAGCCACCCCTTGGGAGTGTTGTATCATTGTTACCTTCTGCGTAGGAATAGAACAGACGTTTACTGTGCAAATATGTAAATTGTGAATTCGGACTTGGCAGTACTGAATAATGAGCTTCATAGATCGCCAGAACAACGTAATAGGGTAAGATGCCCATCATTCTTCTCCGAATGGATAAGATTATATATCTTAGCAATGCCTTTCTGATGGGAGGTCTTTAACTTTTTCACCAGATCACTTCGCCGGGATCATATGCATTATGTTTACTCAAAATCCCTCACGCTTGGATCAATATAATCACAGCTTCTGACCTACTCGATGCATTTACTTCTGGTATATCAGTTGGCTTCACTAAATACAGAATACTAGCTGGGAATAATGAGATCTCCGATGATAATGACATATGCGTATCACGTGCGTGCAGACAATCATTCTGCTGCTGACTCGCCATTCTATCTTTACGAATAGTACAGTCCATTCGCGACCATCCTACATTCATGCTACTGCAAATCCAGGTGCGGGACGCTACCCATGGCTCTATGGTGTTCAGTTGTTTTGGTAAACGATATCAATTACGCATTTTGATTGAGGATTTTCATGTAGAGTTTTCAACGAGTTCATACTCGAGTAGCAGAACAGATATTATTCAATAAAAAAATGGCACATTGATATGACGGGATGAAATGCTTCATGAAGCTCAATCTACGGCGGAAGCAGCAAAAAAATGTGATTAACGATAAACGCAACTGGTTCCCTTAAAATACACACCTATTACTTCTCCGATGCCTTTCTGTGTCTAGATTAGATGTTCATTTACGAATCATATTAAATGCATGCGTGCAAACCAGCTAGAACCTCTTTATTATCATTGTTTGCCACGTTGCAACGATAATATCTTGAAATCCTTACACCGCCTATTCATAGATGCATGACCCATCTTGATAGGTTCTCGACGTACCATCGGGTATGGGCCAAAGCGTTGTCGCATTTGCATTTCAAGCTGCTTTTCGTCTTTTCTTATTTGTGGATACATCAAAAATAGTATGAATGGTTGATTATGCTGCCAACCAATGGCGCATTCGAGTGCATCAAGGCCAATGGCCCCCACAACACGGCCAATATAAGAAGGCAACACTGTAGCATTCATCAAATGAAATATTCCTTGAACCACTGATAACAAATATCGAATACAAACTTGAAAGATTTTGATGTGGTGTGGTTCTGCTCCGATTCAGACCCTGGTGCCCATCGTTAAATTTTCATGAGTTCCCTCTATCTCGGTCCTATTGAAATGCTCATCGCTTGGAGCATAGCAATCAAACAAAGTGAGCATGGCTAGTGATTGCTTCCTGCAGCACAGTGCCTTTGGGGTTCGTGGCTTTGTGAACTTAGGTTGCAAGGAATACACTATCTGGGTGAGTTTCGAAACTGCATACATTTAAATGCTCATATCTTGAACACACGAGGCTGTGACCAGAAGCAGAAATGAGGAATAATATGGAACCGGAATCAGCTCAAATTTGCTGAAACCGTGGGCACTTAGTGCGAGGAAATGGAGATTACTTCCAACCATTTCCGTTATTAGGATTAATTGAAATCCACTTAGATTAGTAATTGAGGCTGTGACCAGAAGCAGTAATGAGGAATAATATGGAACCGGAATAAGCTCAAATTTGCTGAAACCGTGGGCACTTAGTGCGAGGAAATGGAGATTACTTCCAACCATTTCCGTTATTAGGATTAATTGAAATCCACTTAGATTAGTAATTGATTAGCAAATCTTTAGACGAATTTTCCAAGAGCTAAAAACCGGAATGATGAACTAAATGAGAACGACAACGTGACAAGTAAATCGGAAGAGTAGTGTGTATCCTCCCGCTTTAGATAGTCAATACATGTACTCTGTAGATGTTTTCGTGTACACGTCGTGACGTAAAGAACCATCACAGAGCAAAATGCAATTAGTTGACGCCCAGCCTTCGGACCCGAAAATCTTTCAGTAACGCCGCCGTCAAAGGACTGCCAGTCTGTTTTACTTCATGAATGAGAAGAGAATAGCTGATGAATATCTTTCCGTAATAGAATTCGTCATTTGAGAGCAGCTTGCACAGGGTGCTCGCATAAAAAACTGCGGCAGGTGCAGTATCTGTCAGACAGTTCTACTAGCGCAGTTAAGCTTTTGTTGCTGACTTGCTTTGGTCAGTAAACAAAAAGCTTCCTGATCATGAGACAATAAGCCTATTGGCAAATTATAATTTACACCGTAGGCATTGATATATGAAAGCAAATGACTTCTATTTGCGCAGTGACATTATATACAATGTTGCATAGTTTAACACCCCCTCTCTTTGAGACAAAACACTGCATTGTCAAATCTATGGTGACATTTAAAATCCTTATTTGGGGATTCCTGCATTGTGATGAAGATGTGTAGTGGTGTCGTGCTGCGAGCACAATAACAAAAGTTCAATTTAATAAATTATCAATGCAATCCCTAGAACGAAAAATATTTCATTTACACATACTTAGAAAACAATGATAGACTAAATGCATTAATGTAGTATCAACTATATTCAGTTTTGTATGACAAATACAGCACATATATGACCATACTTCATACATATATCAACTGATATTTAATATTTCAAACGCGTGATACATAAACAACACATCAAGGGAATAAATTAACACACGAATGGAATCAATAGGCTTCCCTGACATCATGAAATTCCCTTAACGCCTCATTAGTAGATCCAATTCACCCGTACAGTCATTCCAATCAATCAGTGCGCAGTCATTAGTCAATGCTGACATGGAAATAGTTTGGTCAGTGCCTCTCTTGAACTGTAATCAATGCATCAGTCGCATAGTTTAATGAATATGCGGCGTTATCTTTTTCGCTAGAAGGATTACTTAGGTGATATATCTGCGATTGACATCGTCCTGGGTAAACAGTGGTAAAAAACCTGAGCTCACCTTACGGTTATCAATTGAGGCCACAATATGCTGCGCCTGTAAAGTGCAATATCAAGATTTGCAATATACAGGTTATGCCGAGCTCGTTAGTTATCATACCTGCAGCCTATTCCTTGAACATAGATTGAACTGATGCATCTTTAAGCACTGCGAAGCTCTACCTAGGCTTGTCAAGACTTGGCATCCATTTTAGTTTACCTATTGAAATAGTCATCACGGGTCAATCGTCAACAAAGCCGGTCACTGATAATGGCAGCGACAATATCAGTTCTTTTTAGAGGTGGTCTGTGTTATGTCAGTTTGACAATTATCATAAAGTGCCAGGATGTTGCGATACTGATTGGTATGATTCTGTGCTACATGTACGTAACCTATGTTACAGATCATGGGCCAGGACGAGCCTTTAATTTCATATTTAGGTTGCATCGTATTCAATGATTGATAAACTACATGAACTGAGTGAATGGTTAGACGAAGCACAGTTAGCTTTGATTATGAGTCCTTAAGTGCTGCAGCTGCGCCGAGTTGACCACAGAAGGGGCTCTTCCATCATGTAGCACAGTTTTCAAGTTATACTGTATCAGCTCGATCCTGATTTCTGCAGGTTACATGGCAAAGTATGAAGCAGGAAAATATCACTAAGGGAAAATGAAAGGAGACGCATAACGCAGCTGGTGCAAACGTGATGCACCGAGTTACTCTGCCAAAAAGAGATGTTTAGGGAGAGAACCAATGGGAAAGCAGATGATTGAAAGGATGCGCATTGCAAAAACAACTTCATGAAAGCCTGGTGCGTTCCTGTGCAGCGTGACCTTGGGGTTAAATTATGCATCTAAGACACAATACGTGACCCAAACGACATCTCTACATACTTATGAATTTGAAGCATGTGAGTTCGCAAATATATACTTATACGCGTACAATATATACTTATGCGCGTACGTCATCTTATGACCCTTGATGGCCAACGATGCACAAGAACATAGTTGCTGTGAAAGCGTTCATCGGGTTTGTTTGATTGCAGGGAACTTAATTGTCAGCGGTGTTATTCATCGTCGTTGAGGATTAATTATTCCTTGCATTCCAGGTGCTGTCAAACGGATACGCAGAATATAAGCTCATGGACTGGTTGTTCTGCGTTGCAGTCTGCTTATGACGTTTGTCTGTTCAATAGATTTATGCCTTTTTGCAAGTTACTCCATTCAATAACTAACAAGCTGTAAGTAGGTAGGTTTTTTATAGGATAGAATGAAAGGAAGGAACGAGTTACCAAGCGACACTTCTAAAGATGATGGGAATGTAGGGCAATGCATAAAGCTGTACGACAGGATATGGGCGATTAAACACATAAACACAGCAGTGAGTCTTGGTAAGCCATTATCTTCAATTATTTTAAACATCGACCATTCTGCGTAATGTAGTGTGATTGCCTCATCGGGAATCCTTCTTTGTTATACCTATGTGAGGCGTGGGATATAATCGCAATTTTGTCCACTTTAAAAAAAATAGGTCTGGAATCAGAAACATAATTGATTCAAAGTTTTTCCTAATATGCGTCACTTGTTGCTTAGAAAATGGGCCAACATTCAGGGGCAATGTATCGCTGAGCATATGCAGCAAATAAAAAAGAGTCATCTGCATTTGATTTGACATTTATGGGCATATTCTTTATCATGCTATGCATGGCGATATTTAAAACTTGCGTAAGGGAGAATCATTACAATGGCTTGCTTTTCGTTAGAGTGCAATTACAGCATAGCTTTTACCTCTTAGGGTAAAATTTCGACTTCTCAGATGAGAAGTTCCATTAAGGCTTCAATACAATATTTTTATTAAAAGAAACTGTGCGGATGATAAGATATGTGAGTATTTACGTTAGCCTTCCCAACAATGACAAACAAATTAAATGCTTTTTATGAACTGTATCAAACACAGCAGCAGCTATTTATGTAAACTATTCATATAAAAACAATACATATATTCGTCTGATAAAATGTCATGATAGCCTCTGTTGTATCATACAAGGCGTAGTAGATATCTTCGTAAATGTAATGAGCTGCTCCAGTCTAGTGATAGGGAGGTTATTAACAAGATTTTGTCATTCATTAACAAAGCACATAAACACAGCAGTGAGTCATTGTAAGCCATTATCTTCAATTATTTTAAACATCGACCATTCTGCGTAATTTAGTGGGATTGCCTCATCGGGAATCCTTCTTTGTTATACCTATGTGAGGCTTGGGATATAATCGCTATTCAATGGCCAATTTAATATATGGGTAAGGTTTCTTTTACCATCTTAAGGGAACTGATGCTTTCGTACGACAATACCAGTATTTTCAGTTATACCAAATGCTTAGGGATTCAGGCGGAAAGTAGGTAGGGGTCACGCTTTGGATCTTGGTCGGGTCCTGGCGCGGATAAAGGTGTGACACAACGGGGATAAGGGGTGCTTTAAAGCAATTTAAAAATGGGTTCAAAACAAATATCGTGTTTGGGAAAGGGTGGGACCTAGGCGGAGAATAACCATTATACACTATGTGCGTCGAATGCGTTATTAATAGCTACTGTTCAAACTGGGCAACGCCGGATAGTTTCCTTGTCTAAAATATAAACACGAGCCAGTAGTGTACATTATAAGCTCGTAATTTGCTATCAATAAGACTTTAAAAGAGCTTTTGTTCAGAGTTAATGACTGCTGTTTATGAATTTGATTTTAATCAATGTTGATCACGATAATGCACTTCATATTTCGTTAATTTTTGTTACATCAACGCGGGCCTTAGAAGACAATTAACCGTTTTTGATGGTTAACTAAGCCATCATTAATCAACATACTGTGGAGACATTCTTACCTCGCTTCTTCACCGAGCACATTTCGGCTACAGGAGTAATGACGTTACACACAGGCCATGTTAAACACTGATATATCCACTTACTCCTCGGACGAGCTAAGAAAGAGCAGCTTGATTATGCTGCATTCGCAAGAACTCTACGTCAATCAGTGAGATGGATGTTTCAATAACGCTATCAATTTACTGTCTCGGTTTTAATTTAGAGATGGATTCATTGCAACGATTGGGTAGATGTTCTGCGATGAGATTTGCCTTCGTGTCTCCTCGGGACAATAATGATTATTATCAAGTCACAGTGATTACCATTAATTCATTTTATTGTCATCTATGTAAGCAATAAAGACGCTATGACGAGCCACGGGGGATTTTGAATCTCCAGTCCAGCCCCACAACATGGGCCATGTGTATGAAATGAATAATTGATGATCAACTAGGGTATGTTTGTGACTTGCTAGCATTAATAAACAATCCGCTGTTAACCAACATGGTATTAAAAATAGCTATATTTCCCTTTGAATTGCCATATACCGATATATTTATGGTTGATTTGTCAGCATCCTTTGATGCAATTTTATAATTCAGCGATTTCAGATTCATTTAGATATTTATAATGGTATAATGAACTGTTTAGCGAACAGCATCGAAAAGGCGATCATAATTCTCAACCAAAGATTGCCAGATACACTTCATCGAGATAAGGACTGTGTACGAGATGAAATACCCTAGATCCTGGTTTGAATTTGTATTTCATAGCGACTAGTTACCTGGTTATTTGGTTGACTTATTAACAAAAGGATTATGGTGTAATGCTCGAGTAGAGGTTACTTATCTGGACTATCACGCTGGGCTAAATTGTGTAGGTGTGATTAGACCAATCTTTGCTGCGCCTCTCCAAAACCACACACACGAATAATGACTGGAGTTGGACCCCGACGAGTATATACCCATCATGTTACGGGCGACCATACAAAATCGGATAAACATCACTTCTTGACTATTTCCTGATTGCCCTCAGCCTGTCAATGCCACAAGAGTTCAACTGACACTCGCAGTTGAGTCGTATTCATACCCTGCTTTGCAATACGACGTCAACATTGAATGTCTGAAGGTTAACCTCGATCTTTGGTGAGGAAATAGTCTTGTGATCTGGACAGGAAAATGTACCCACCACAGCTTTCATTGGCGGTGGCCACTTCATCAGGGCTCGGTGAAGTGAATATAACCTGGGGTTAAGGCGAATGTTTGATGATCATATATTGTCCCCGCTACAAGCGCGCCAGATATCAAGAGGGCTCTATCCGGTCGCCAGATATAAGGACGGCCCATTTCTCTGCTTTTTATCGGAATAAGCCAGACCAGACCCGGAACAGAAACCAGGATTGAAAAAACCTAATAAATAATATGCTTAGATGACAGGACTATCATTTGAAGATTGCATTTGCTGTACTGCCATTATTTGCCTTTATCATAATTGTTTTATTAGATACCATTATGTTATGGATATTGCTGAATGTTATGCGTTTGTATTATTTCAGTACCATGAATGGAAAAGAACTACTTCAACTTGGTGTTTGTGCTATCAGCAGACTTTGTGTCCATAACGCTTCTATGGTAGGCATTTTTAAATTTTTTTACTCTTTTTTGTTGACAAAGCTCTGGGAACAGCAGCTCATAACAATATGTCCTTGGTTTAAAAAAATACTTCTGACTGTCAATGAACGAGTTATCAAGCCTGAATGAAGAATTGTGTGAAACATTAGCACACAATAGACCAATAATATTTCAATTCAATAATTGTAAAAAGTATTGATCAATATTATGCAAGCAATTGCCACGTTGGTGGTATAAGTAGAATACGTGGTTTTCTCGTGTCAAAAAGGCGATATTGCATGTACTGGTCTATGAATTTCCTCCGTTTGGGTTGGTCATGAAGTGTTCATGGTTTAACATTAACACTTTGTTATAAGACGGTCAAATCAATATTGAATATGCAATCCATTTTTAAATGCACCTGATTGTGATGCGAAGCATCTTAGTATGTTACTTGTTTGACATGTCATGTTGTGTTATAGGTCACTTCTTGTTCGTTAGTTAGAGCAACAATATAAAAGGTTTACCGATGATGCCTTTCTGGGCTGAGTTGGTGCATTCTTGCACTAAACATTGACTCACATGAGTAACTTGGCGCATTAACGAACTATGTTAGTCTGTCAGCGTTTGAATGATGCCGACTTTTGGCGGGAAGATGGATTAGTGGAAATTACTGCGACCGGATATCAATCAGATTGAAGTTCATTTCCGACCTATCTAATAATTCCTGCCTTCATATTCACGGGTTTCCGTCGCGGCCGCCAGGCGGCGATAATGATTTTCAACCGGTAGTAGAGGTATGTTTTTTTTCAAAACGCAAACGCAATACACGACGCGAAACGTAGAGATTTAAGCTGTGGTGAATATTCGTTTATTTTTTATATTGGTGTTAGTTATGGGAAATTGTATAAGAATATCGTTCTATACACTTAATAGACTGCGCGGAAGCAACCATGCCCAGGTTTACTTGCGTCGTAGTGGACGGTAAGGCCGATGTTCTCAAGAAAACGTAAAAACACCCGTTGCATTACTGTGTAATTGCAATTGCCATTCATCAAAATGATCAAGGCGACAAGCCGTGCGACAGGCGGTAATGCTTGATTACACTTTCATTGGTATTGAAGTCAGCCACTGCAAACATCATGGCCACAACATGTTTGCAACCACCATCATCACTGCAAAGAAAGATGAAAAAATAAATGACAAACTGTTTGCCTATATTCCACCAAACCACAAACAAAACACAAAGTTCATATTGCACCAGCAAGTCGTCATATGTTTTTAAACATATTTATAAGATGTGTGACATACCTGTATTAAACTTTCTTAAATTTAATATTCTAATTATATAAATTAAGAATTACCCTGTGAACTCACATCCAGCAGACTCTATGATACCTGATGGGGAGAGGAGAAGCCATACAATGTATGGTGGTTCGGACTAGGAGTGCTCCCTAACACATTTTCCCCTCAGCTAACACCTACAATAATTCAGGTATTTATATTCAACTCCATGTATGTGTCTGTTGAGAAACAGATGATATCTCCTTTCGCTTTTAAATGATGCCACCCTGCTAGGACTATAGGATTTGCAATTGGTCATCATCTCCATTATCTTCCCCGAACAAGGCTTTCTGGGTAAAGCATTATATAGTGGGAAGTTAAATGAATTTCTTTGAAAGATAACAGTTGTTGCAAATTGCTTTCATTTCACGAGAGTTGAGAGGCTAAGTATACCCCTATCTGCCGAGCAAGTCTCGAAAGACAATTATGTCAACCCACGTGCAGAATGACTATGAACTGCCAGTAACTAACCATTACTTATCTTTGTTGGTAAACTAAACCTGTTTAAGTGCTAATCTTTTTACATTAATGAGTAAATGAATTGCATGTTTACTATTAGACACAGACCGATAATATTGCAGACATCACTAATGCACCCCACATCTGGATTATTGCTATGACGGACGATGAATAAATACTCCTCCGTGGCTATATCTGGTATTCTATTTTATGGCATTTATAATACCATTATGCTAGACTTGAGGATTCATCACTTATTTACTGAGCTGTAGAGGTGGATCAATTCTGCATACGCAACTAAGTAGCTGACAATAACTGCACGCCGCATTGCATATCTTCAATGAGGCCTCAAAGCAATAACGGGACAAGGATACGTGTAAATGAGATGGCCAAATGAATACGGAGGCAAATTACATTAGTTACAATGGTTGGTGAAGATCTAATTATATTGGTGTTTACTTGTCAATTTGATGTCGACGATTCTAGCGAGCTTTGGCGACACTGGTGCAAATGGAGGTGGGGTGTGGGGGGATGTGGGGTGAGGGTGCGTATTCACAAGGTTCGATTTGCAGCTTTGATGTTCGGTTTTGTGATTTTATGATTTATATAGTCTCAGATTGTTTACCTCCTCCTAAGAAATGAAGAGAGTCGCTGCCAGAGAGGCCACATGTATGTGCTGTCTGACCCTGGCTGTCACCAACTCTAAAGTCTACATACGTGTTTGCATGTCTTCCTTAAAAAGAACCAGTTGTGAGTCTACTTCTCTCGCCGACTGTGTGATAACAGTGCCACTTAGCGTGAAACAACAAATCGGGGTGTTGTACAATGTGTGCCCGGCGCATAAAAATCACTCTTCCGGTTGAATAAGTTGACTTGGCAAGACACTTGTCCGACATGACAAATCACTTGTCCCGGCAAGCGGACAACCATTGGTGTCGAACTCTGACCCATTCCAAGCATTGCATCGAGAGCAGTAGCTAACAACGTGTAGCAAAATATTTCCCCGTCCCAGAAGCCACATTCACAAAACAGTCACGACCCATCAAGCAGCCGAGCGAACAAGTCTTTCAAACGGAGCTTACCAAAACAAATATGGCGCCGAATCTTCGGAAAATGTGACACTGACCAATGAGAGACAATGACTCAAAAGTACCCGAGAGTGACCGAGAGACACAGCTTGTGATTGGAGCATCCCAAATCTGTGATGCTGCACCAGTTAAAGACGGCACCCTAGCCTAGACTGTTGACGAGACTATTGAATATCATTAACATTGACTAGTAAACCACCGTGGTATAGGCAATTTACGACAGAAAATTCGGTGATAAGCAAATACCCGGTCCATGAAACTAGAACCGTGAGTAATATAAACATGAATAAAGGCTTACCATGTTTTGGAAAATTATCTGTAGGTCCAGTAATACAGTTGACCACAGTCCACTTTGTTTGTGGAGTACAGGGTGCTTTCAACACGCTGGTAAAAATGTTTAGTTTTGAGGATGGCTACTCTCAAAACGCTTGATGCGTATGTGTAATTATATATTGTAATCGCAAGATATATACATATATGATGCTAAGTACACATCAGTAGCCAAAATTGCACCTTACTATAAAGAATGTTGATTATTTGTAGCAATAACGTGCACATTTGTTATATTTTGAAGAAGGTGTACGCTTGTGTCAAATATTTATTTAAATCATTTCAACAACTCTCAAGTCGCTGGATATGCTTTGGCAAATATACGATATCAGTCGAATGGCATTTTAGCGTTTGGCAACACAAATACTGATGAGTTGTTATCTGCCACCAAATCGTGGTCGCTTTTTGAGGTCCACTGCCGTCGACCTGTGTTCTGTCAATCGGCTGCTTATTGAATAACATATTACAAAGGTCATTGCAAGTTATCCATGTAAAATCTCACACGTCGAGTTATTGCACAAGCAGTGTGAACACTTCAATAGTGCTGCAATTTCGCTGCAGTGATACGTATATACCATTTCCTCGGAAAAAAGCTGGTAATAATGAAATTAATGGATAGTTTGATAATGCTACTAGAACGCTGTTTAGTGCAGAACTGTGTCACAAAATTATTTTTGACGAAGTAATACGCATTTTACAATAATTAATTGGCATATTATCAAGATTATCAATCGGGGCATGTACAGCTGGGCTATTCCGTGCTTTACAGAGGAATAATTTACATCGCATTTATTGACAAAGATACTGCTATCTCTTATATGGTTTTAACTAGGTCTTTATGTAGCGTACATGTTTCAATTAAACACATCAGTCAGTTTAAGAGCCTATTCCCAGCCCCGTTTACAAGAGATATGGGCAATTAACTTAACGTATGTGTCACCGAAAATTTCATTAAGTGCTTAAGAGACTCCTTGCCATGTGCTGTTTTCATCGGCGATTGAATAGGGTTTACCGTTCTGCCTGACGTCTTCTGCAACTTAAGCCACGATAATTTCAATACAGTAGAACATATATAATATCATATATTCAGCATAAAATGTATCTAAGATGTCATTGGGTACATAATTGGCCTTAGGTGGTTTGAACATATTTCATTTCTTTGAGATAAAATTGAAAATATACTGCGCTATTACTTAAGTGCTCAGGTACACATTTTGTTTTCCATTAAGCTTACTTATATTGTCTACCTTGAACCTAGCAATATTTAAACTATTCACAAACATGTGTCTGTGATAGATGAGGACAGTTACAATGCATTGACAGCATCAAGTGTTATCACCCACTTGGTACGAGACCGGGCTAAGACATCCATGCTGCGTGGACAAAGACACTATTGAGTCACCTGGTCAGGTGTATCTTTTTACTGAAATGGGACCTCAACTTATCCAAGTCAAGGGGAAATGCGTAGTTGTTGCATCTCACAACTGTTATATTACCAACACACTGTACACTTGGTTATCTCCGGGCTTCTTATAGCGTCCGTAGATGTCTTCATTTATTCTTTGTGATTCTTCACTCGTGGCGTATCTCCCAAATTGGCTACATATAAAGCAAATAGATGCATTGCACTCTTAGGGTAATCAGCAACACTAATGTTCCATTGATTGCTGCTGCCATTTTAGAGCAATGCCGATTTGCTTTTTTTGAAAAAAAATCTTCAGTCGGTAGTGGGAGTCGCGTCATTGCACAACCAATACGTGAAATATATGGAAACAGCTTAGTTGGTAGGAACAGATATCGCTCCACGTCTTTTGGCGCACAATACGCAAACATATCTCAAAGACGTTTTATTGCTTATGGGCACTATGTGATATTACATAACAATACTATTGCTTTACTGGTCGTGGAACCCACAATATAAATCAATTCCACATGCAAATATTGCCGCCATATTCTTCCACATTTGCCAGATTTTGTCGGCATTATGGATATTTGGAGCCCAGAGTTGGAGCATTATTGATGGAATACTTGCACTGGATGATGACGTATGTGCTATAAGAAATGAATCATTGATTCAGGATTGTTTGTTTAAGTTTACATTAAATAACGAATGCGCAAGCATTGTATATTTGGGACAGACGGAGAAGTTTAAACACAGGGCGATTACTGTTGTCAATAATAATTTGCCAGCATATGCAGATTTGCATTACGCCTGACAATTGATGTAAATATGCTGAGCATTTTTACTACTATATAACGTAAAAAGTGCTTACGCTCACAACGTCTAATTTTGCATACCACCTAACAGCTGAAAATAAACTATGAATATTAAGCTTCCCCTCGTGGATAGTTTTGGGGAGATTACGTTATCTCGGAACCCAGGTCAATCTGCGCACTGCTTTGAGTGACAAGTCAATTACTTAAGGTCAATCCGAATTAATTTTCTGTCCATTACCACCAACCCATCCACTACGCGGCATCTTAATATATTTCCATCATTAATCTGTTCTTTATGGACATTACTTAAGCAGATGTTGTCCTTTTTCTAAGCAATGGAGAAAGGTAACGGTTAGTGTTGTATGGTATGCATAAGTGCGCCTACCTTTATTATAAAAACCGCTAATTCCATTGTGTATTTTCATCAGTCTGCTAACGGGTCAACACATATTGACAAGCAAAACATATTTATCGTTTTATAACAAAAGCTAAGTCCTGATACTGTTTTGCCATCAGTTTACACAAGATCGAACCATAATATCACAATCATCGTATTTCTTCTGTGTAAAACATTCAATCAAACATATCACAATTGGCTAGTCATAAATTTACACATCAGCTGGAAATTTTGAGAGTGACCGAGAATGAAGCCAAATTTGAAAGATGCTGAAAGTGGCATTCTTGCATATGAGGAGCAAGTTTTAAACCCCTTATTGATAAAGTCTTTTAGAGCAATATATATCAATGATGAATATATATAATAATAATGGAATATAATAATAATGGAATCGGCTCATTCTGTCAAAAGTAGATAACGTTTAGGCTGCGATGATATATAGAATGCCAACTACGCATACATATACCGAATCGGTCACCGAATCACATATTTAACCTTGCCCCCTGTTATTGTACTTGCCATAAAATCCAGCCGAATTGTGCAAAATGGGATCTGTTTAATAAGCCTTGATCAAATGTGATGACGGACAATATTTACATCCATACAATTTATATTGAAGAATATGACTTTGAATCACCTTTGGTAAAAAGCTAATTCCGGGACTTCAGGTTGCACACCCAATATGTTCATATGACATATCGCTGGGTAACTCTGCCGACGAGACGTAATGCATCCTTGGCTCATATGATTCCAATACATTCAGCTTGCTACACTAAATACAGAATACAAGCTATAATGAGAAGCCCCAAATCTAATGATATATGTGGGGGTGTCGTTGTTGTGTTGTCTCGCCAATTGAATATGTACGAATATAACAGTCCCTTCGTGGCCATACTACGTCCATAGTTGACATTACTGATATCTAACACATATATATAGCCCGTAAGCTGCTTAATTGGACGAACCGACGACTCTCGGTATTAGATTTCTGTTTCTGGAAATCTGATGGCTAAGAGGTAAAAAGCTATTTTTCAATTGACTATAGGCACCAATTATAGTGTGTACTCGTTAAAAGCTTTCTTTTCAAGAAGGCTTAAAAATAAGCCAGTGATTTACATTTGGTGGGTTGTATAAGCAGCATAGCTTATACATCCACGATGAGCCTTTTGCTACAAATGTTGTCCTTTTGTTACATTTTGTTCGGTACGGTAAGATTCATGAATCTTTTTGCTACTGAATTGTCCTTTTGCTACATTTAAAGGTCCTAATGCTTCTTGAGCAGTATCTATGACCTGAATGACAAACTCGAATGTCTGCACTTACTGAGAAATTGTGAATGTGGGAACGCATTGATTGGAATGCAGTTATCTCAACAGCTACATTCCTTCTCTTTAATGGGTGACACTAGTTGTAACTGGCTTATTTCAAGATGGATTACATATATTACCAGCGTCCAAATGTAGAAGGCCAACACAAATTAAGTATTGATTACCTCGTTGTAATTTTCCCATGTTTTATTGCATGTATACAAACACAGCATTATCGGTATGTTGAATTGTCATCCAGCCGGTACACCCAGTCATCACTGCTTAGATATGACAGTGGTGCGAAGCAATATATATAAATTGTTACATATGTATGGCTTTAATATTGCATCTAATGACACACCAGTGCTGAACACTAATCAAAATTAGGCCCGTCAACTTTTTTAAGTTTTTCACTTTTTGTAACAACATAACTTTATGGAAAAGATCTGGCAAAGTGTCGAAGTCGTTTTTGATACATATCAAGAAATAAGGCGGCTCAAACATGCTTATTTAAAATGTTATTTCATTTTTGCGTATTTCTTAACTCTTGTGGTCCCTCTTGAGTATATTTTAAAATCCCGATAACGAACTTATCCTAGCAATATAAACGTCAGTAACTCATGGATTCACTCAGTGTTGTCGCCTCATAATCTGGCATCGGCAATAACCACGGTTAAATCCCTAAGTGGCTCTCCGGAAAATAAATAGCGTTACGCACTATGGTAAGCGATTTCATGTTAACCAGATGCAACAGGCAAATCATCTATCATCTACAATAAGTCAATTTTTTGAATGCGCAATAAAGCAGCAGAAACTAGAATGACTCATTCCTTTGAATAGATAATAAAAAAAAAATAACCAGCACTGGCGAAGATATGCCGAATCACAAACGTGCAGATTTTCGACAAACACAACAGCTTCACTATCTCTCGATGTTAATCAAAATAGACAATATCTATCTATCTATCTATCTATATCTATCTATCTATCTATCTATCTATCTATCTATCTATCTATCTATCTATCTATCTATCTATCTATCTATCTATCTATCTATCTCTATCTATCTATCTATCTATCTATCTATCTATCTATCTATCTATCTATCTATCTATCTATCTATCTATCTATCTATCTATCTATCTATCTATCTATCTATCTATCTATCTATCTATCTATCTATCTATCTATCTATCTATCTATCTATCTATCTATCTATCTATCTATCTATCTATCTATCTATCTATCTATCTATCTATCTATCTATCTATCTATCTATCTATCTATCTATCTATCTATCTATCTATCTATATCTATCTATCTATCTATATATCTATCTATCTATCTATCTATCTATCTATCTATCTATCTATCTATCTATCTATCTATCTATCTATCTATCTATCTATCTATGTATCTATGCGTTAGTAGATGATTTCTAGCAATGACAATGCTGATGCTCTCACATAGGAGCAGTAATTTATGGTGACCCGCCTTACTGTTCTTGTCAAGCTCAACATACTGTATGATGACACAGACGACTTTTTGTCGGCTTCCAGGTACTTAACTGATATCCAAGCCATCCACGGAATACCAAACGGCTCCATATTGTCAAGACAAGCCACCCCTTGGGAGTGTTTGTGTCATTTATACATTCTGCAAAGGGATAGAACAGATGTTTACTGTACAAATATGTAAATTGTGAATGCCGGCCACCATCAGCAAACTAACTTGGCAGTACCGAATACTGAGCTTCAAAGAACGCCAGAACAACGTAATAGGGTAAGATGCCCATCACTTTTCTCCCGAATGAATAAGATTCTATATAATCTGTCTAGCAATATCATCTGAGTGAATGGGTTTATGTTTTTCCTTTAATAGTTCCTACTTAATGAATATGTCTATTGACCATTTATACTTGATTGTGTCATAATGTGACATATAATTTACTCAAGGTCTTTAACTTTTTCATCAGATTACATCGCCGGGATCATTATGTTTACACACAATCCGTCTCGCTTGGAACAATATAATCACAGCTTCTGACCTATTCGATGCATTAACTTCAAAAATATTACCTCAGTTCCGCTCCTGTAATCTCATGTTATTTTACGGAAGGATTTGGAGGGGGTAGGGTCGTGTTTAAGAGACAACTTACAATTTATGGAGAATGTCTTGATATTCAACATTGGCGTCTTGCCATTGCTTAAAAGACTTAAATGATCATATGCTGCTGCGGTTATTGCTATCGCAGCTGCTTATTCTAAAAGCAGCACTATGAACTGACCCAGTGGTCTGCAACCAAAATGAGATGCATTCATAGATGAAATGATTATGATGATTTCAGCCGTTTTATTAAGGTCTCGAAAGGTATATAGTTCATGATAAATATATACAGCACCTGTTTATCAAAATTGCTTATTATTTGTGGCCTCCGACAAAACAGTTTTGTACTGAGGGGATTGATATTATTACACAGCATGTTTTTTTAACATTATACTGCGTCACATGTGATCCCAGTTAACATTCAGTTGGCTTCGCTAAATGCAGAATACTAGCTGGGAATAATGAGATATCCGATGATAATGATATATGCGTATCACGTCCGTGCAGACAATCGTTCAGCCGATGACTCGCTATTCTATCCTTACGAATAGTACAGTCCATTCGCGACCATACTACATTCATGCTGCTGCAAATCCTGGTGGGGGACGCTACCCACAGCTCTATGGTGTTCAACTGTTTCGGTTAACGATATCAATAACGCATCTTGATTAAGGCTATCAAAAGATTCACGGTAGTTGTCTATACATTGAGGTATTTCTATACTGCAATTAAATCAAGAGCACGCGGTTAACAACGATCAATCTACAAAACAGTAACGATGGATTTAACACACATGCACATTGCTCGTTTAAATGATCAAACAGTATTAAAACGTTATTTCATCACACTGATAACATTAATGGCTGCATCCTTGTCCACAAAAACCACAGCTATTGCTTCAAATGTAGTTTGCGAATAAATATATATATATATATATATATATATATATATATATATATATATATATATATATATATATACATATATATATATATATATATATATATATATATATATATATATTTATATATATAGGTATATATGTATATACATATATAAATATATTTATATAAAAATATATATATAAATATAGATACACATACATAAATTAATATATGTTTATATATATATTAATATCTATATATAACTATATATATGTGTAAAAATATTATATATTTATATGTACATATATCTATATATAATGATATGTATATATAAATATATATATATATATATATGTATATAAATATATGCATATATATATCAATGTATATATAAATATAAGTATATATTTATATATACACATATATATATATATATACATATATATACATATACAAATATATATATTTATAAATATTAATACATGCATATTTATATTTTTATATATAAATATATATATATGTATGTGTGTATATATATAAATATATATCTATTATTATATATGTATGAGGCGAATTGGACTATACAAGATTATATATATATTTATATAAATATAAATATATATATATGCATATATATAAATATTTATATATTTAACTAGATTTATATATATATATAGATTTCAGTATATATACCGATTTATATATATATATATATATATATACATATATATGCAAATATATATATATTTAAATATATATTTACAAATGTGTATATATATAAATATTTCCATAAATAAATAAATGAATATATGCATATATATATATATCAAATATATATGTATATATATATATATAAATATGCATATATATATAAACATATATATGTTTGGATAAATATATATATATATATATATATATATATATTAATATATATTTATATATAAATATGCATATATATAGACTTATATTCATATATATAGATTTATATATATATATATATAGACATATATACATATATATATATATATATATCTTAACATGTATTTACAAATGCGTATATATATAATTATATGCATATATGTATCAATGCATAATAAATATATATGTAAATATATGTTTATATATATCTATATACATATATATATACATATGCATATTTATATGTTTATATATCGATAAATTCATATATATACATATATAAATAAAATATATATACATATATATACATACATATACATATATATTTTTTATTTATATATATATATATAAATATATATATATGCATGTATGTATATCAATATTCATATATTTAAATAGATTTGTATATATATATAATTAAATATATAAACAGATTTATATATAGATATACATATTTATACGTATATATATATTTAAATGTATATTTACAATGTGTGTATATATTTAAATATATTTGAATATATATATCGATGGGTATATGCATATATATATATATATATATATATATATATACATATATATATATATAAATATATATACGCATATATATATATACATATTTACAAATATATATATACATATATATATGTATATATATATTTAAATATATATTTACAATCGTGTATATATATAAATATTTGCACATATATATCAATGGGTATAGAGGCAGATATATATATATATATATATAAAATATATATATACATATATATACATATACATTTATATATATTTCTATGTATTTATTTATATATATATATATTTATAAATATATATAGATTTTTATATATATATGTATATATATGCATATATATACATATATCGATAAATATATATTTACAAATGTGTATATATATAAATATATGCACATATATGTATCAATGTATATATGCATATATATGTATATATATATAAAATATATTTATATATATATATGTATATATTTATATATACACATATATATATCTATTTATGTATATAATTATATATATTTAAATATATATATATATATATATATATATATATATATAAATATTTGCATATATATATATCAATGGATATATGCATATATATATATATATATCGATATATGTATATATGTAAATATATATATGCATATATAAGGATATATATACATATACATTTATATATATAACAATTTATCCACGAATGATTGGCGTCTACGAATGGTTTGCAATCGTCACTATATATATATATTTAAATATATATTTACAATTGTGTATATATATATAATATTTGCATATATATCAATGGGTATATGCATATATATATATATATATATATATATATATATATATTTACATATATGTATATATATATAAATATATAGATGCATATATATATATACATGTACATATATATATATACATATGTATATGTGTATATATATATTTAAATATATATTTACAATTGTGTGTATATATAAATGTTTGCATATATATATCAATGGTTATATGCATAAATATATATATATATATATATATATATATATATATATATATATATATATATATATATATATATATATATATATATATATATATATATATATATATATATATATACATATGCATATATATATAAATGCCCATACATTTATATATATCTATATACATATACATATTTATATATATATATATTTATATATTTAAAGATTCTTACATATATATAGATTTATATATATAGATTTATATATATGCATATATATATACGTATATATATATAAATATATATTTACAAATGTGTATATATAAATATATGCACATATATGTATCAATACATATATCCATATATATATACATATATCTACATATATATAAGTATATATATATATATATTGATATATATGTATATATTTATATATACATATATATATATATCAATTTATATATATACTTATATATATTTAAATATATATATATATATATATAAATATGTGCACATATATATATCAATGGGTGGGTATATGCATATATATATGTATATATATATATATATATATATATATATATATATATATATATATATATATATATGTATATATATGTAAATATATATATGCACATATAAGGATATACATACATATACATTTATATATAAATAAACAATTGGTCCACGAATGGTTGGCGTCTATTAATGGTTGCAGTCGTCACTATATATACATTTAAATATATATTTACTATTGTATATATATATTAATATTTGCATATATATATCAATGGCTATATGCATATATATATATATACATATATATATACATATATGTATATATATATAAATATATAGATGCATATATATATATATACATATACATATATATATACATATATATATGTATATATATATATTTAAATATATATTTACAAATGTGTCTATATATAATTATTTGCATAAATATATCAATGGTTAGATGCATATATATATATATATATATATAAATATATATATGCATATATATGAATATATACCCATACATTTATATATATTTATATTTATATACATATCTATATATATATAGATTTATACATATATATAGATTTATACATATATCGATTTATATATATGCATATATATACTTATATATATATAGATATAAATAAATATTGAAAAAAGGTGGTATATATATAAATATATGCACATATATGTATCAATGTATATACGCATATATATATATATATATATATATATATATATATATATTTATATATATATAAATATATATATATATTTATATATATATGTATTTATTTATATATACATATATATATATATATCTATTATATATATACTTATATATATTTAAATATATATATATAAATATTTGCATATATATATATATATATCAATGGATGGGTATATGCATATATATATATATAAATATATATATATATATATATATAGGTATATATATTTATGTAAATATATATATATACATATATATGGATATATATACATATACATTTATATATGTATTTAAAATTTTCCACGAATGATTGGCGTCTACGAATTGTTGCAATCGTCACTATATATATATTAAAATATATAATTACAATTGTGTATATATATTAAAATTTTCATGTATATATCTATGGGTATATGCATATATATATATATATATATATATATATATATATATATATATATATATATATATATATATATATATTTATATTTATATACATATATGTATAGATATATATATATAAATATATAGATGCATATATATTTTTATACATGTACATATATACATATACATATATATATGTATATATTTATATTTAAATATATATTTACAATTGTGTATATATATAATTATCTGCATCCATATATCAATGGTTATATGCATAAATATATATATATATAAATATATATATGCATATATATATATATACCTATACATTCACATATATTTATATATATACATATATATATATATATATATAGATTTATACATATATATAGATTTATATATATATAGATTTATATATATGCATATATATATACATATATATATAAATACATATTTACAAATGTGTATATATATAAATATATGCACATATATGTATCAATGTATATATGCATATATTATTTATATTTATATATATATATATCTTTATATATATAAATATATATATATATATTGATATATATATATGTATATATTTATATATACATATATATATATATCTTTGTTATATATACTTACATTTATTTTCAATATATATATATATATCAATGGTATATGCATATATATATATAAATATATATATATATGTATATAAATATATGTAAATATATATATATGCATATATATGGTTATATTTACATATACATTTATATATGTATGAAAATTTGTCCACGAATGGTTGGCGTCTACGAAAAGTTGCAATCGCTACTATATATATGTATTTAAATATATATTTACAATTGTGTATATATATAAATATTTGCATATATATATTAATGGGTATATGCATATATATATATATATATATATATATATATATATATATATATATATATATATATATATATATATATATATATATATATATATCTATATATATATATATACATAGCATATATATATATATATATATATAGGGATTTATACATATATATAGATTTTGATATAAATATATATATATGGATTTATATATACATATATACACACACCACATATATATATATATATATATATATATATATATATATATATATATATATTTACAAATGTGTATGTATATGAAAATATGCACATATATATATTCTTAATGTATATATGCATATATATATATATATATATATATATATATATATATATATATATATATATATATATATATATAGATATATATATATATGTATATATAAATATATAAATATAAAATTTCTTATGTATGTCTCTATATCTCTCTATTTCTTTATGTCTAAACATATATATATCTCTTTATCTCTATCTATCTCCATCTATATATATATAGATTTATATATGTATTTCTACATATATATAGATATTTTCTATATATATAGATATTTGCACATATATGTATCAATGTATATATATATATATATATATATATATATATATGTTTCTATATATATAAATATATATACATATACATAATCTATATATCATATATATATAATATACATATATATATATATATATATCTATATATCTATATATATATATATATATATATATATCTATATATATATATATATATATGTGTATAGATTTGTATCTATATATATCTAAATATTTTTTTATTTATTTATTTGTTTGTATGAAGCGAAATGGACTATAACTGATTTTTAATCAGGTTTTGGATAATTATCTCATTAATAATACGTCGATGGTGTTACAAAGCTGACGTTAGATGCCAATTGCATCTGACATTTTCTTCAATCATATAACTGTCAAATTGCTCCTGTGTCCTGTCAATTGGTCTGTTCCGTTTTCATTTATTACATACTTTTCCGTCTATTTTCAGCTTCTTTGAGTTTTTAGTTAACAAATGAATCATGCCGCTCTCAATCTTTTACGCAGATACTGCAACCCATATTATTCAAATACAGTCTTATATATTATTAGTGGACATTCGGGGCATCCGCGCCGCCGGTCATCCTGGAAAGAGGTCGAGTTGCTTGATTGAAGCGATCATTACCCTGAAAAACTTGATTACTTTCTGGGGAATACCAGTGGGATACAAATCCATCACTGCTTGTGACCTAACTTAGTTTGTCCTTACACTCACAGTTTTGTGCTTAACGCGATTTTCTGTCCGATTGGCTGATTAGGGATAGTCATCCCGTAATCATAGATAATAGAAATTCGCCCGAATCCATTGCCTCCCCTGTGGCAAAATGTATGCGCTTATTAAGTAACATGATAGCAAATGGGAGTTACTTTAAGCGTGGGTCCCGCTATTGAACGAAATTGAGCTTGGAAATGATGGAACACGTTGCAAGTACACCCTAACATTTATTCATGGTGTTAATAAATCATTGGAACTCTTTTAAGTCGAACCGCTAAAACCCATGAATTTTATTAACACCAATATGATGGCCAATTTGTTTTATATATATATATATATGAGTATATATATATAAATATATATATATATATATATATATAGATATAGATATATATATATATATATATGTATCTATATATATATATATATATATATATATATATATATATATATATATATATATATATATATATTTATATATATATATATACTTACAATTGCAACCATTTTGGACAATATCGACAAAACCGACCAAAACATTTTACATCTGCCTTGCACAGCTTTCAGTTATTATCTTCATTCAAAACTTATTTTAGAAGATTATGAAAATTAAAGGCCAAAATGGTTGTGCCAAAATAGTCGTGATAGTTTTGTCATGCAAAAAACCAACCATTTTGAAACTTTTTTATAAAACCAACCATTTTGGCCATTTTATATAACCAATCATTATGGCCATTTTATATATCAAACCATATTGGCGATTAAAATAAACAAATGAGCCGACCAGCCCTTTTTGCCTTCCGATATTACCAACCATTATTATCCCAACCAACCTACTACTGACAGACCATCGTTTATACAACCTTGGGTTACAAAGCTTAGAAGGTCTATGAAACCATAAACGACTTAAATTAAATTCCTACAAACAAGCTTGCACAACGTATTGCGCGTTTTTAGGTCTTTCGGGAACCGTAAGAAACTTTTTTCGATTTCTCATTGTTTATACATAATTCGAACTGTGCATTCGCAATATTCAACGAGCCATGAAGAAAAAAGTGAAATTAAACTTTCAGCGCGATTCCACGAAATGCTGACGCAATGTCTTGCTCCGAAAAGTTCCGAACCTTGCCGAGCGGCAGGTGGAGAACGGAGTAAATATGCATTAAATTCACCTATTGTAAGGAAGGGAGTTCTTCAACGTACCCGTTATTAATTTGGATACAAGTTTATACTTAGGTACTGCGAGTTTTAACAAGAATTAAAGTTATTACTGTAACTAGTATATATATCGATTGCTTTGGGCGGATTAATGTTATTTAACCACTCTGAACACTGTAATCTGTCTGTCAACGATGTTGGACAACATCCCTCGTCCCTTGAATCGGGAGAGTCCAATCAGCTGTCACTATTTATCTCCATGCGACATGGCGACAGTCTTGCCGCATATGGCCAAAGTTGCAAAAACCGCTTAAATTTGGTGCAACAAAAACAACAAGGTGATAATCTTAAATCAGTTCCAATTAAATGAAAGAAGAAGTGTTTTTATATAGTAAATGAAAGGCAAATAAGATATGGTAATTTGAGAGCAAATAACTTTCGACTGAAGCTATTTGGGTGTCGCCCAAATCGGTCGCGTTGACTGGCTTCTGTGAAGTTCTGAGCAGCTAGCTAGCTATATACTGAATGACACGGAGCAGTTGAGGCAGCATCACATAGCGTTATGAACCCAGTCCTTGCTCTTATATTATATGGTTCAATTATTTATTTTCGTATTGTTAAATGTTAACTGCAATCATGCAAACCTGCCGAGAAGTTTAGGCAACAGGGCACTAATCAAAGTATGTGCATGTCATATAATGATGTGTCCAACTGCATAAGTTCATGTATCTACTCACAATTTGCTTCATCAAGTGTCAAACTGACCTCCAATTGATTAATTGTGCAATCTTTATTACATGTTTTATCTGTTCACGAAAGAGCATCATTGTCTTGCCTTACATTAGATTTATTTTGAGAATTAAACTGAATCCCATCTTTCAGTGTGAATAATATAAATCCCCTCAGGACCCCATGATTAAAACATGGATTAAACAATCTTTAAGTTTTAATTATATCACCTTTATTCAGTGTGCCACATAATAACATGTAGTTACAAAATAAAAAAAACCCCAGCAACATCTGCAGGCAACGTGCTGAAGGATTTGTTAAGTTAGTGAATCCATACAACAGCTTGTCCATATGATTCAGCAAAAGATGATTCTCCTGCTGTGCCCCAGCTATAGTTGCACATTCTGTTACACACACAAAGTTAACTTATCAAACTGCCTATCAGTCTTATATCATAAGAACTAATGGAAGTCAATGTAAAACATTACACAACATTAATTCTTACCAACCTGATAAGGTTGATCATCAATACAACATATCACATGAATCAATCTGTTATTATTAAGTAAAGGAAGTAAAAACTAATCTCTCTCATGTGGCAGAAACTGAATCTACATTTGAATATAAACTAATAGAATATTAGTAAAACACATTGTAAGCCTGATCTTATCAATATGCACTTAAACTGCAATTATATAACCAATAACAAACCGCCCACCCATCAATAATTAATCATTGACCACTGATGGCAACTTTAACATTCTCTTTCTGGGTATCCAGATAAGAGGCGTTGACCACCAGGAAGGTTGCTATGGAGCTTAGCATTGATAAATATACTAGAATTCAATGCTTGACTGCTCCCCTGGGTTGGTTATGGTGCACTTCCTTCTGTCACTTAACCACTGATAAAATGGTGTCTCATCCACATAAGCCAACTCTCTTCACCCTTAACCTGAGGCCACATTTACAATTGTGCACTTCTGAAAATCAGTATATAGTGAAGATGAGGACATACATATCTGATGTTCATCTTGAGATGATTATGTGACAAAGCCAGATGTTCAGAATAAGTCTACAGCCCAGAGAGCTTAGTTCAGTCATCAGTAACAGGGCTGGAAGTTAACTATAATGGCCAACCGTCCTGACCTGTCCTGGTGATGGATGGCCATTTTAGATGTTAACTGGCCTCAAGAAATTCTACCCCTCCAAACAAAAAAGATGCCATGTTAGGAGAACCCCAGGTCAGTGACATACTGGGCTGGTGACAAGGACCCCAGATCAGTGTAACAACTGGCTGGTAATAAAAAGAACCCCAGGTCTGTGTCATGCTGGGCTGGTGATAAGGAGGTGATATGAATTGGAGACAAATACAGAGCAGATTAAGTGTACAACAATGAGACACTATACACAGGTGCATACATCATAACTGCAAGACCATCAATCAGGACCAGGTGGAGCTTAACAGTCATACTGGGTAAACAGAACTTCTACTTAAACAGACTGTTGAAGCCATACTCACACACAACAAATACAGATAATACTCATTGTTTCGGTCATTTTGGTCATTCTGATGGTTTTAACAAAAATTACATTCAGACATAACATGTCATTTTAAGCCCCAGTGATTGATATATCTCAACGGAATATGATAAGCAAGAGAAGCCAAAACATTTATGAAGCCACAACATTGATGAAGCCACAACATTGACGAAGTCACAAAATTGGTGAAGCCACAGTATTGGTGAAGCCACAATATTGGTGAAGCCACAGTATTGGTGAAGCCACAATATTGGTGATGCCAAAGTATTGTTGAAGCCGCAATATTGGTAAAGCCACAATATTGGTGAAGCCACACTATTGATGAAGTTTCAATATTGCTGAAGCCACAATATTGGTGTAGTCACAACACTGGTCGGGCCACAACATTGGTGAAGCCAAAATATTGATAAAACCACAGTATTGGTGAGGCCACAATATTGGTGAAGCCACAGTATTGTTTAAACCACAATATTGGTGAAGCCACAATATTGATGAAGCCACAATATTGGTGAAGCCACAGTATTGGTTAAGCCACAGTATTGGTGAAGCCACAATATTGGTTAAGCCACTAAAACTGGTGAAGCCACAATATTGACGAAGTTGTACCATATGCATGCATGCAAAAGAAAATAAATTTTCATGGTGGTTTAGCACATGGCCCTTAATATTTCAAATGTAACTCATTATGTAGAATAGTGAGGAGGTCATGTGGCTTCATCTACATTACTGACAGTTATGTAGATAAAGCCACATGACCTCCTCACTATTTTTATCTTTAACTACACATTTATCTCAAATAACCAAATGTCATGAAATGATAAGACTAAAGAATATTTCTTTTCACTAAGCAAGAGCTTAGTGGCCCTAAAGCAAAACACTGCTTCCTTTGATATGAGGAGGTATCTTGCCGAGATAGATGAGCATTATTGTGATGTTTGGACAGCTGATACTGTTGCCCATCTTGAACAAATAAATTTCCTAAATAGGGCTGATAAACCAACATAGCGGATATGAATCTCCGATATGATTCAATTGAGTTGCTGGGTCCATAATATTAAACCCAGAACAGTAGGTAAATCAGTTTATACCATATCATGAGTGCTGCTGGGCAAAATGTCATCGCAAACACTTAGTCCATCTAACTGCCTTGCAATAAAGACAGAAGGCCATGGCTATTGAACTCTGCTTCTTTTGGCACGATTTGTATTAACAAGTTATGACAGCATTTAATCATAGCTTTTATAGCATAACATTGTATTCAATGATACACCGTCTGGCATCAATAGTCCATCGCCAAGTACTTGCAAATAGTTTTAGCATTTAAGCCAAATAATTTAAGTTTTTTAGAAATGATTCACCCAAACACCCATGAGCTATTAATAACATTTTTCCTGGAACAAGAAATTTTAATTTGCTTTAATTTAGAAAGCCATAAAGCTATAAGTTAAAGTTTGCCAGAATATAAGGACATGAAAAAATGACCAGTATAATTGATAATAATCCTAACATTTTGGTTGAGGTCAAGGATCATACAGATCTGATTTCTAGTTAGCAAAGAGACACTGACATGAGAAGGCCCTTTGTAGGGATTTGAGATCACTAGCTTAATTTATAACAAAATGTGACATCAAAACTTTTAATACCCCATTGGGTTTATAGGCACAGGATATTATTCAATAATAATCCAGTTATAAGTTATAATCAAGGGTTATACAGGAAGATTTGGTCAATGAGGAGTTGCTAGCTTGTATTATAAGAAAATGTGCCATCAACAATTATTCCCCATTATGTAAATCTCTCAGGAACAAAATATAAGAAATATAAGAGTGGTTCATGATTAATTTGAGACTGGTATTCCCTATTTGGTTAACATAGCTAAGAGATTATTTTTCAATAATAAGGTCACAAAGGGCTGATATTTTGTTTGTAAGTGACAATCAATATAACAGTGGCTTGTATTATTAAAAAAATGTGATATGTATAAACACATATATATATATACATATATATATATTTATATATATATTTGCATGTATATATATATATAAATATATATATACGTATATATATATATATTTGCATTTATATGTATATATATATATATACACACACATATATATATATATAGATATATATATATGTATATATATATATATATATATATATATATATATATATCTATATATATATCTATATCTCATCTATCTATATCTCTCTATATATCTCTCTCTCTCTCTATATCTCTCTCTCTATACGATTTGGAAATAAGTATATATATGTATTTACATATATACGATCTGGAAATGTATGCTGCTGCATAGCCCTGTCAGATTAGATTATTTCACCCTGACAAGATATTGTTGCTTGCCCGATGCAGTCGGGTCACATTACGCCTGCGGTATATTATCCCGATCCTATTACACTTTGCTATTTATACTTTATTGCCCCAGTTTTATTGCTCAGGCTCCTGACTTGTTTGGATAAGTATTTTGCTTTGGAAATTGGAATATTGACAAAATGATTCACCTTCGGTTATTCCTATATAGTCTTGATCTTTTAAAACTGTATAAAAACAAGCTGATCGCTCTTTATGTTCATGCATGTTCTGTTTTTCTGACTGAAAGGGTTGCATATTAGATATATATAGTACATATCTGACAACAGACGACGTGTCTCTTAGCCAACAGAAGCCATCTTGCAGAGGATCACCTTGATGGTTGTTTATCTGGAGACGTTTGATCTGTGGCTATCACAAAAAACTACAAGATAATAATTTGTGATTCATAGAAATATTTGTATTTTAAAATAAAGTATAATTGTTTTTAAACTCCTGATGTTGGGCACGCATACAGTTTGCGTACTTGGTCCAATTCATACCAATTGCGTACAAATGACTCATCCAATTATTGCTTGTAACATTAACATATCCGATATATGTGCAATCTCTACAGCGCAAACATATTACAAATATAGCAATTTCATGACCAACACAACAGCCATACTTGTCAATGTTTCGTGGTTATGGGCGACATTCGATTGAAATGCAGGCGATATCAATAATTATATATTGATTTATAAGAATGTATTTATTCATAATATTCATTAAGTTTATTTGTTTATTTGTAAACACATTTGCAGTGATCAAGTAAGCTTCAGAAGTGTGCATTTTGGCAGATTTTTTACGTCTTAATGTCACATAGCAAGCACTCCAATGCTGTAATGTTTGAAGGTTGAGAGGATGATTTGTTTGCTGTCCAGTGCTTTGTAACCATTTATGACGTTGACATTTTTTGAAAATCGTAATAAATGAGCGATTTATCATTTGTTAAATTTCCAATGAGCTTGGCTTTAATAAATTATATCTCCAACTATATATTTATATGTGTAAATACATATTGTCGTCTAATACCAAGGTCATCCATTGTTATAATTATGCGAATTTTAGCATACGCTTGTTTTATCAGATAATAACCTAGGTCTATGTGAGATTTAAATTTTAGCCGCAGTTACTTGAAGGGATGTAGAGCCCAGATGATGGAAGAATATATACTTTGATAAATCCGCTGCAGGTGTTATCACAAAGCCACCATAAACCACGTATTGTATCGTGTTAATTCACACACACAGGTACACACACACACACACACACACACACACACACACACACACACACACACACACACACACACACAAATACACACACACATACACATACACTCACATACACATACACACACATACACCCACATACACACACACACATAGTTGAAAAACCGCTTATATGAGGACCATAACTAGACGCTGTACTTGCGAGGACCATGCTTACCTAAGGTCGCAGTAAATTAATTTTCTGATTGCCCGAGGATGTGCCTGTATGCTTTATGTCTGTCATGCGTTTTATGAAAACAAATTATGTAGGTTCTTAGTAGCAGTTGTTATTTACATAAATCTTTACGAGGACTCCATATTTATAGTTCCTATTCCCGTGAGGACGCATTGTATCTGCAGTTTATATGTCACATAACTCACCATCTACACTGACAGTTTCTACTCGTCATTTACCAGTTGAAACAGCGATTTGAGCGATTCATGTTTTCACAAATAAGTATATTATTGAACACATCTTAACTCAACGCCGTTGATTTCAAAACGAGAGGCAGTGGTCACCATCCCCTCACCCCAGATGCGACAAGGAGGGAATTTAAGCTTGCCTACCCCTCGAGCCCAAGCCGGTTAGCCATTCCCAGACAAGAGAGTTGCCTAATTGGGGTCAGCATTTGGACATAAATACAGTTGCCCCGTTGCTAACTTCCCAGTGCGATTATGTATGACACAACAGACAGAGGTACGGCTTGCCGGACAATAAACAAGAGACCCCTGTGTGGGGATGTATTAACAGGTGCAGAGGGGAGGCAAGTTATCTTCACTTTTAACACGATTTCATAATGATGAAATACTATTTAAATCAGACGAACATATCAAATAACAGAATGGAATTATTACGTAGCTAACTATGCATTTCATAATCAATTGTAATTAAATTGTAATCATAGAATTACACAACCGACTACTTAACACCAACTAATATTTACTGATACTTAATGTGACAGTTTATACTATCAATAATTTTGAATTAGGTAATGACAATCAGTAATGAGAAATTCCCCAAGGGTCCAAGTAAGAGTTTACGTTTATGTAGTAAGAGATAATGTTGAAGAAAATTTGGCAAGGGAATGGAATTTGGTTTGGAGAGGCGTAGCGAGGTATCTAGCGTATGCGTCACTTTTCCTATAGCCCATGATCTTGATTGCTTCCATATGTAATCCTTGGTGGGCACCCACGATGCCCGACCGCTACTGAAGCTACGCGCTGAACATTTAGCTTTATCAATGCCCTGAAGGGAGAGCAAATTCTGTAGTTTATCGATAAACACCAGGTTACTTAGCGACATAAATCTATCAGCATTTACCAGGCAGCATCTGATGGCTTACATCCATCTTTTGTTACCTGAAAAGCCTTGATGAGAGCAGCACAAGGCACAATAGGTGGTTTTGCAAGAGGGACAAGCCCCTGTGTATCAATGAGAATACAGCTAGCTGAGCATGCCCGTCTGGGGTAAGCGTGAGATGGTGTCACTAAGGATATTCATCTATTCAACCTTTACTTTACAAAGTTTTTGAGGTACAAAAGGCTTTGTTACATTCCAAATAAGACTTTTCTATTATCAAGAAATCGTCAAGGTACACGACGATACCACGAACACCGCGTGAAGCCATCACACGTCGTACACCATGAGCATTAGGGACGACCCAATCAGTGTTATTGAGGCCTAACTGCAGCATTAGGGACGTACCACCGAGCATTGTGGGACACCTAAACAATATAGTATTCCAGATACACTGAGCGTAAACGGATTGCAGAAACAGGGCGTATGATACGCAATATCCTGCCTAACCCATATCATCCATACGAATCATCCACACACCTTTGTTGAGTTTGATGCGAATTGCTTAATAATTCGTTTAGTTGATGAGTTTCGCCTGGTGCTTGACAGTAAATCATTGCGTACAACCTTAATATGATTAATATAAGCTCCAAAAGAGGGTCAACATTTCATTCCCCTCACAATATCCGAGATCCTGACAGCCACACCTGACAATGCCTCATCTCATTTGACAGGTTTGTTTGCCTCATGGCTACGACAGAAATGGAATGGAAGTGTAAAATGCTTTCATCTGCGAAGTAATAACGCTGCGATGAGAGATGACGACTATACTGTCATCAAAATTGCCATGGTTCATACAGAAAAGCATACGCATAACCACATACATACAAACGTGCATACGTACATAAATACATACATACATGTAAACATACATGCATACATTCATACAAACATTTTCAATGAATGAGAAGCAGCTTCTTGAACTACATACTGAATTATCACATCCTTTAGGAGTTAATATATCTATTCGTTGCATTACGCTTATGGATGTGATAATAATATATGAACTTTTGTATCATTACTGAAAATCACAAAGCACACGGTCGATAGCCGATTTAATTATGTAACATAATTCACCATGGTGACTGAGTTGTTCCAATTTCGTGGTGATGAGGTCGCTTTGCATGTAGAGAAACATATATTGAAGTCTTCTGAGCCTGTTCATCCGTTACTTGTATTGTAAATTCAGTTAAAAGATATTGACTCTCTAGCTCCATATAAGTATGGAATTGCTCTTAGCGGGAATATTCAGCATTGTGAATGCTGTATGGATGTAACTGTTCATACTGATGAGCCACACGAAGTGTTGTCGTCATAACGTGCCATCATTAGCGTCTGCTGTGAAAAATGAAATGAGGAGCTTGGTGATTTCCCGACAACATGACGTCATTTACATGGAACGCCAAATTTAATATGGAGAATGCCCGTGGCTTTCCTATACAATTTATGCGATTCTCGTTTCTCAAATTCTGTTCTGAGTGGAATTGCTTCTAATGTTTTTCGGGTCCAAATACTATTGACTCATAGTTGTGACACATATTAGTCATTGGCAAATAAGGTACTAGGTCAGAACCTAACATTCAATCGTTTATCCACATGAGATTACGGGAAAACTAGTGGGGACATATTACCGTTGACTGGGAACGTACATTATTTATAAGCTGGTAAGAGCTCGGAAACAGCAAGTGTCGGCAAGTAGTTACCACCTAATTTGTGAGGAGAGTGTTTGGTTTTGAATTCCAGGCATAGTACTCATGGTTCTCTGAGTTGGGTTTCCATGTGTCGGAAAATGAAGGGTACATAATTACAAAATTTTGTGTTGAGGTGGTTCTCATATCTACGATGAAGAATCTGGTTATCTGTAAAGTTAAGCTATTTGAGTAAAGTATGAGTGCGACACATCAATGTTAATTTGATGTATGACTTGTTTTGACCAGGCGAATATAATGGGGACTATCTTAAAACTATAAATGGATTATGAGCTGAGTGACAGGGAGACTTAAAACAGTTCACATGCCAAGTCATGTGTTAAAGGCGTCGGCCTCCCAAACCCCAACTGTTAATCCCTGACCAAAGTACAAAACGAGACCATCTCCGATTGGATTAGCCATTAGTAATATATCGCGAATAGATAGTAGTGCAGAAAGTTTAAAATATCATTAGTACAAGTTTTTCAAGGAAACGTTTGTACATTAATTGCACTTACGAATTGAAAACATCTAAGCAAAAGCGATGCTTCACCTGGTGCTATACAGAATTAGATTAAGCTTAATTATTCGGGCCAGAGGTCATATGATTGGATGTGTATGCGCCGAAGAAAAATAACCACGCATTTCAAAAGTAGCAGTCGTTGGTATTGGACGAATTTAGAAGCGTTTGTGGAAAACCTATTCGTTCATGGGACATTTCATGTGAGTTTATTTGCTTCCTAATACTATAGCTGCGTTCACTCTTTGCTTGTGTGCGTATCCCGTTTAATACACAGAGTCACATAATAAAATTGACTGGCCGTGGGTCCTCTGCTCCCAAGACTTGAGAAAAATTTGACATTTTCACCTGTCCAGAAAGATTTTTTTTTCGAGTAGACATTTCCCGGGATATTTCTGTTTTACCTTATCAATAACCTGGGTTTTAACAATCCTTCAGAAATACTGACCTCCGAACACTGTTTTCATGGCCTTTCAGTTCACAATACACAACCCCAATTTATGTCCATTTTAATCAACTGAAATTATTCATTATGTTGTCTGCAAGGAGACAAATCTACGAGGTAAAGTGGATACAGGCGCACAAGGGAATATCCTGCCTCTGCGAACGTTCCGCAATATATACTCATCGCATCTAAATGAAGATGGAATGCCAACAACCTTAGTTAAAAGTGACGCCAAACTCACCGCATACAATGGCACTCCGATTCGTCAGTACTGTACACTTACCATCTCGTGTCGTTACGCGGACAGCCAGTGGCAAGCAACCAAATTTTATGTAACTGACACACCAGGTCCTGTAATTTTTGGATTGGAAACTTGTGAAGCTCTCAGTCTGGTGACCATCAACTGTACCATATATCTACAGACTGACACTGCAAACCTTAGAAAGCTGAGTGACGTCAAGTCCATGTACCCTGACCGGTTCACAGGCTTGGGTAAATTCAAAGGAGAGCATTCACTAATCCTCAAGGAGGATGCTTGTCCTGTAATCCATGCGCCAAGAAGAGCTCCAATCCAGCTGCAATCTCAAATCCGCTCTGAGCTTGACAGAATGCTGGACCTAGATGTCATCCGCCCAGTGAGCGAACCTACAGACTGGGTCTCGAGCATAACATACGTTCAAAAACCTAACAGGTCTCTCCGCATTTGTTTGGATCCGAAAGACATCAATAAGGCTCTAAAGAGGGGTCAGCACCGCACCCCCACACTTGAAGAGGTCACACACAGACTCAAGGGCGCCAAAGTGTTTAGCAAACTGGATGCCAAGTCCGGCTATTGGAGCGTACAGTTAGATGCTGCCAGTCAACACCTCACTACGTTCAATAGTCCATTTGGACGATTCTGTTTCAAAAGGCTCCCATTCGGCTTGCAAACTAGCCAAGACGTCTTCCAAAAGGCAATGGATCAGTTACTCGATGGACTGCCTGGGGTCATATCCATTGCAGATGACATCACTGTGTTCGGTGTTGACCAAGCTGATCACAACCGTAATCTCCATCAGTTGATGGAACGCGCTCGCAAATGTCTTGTCTTCAATGCAGAGAAATGTAAAATCAACCAAGAAGAAGTATGCTTCTTCGGCAACATCTATGGGGAGTCAGGGGTCAAGCCTGATCCAAGCAAAGTGCAGGCTATCATTGACCTGAAGCCCCCAGCAAACGTCTCAGAACTCCAGTCATTCCTTGGAATGGTCACATACCTGGCTCCATACATCCCTAAGCTGAGTGACGTTACAGGACCATTGAGACAGCTACTACAGAAGGACTCCAGTGGCATCCAGAGCATCAAGCAGTTTTCAGCCAACTCAAACAGCTCATTAGTAGAGCTGGATTGCTCTCATACTTTGATCCAACCAGGCCAGCTGTATTGCAAGTTGATGCGAGTCAAGAAGCCCTCGGCGCCCCACTCATTCAAGATGGTCACCCAATCTCGTTTGCCTCAAAAAGTTTGTCGGACAGCGAACAGCGGTACGCAAACATAGAAAGAGAGCTACTTGCATGTGTATTTGGAGCAGAACGCTTTCACACATATTTGTACGGCAAACCATTTACCATCGAGTCAGATCACCGTCCACTGGAGATGATCTCAGCCAAAGCACTCATATCTGCCCCAGCCCGTCTGCAGCGTATGCTGTTAAGGTTGCAACGCTATGACTACGAGATAAAATACAGACCTGGCAAAGAGATGATTCTAGCGGACAGCCTTTCTCGACTCCCAAAGCCTAGTGCTGATGAGCACATTGAACTAAATATTAAGGTATGCTTCGTTCAATTCAGCAACAGACGACTCGATGAGCTTCGTGAAGCAATAACAAATGACGAGACACTCAATCGCCTGTCAAAATACATTATCCAAGGATTTCCCGGACGCCAAAGAGACGTCCACCACAGCATTCATCCTTATTGGCCCTTCCGAGACGAACTAAGCATTGAAAATTGTCTCATTCTGAAGGGACGACAACTGCTGATCCCAGAGATCCTCCGTGACCAATATCTAACTGACATCCACACTGGTCACCAAGGAATTATCCGCTGTCAGATGCGCGCTAGAGGTAGCGTGTACTGGCCCGGGATCAACTCTGACATCGAGAGCATCATATCACAATGCGCCATTTGTCACAAGCACCAGGCATCGCAGAGTAAAGAGCCAATGGGACCCGCTACGACAACTGTTCCACCATATCCCTGGCATACTATTGGATCAGATCTCTTCACACTGAATGATGAGAACTATCTCATCATAGCAGACTACCACTCGAAATACCCGATTGTTGAAAGCCTTGGACGTGACACTTCCAGCCGTCACGTAGCTGCCATTACCAGTCATGTATTTTCAATGTTTGGTTGTCCAGACACCATCATCTCGGACAACGGTCCACAGTTTATAGGCAGTGCTTACCAGGCAATGACAAACAACTATGGAATAGCTCATGTCACCAGCTCCCCTCACCATCCTCGTTCACACGGTTTTATTGAACGCATGGTCCGGAGCATGAAAGCCCTCATTAAGAAGTCACCTGAGGAAACCGACAAAGCGATTCTTGTGTACCGAACAACTCCTCTAGGCCCTAAAATCCCCTCACCAGCTGAACTCCTTTTCCAACGGAAAATTAACTTCAACCTACCAGTCTACCATCAAGGCCACGACCATGACATTACTGCAGCTAGACAGCTAGCCCATCAGAAATCTGAAATGCGTTACAACAGCCAGAATAAAACCCTTATTGAGCTTGACATCAACCAGCCAATTTACTACCAGGATGTGGCACGTAAAAACTGGCTCCCCGGTAAGGTTATTGGAATTGGCCCCGAACCACGTTCCTACACAGTGCTATGCCGCACGACAGGTCGCCCTCTAAAACGCAACAGAAAATTGCTACGACCTCGACCCATAGCCACTGACACTTACACAAGCCCAACTCCGTCACCGCCAGCTGCACCCACAGTTGTCCCACCTACTCTACAGCCAACACAGGATAGCCTAGTACCTGGTCCCATCTCCACACCTACTAGTAAAGTGAATCACAACGCAACAGTCTCCTCACCTGCGAAAAGTGGAAATACTACAATACCTACACCACGTCCCAAGCGAAATGCCATGCCTCCACGTCGTCTCATAGAAGATATTTAATCGAACTACTTATTCATATTGTAGCAAAACCAGATAGTATTGTTTTGTATGAATGTCAACTTGGGACTAGATTTAAATTGTATATCATTTTATTGTAACAGGCAGACTGCTACCTTTTTGTTTGTGACTGCAGACAAGCAACTTACATAATGTCTGTCATTGATGATTTCTTAAAAGAAGGGGGATGTTGCATTATGAAGCCCTCACTAAAAATCATAACGTCCCACTTCATGTGTTGGATGGTGGTTAAGAATAAAGACAGTTCTCTTCCGGTCTACATGGTGTCGTCCTCGCGAGTGTGTTTCTCAATATAGTTATTTGGACATAACATAACAGCTACTGTCCCTCGCGACATCACGTGACAGTCTCTGATGCAGTTCTTCATGTTCACTACTTCCCCACGCAACATCACGTGACTATCTCTGATGCAGTCCTCAACTTCGCTACTGCCCCTCGTGACATTTCGTGGTAGTATCTAATGCAGTTCTTCAACATGGCTACTGCCCCTCGCGACATCACGTGAAGGTCTGATCAACTTGCATTACCAGTCAACTGAATTAAACAAGTCTAATTAATGAATTCATTTATTTGATTGTGGCATATTTTTGGATATTATGTGCGTTTTATTAAAAAGGTTGGTGTTGTGTTTGTTGTTCATCCTCCACCTACTCGTTTCTTTCTCCTCATTCCCATACTTCCAAACTTATATACACTCCCGAATTCTTAGTTCCTCACTACACTCCTCGACCTCAGTAACGAACACCTCGAGCCTACCCTCCTTTCCTTACCCTCATTATCTCTCCCTTCCATTTCATCAACTTTCCTACTTTACCTCCATTCCCCTCTCCCCACAATCCTCTTTCTCTCCCTCCGTCGTTTCTCTACATTTCCTCTTCTATCCCCTTCGTTCCCACACTCTCCCTTTACTCCACTCTCCCTCCCACCTTCCTCTCTCTCCACTCCCTCTCTCACATCCCTCTCACTCCTCTCTTCTTCTCTTCACTCTCCCACTACCACCACTCTCTCACTCTCATTTCATCTCTCTATCTTCCTTTTTACCTCTCTCCCTTTCTCTCCACATTCTGTCTCCCTGTCCCTCGCTCCATTTGTTTGTCTGTCTCTCCCTCTCTTCGCGTCTCTTCTAGTCCACTCACTCCTCCCTCTCTCCTCGCTCCCCCCCCGCTCCCTCTTCGCTCTCCAGACGCTCCCCCACTCTCCCTACTCTCCCCTACTCTCCCCAACTCTCTCCTACTCTCTCTCCTTCTCTCACTCCCACTCTCACTCTCTCTCTCCCCTACACTCTCTCCTACACTCACTCTCCAACTCTCTCTCTCCTTCTCTCTCCTACTCTCACTCTCCTACTCTCTCTCTCTCCTATTCTCTCTCTCCTACTCTTCCACTCTCTCTCTCCTACTCTCCCACTCTCCTACTAACATTCTCATCTATCTCTCCTACTCTGTCTGTCCTACTCTCTCTCCTACTCTCTCTCTCCCCTCTCTCCTCCCTCTCTCTTACTCTCTCTCTCTCTCTAACGCTCTCTCCTACTCTTGATTTCTCTCTCCTACTCTCCCTCTCTCCTACTGTCTCTCTAGTACTCTCTCTCTCTCACTCACTATCTCTTTCCTACTCTCTCCCTCTCTTTCCTACTCTCTCTCCTCTCTCTCCTTCTCTCCTTCTCTTTCTCCTACTCTCTATCAATCTCCTACTCTCTCTCCTGTTCTCTCTCTTCTTCTCTCCTACTCTATATCCTACTCTCTCTCTTCTCTCTCTCATCTCTCTCTCCTACTCTCTCTCTCTTTACTACTCTCTCTCTATCTCCTACTCTCTTCTACTCTCTCTCTCTCCTACTCTCTCTCTCTCTCCTACTCTTTCTATCTCCTCTCTCTCTCCTATGCTATCTCTCTCCCCTACACTCTCTCCTACACTCACTCTCCAACTCTCTCTCTCCTTCTCTCTCCTACTCTCACTCTCCTACTCTCTCTCTCTCCTATTCTCTCTCTCCTACTCTTCCACTCTCTCTCTCCTACTCTCCCACTCTCCTACTAACATTCTCATCTATCTCTCCTACTCTGTCTGTCCTACTCTCTCTCCTACTCTCTCTCTCCCCTCTCTCCTCCCTCTCTCATACTCTCTCTCTCTCTAACGCTCTCTCCTACTCTTGCTCTCTAACTCTCTCTCCTACTCTCGCTCTCTCCGACTCTCGCTCTCTCTCTTCTACTCTTGATTTCTCTCTCCTACTCACCCTCTCTCCTACTGTCTCTCTAGTACTCTCTCTCTCTCACTCACTATCTCTTTCCTACTCTCTCCCTCTCTTTCCTACTCTCTCCCTCTCTCCTTCTCTCCTTCTCTCTCTCCTACTCTCTATCAATCTCCTACTCTCTCTCCTGTTCTCTCTCTTCTTCTCTCCTACTCTATATCCTACTCTCTCTCTCATCTCTCTCTCATCTCTCTCTCCTACTCTCTCTCTCTTTACTACTCTCTCTCTCTATCTCTACTCTCTACTCTCTTCTACTCTCTCTCTCTCTCCTACTCTCTCTCTCTCTCTCCTACTCTTTCTATCTCCTCTCTCTCTCCTATGCTATCTCTCTCTCCTACGCTCTCACGTCCCTCCTACTCTCTCTCCCTCTCTCACTCTCCAACTCTCTCTCCTTTTCTCTCTCCTCTCTCTCTCTACTCTCTCTCTCCTCTCTCTCTCCTACTCTCTCTCTCCTGCTCTCTCCTGCTCTCTCCCCTGCTCCCTCTCTCTCCTACTCTCTCTTCTACTCTCTACATTTCCTCTTCTCTCCCTTCCTTCCCACTCTCTCCCTTTATTCCACTCTCCCTCCCGCCTTTCTCTCTCTCCACTCCAACTGTCACACCCCTCGTCTCACTCCTCTCTTCTTCTCTCCACTTTCCCACTACCACCACTCCCTTACTCTTATTTCATCTCTCTTTCTCTCTTTTTTGCATCTCTCCTTTTATCTCCCTGTCCCTCACTCCATTTGTCTGCCTGTCTCTCACCCTCTCCCTCTCTTTCTCCCACTCACTCTCCTTCTCTCTCTCCCTCTCTCTCTCGTTCTCTCACCTCTCTCTCCCTCCTCTACTTTTTCTCCCGCTCTCTCACCCTCGCACTCTCACCCTCCCACTCTCCATCGCTCTAGTACTCTACCCCCTCCCACTCTTCCCCTCGTACTCTCCAACTCTTCCCCCTTGCACTCTCGCACTCTTGCACTCTCCCTCACTCGCACTCTTACACTCTCCCCCCTCGCACTCTCTCACTCACACTCCTATGCCTCTCCACTCTCCCACTCACAATTCTACGCCTCTTCCTCTCTCCACTCCCCCACTCACGATCCCGATCCACTCCTCCTCACACTATCCCCTCCACACTCGCACCCCCCCCCCCTCCAAAGTCCCCCCTCACACTCTCCCTCGTGCTCTTGCACTCTTCGCCTTCACTCTCTCCCCCTCGCACTCCTCCCAACGCACTCTCCTCAACGCCCTCTCCCTCTAAACACTTCCCATCACACTCTCCCCCTGTCACTCTCCACCCGCCCTCGCACTATTCTCCTCCCACTCTTCCCCGCCTTATTACTCTGGCCTCCCCCTCTCACCCTCGAACACTCACACTCTCGCCCCTCGCACTCTCCTCCTCCTCTCACTCTCCCCCACCCTCACATTCTCCCCCTTCGCTCTCTCCCCCTCCCTCTCACCCCTGCTCTCTCACTCTCACCCTCCCACTCTCCATCCATCTAGCACTCTCCCTCGCACTCTACCCCTCGTACTCTCGCACTCTCCCCATTGCACTCTCCCCCTTGCACTCTTCCACTACCCCTTCGCACTCACTCTCCTACTCTTCCCCCCTCGCACTATCCCATTTACAATCCAACGCCACTCCCACTCTCCACTCTCTCTCTCACAATCCCACGCCACTCCCTCTCTCTTCACTCTCACTCCATCCCTCTCTCCCTCCCTTACATACTACTTCCCTCTCTTACTCTCCCTCGCTCTCTCTCTTACGCACTCTTTCCCTCTTACTCTCTCTATCTTACTATCTTTCTCTTTCTTTCTCGCTTTTATCTCTTGCTCCTCTCTGACAATCTTCTCTCTTTCTCTCAGTCTCAGTCTCTCACTTTTTCTCTCTTTCTCTCTCATATCTCTCTCACTCGCTCTACCTAACCTGCTTGCTCTGCCTTGCTCTCCCGCTCTGCCTCTCTCTCTTTCTCACTCTCTCTTCCTCTCTCTTTCCCCCTCTCTAACCTACTCTCTCTCCCCCTTTCTTTTTCTCTCACTGTTTCTCTCGCCCTCTCACTACCACACTCTATCTGCCATTCCGTCTGTCTCTCTCTTCTCTCGCTCTCCCTCCACCCCTCTGTCTTTCCCTCTCTAATAAACTCTCTCCGCCTTTTTTCCCTATCACTTCCACTCTTGCTCTCTCACTGTCTCCTTCTCACCCTAACTCTCGCTCTTGCTCTGCCTCTCTTACACTCTCTCTCTCTCCCTCTGCCTCTCGCTCTGTCCTCTCTCTCTATCCCTCTTCCTTTTTCACTCTCCTTATCCCTCTCTCTCCACTTTCATTCGCTTCTTCCCTCTCTCTTACTCTCTCTCTTACTTTATCTCTCTTTTACTCACTAATTATCTTATTCTTTCTCTCTCTTTTACTCTCCCTTGGTTACATTTTCTCTCTCTCTTACACACTCACTCTTACACACACTCTCTCTTTTATTCTCGCTAATTCTCTCCCTCTCTTTTACTTCCCCCTCTTACACGTTCTATCTCTCTAACACACTCTCTCTTTCTGTTTCTCTTGATCTCTTACTCTATCTCTTACTCTATCTCTTACTCTTTCTATCTCTCTCACTCTTTATTTACCTCTTATTCATTCTTTTTCTCTCTCGCTTTTTCTTTCTAACTTTCTCTCTCGCTCCTCTAAAACTTTCGTTCTCTCTTTTTGTCATTCTCTTTCTGTCACTTTCTCTCTGTCGTTCTCACTTTCTCTCTTGCTCTCTCTCTCTCTCTGCCTCTCTCTCTCTCTCTCTCTCTCTCTTTCTTTCCGTCTCCCTACCTCCCTCTTCCACTCTTTCCTTTTCTTTTTTCTCTCCCTTCCTCTCTCGACCTCTCGCTTTGATTGTTCCTTGCATTGGTCCGTTAGGGGCTATATCCAAGACAGGTAATCCGAAATCATTATCAGTTTCGCCCCCACTAATGCAGAGTTGTAACTGGGATGGGTCTAGGTATGTTTGGACAGCTTGTAGCTTTTGCTTTTGAGTCGTATCCAAGATTTTTAGTTGGATACAGATGTGTGTCGTCAAAATGCCATGAACACACTCCATCATTATCAGTAGCGATCCGATTTTTACCAGTCGCTTCATTTTTGCGATTGATCAAATTAATCTGATGATCAGTTTGGAAAAGTCAACATTAATTGGGTATGGCACGCACATCTAGTAAACATGTATCATAGTTATTTTAGGTGAGTCTCAAAATCTTTTTTTCGACTTATTCAATCGGTAAGTGCTGTTACCGCAACCGCACAAATACGTAAAATATTCTACACATAAAGCTTTGCGAATGCCGAGCAACATATCTAGACAAACTACAAAGATATTATGTGAATTGTTGAGTTAAAGATAGAGCCAGCGAAACCAGATTGTTGGATTTGTCACGATTGACCTTTTGGCCCTGACCAGGGACGCTACATATCGACGCATGCGCAGTCGCAATCACGAACTTGCTTATCTCTATGACATTTCACGGTATCATGATTCCTCTTTTTAAAAAGCCATTTACTGTCGTTAAATGTTTACCATCGAATATTTTAGTTTATTAATATCATATTGTAGGCCATGGGCTGCATTTTCTAACCCCCCCCCCCCCCACACCCGCAGTCCTCGGACCCTAAATATGCCCTAGAGTGTCCTAAACATGGAATAAAATGTAAACATTGCATAAGTTGGGATGAACCCTCAAAACATGACCAAATCCACTTCGCGTCGCTGTCCGTAAGCGCGTTTGCGTATTACTCGAGGTTGTTAGAGCAGATAAGGAACTAAATAAAATATGAGTTTTCGGTGGTGCTTTTGCAACACTGCCTGCAATGATATATGGAGCTTTTGATCGGAATGCTGTCCCGTTGAATTATCGACCAGCTGGTAAAACAACGACTGAACGCCAAAAGGGCATTGTTAGAGGATGAATAGGTTGTCGCGTGCATATGAATTATGTACACCTTTAGCCGACAGCTGAGAAGTGCAAGATATTGGCATTGATTAGGACAAACTATGCTTCAGTAGGGTTACCACATTGTGGGACTGATGCATACGTGACATTAGTCAAGATGGAATTGTTTTCGATGGAACATGCTAGTAATCCCACAGAACGGGTCGTTTCTTTGTTGGTTGGGAACGTTTTTTCGGCGTGGATGAGACATCAATTCTGGCAATTCTGAACTAGCATATTATTGTGGCTTTGCTAGAATTAATCTATCAATTTTGACTTTGCGACAGAAAGCAGCTTCTGTTTACTGTAAAATTGGTGTTTGTATGCATAACAATCCACTAACATAACTGAAATACTGATTTATTTCAAGTGTATATCGCCGAGAAAGCCCAACAGATCATTGTCAAATGATTGATGCGCTACTTTCATGAGGCGCAACTTGATTATTACTCTATGACGTAGCACAAAATGAAAAGTTTCAAATGGAACAGACAATGTGATGAATTGTGAAGAATCTTATAAATACAAAATAGTTCAGCCATCTTTGTGACGCTTATTCATATTCAACCACATTATTTCACTTGAGTAATCAGGGGCGTAGCCAGCGATACGCACTTACGCACGTGCGTAACATCAATTTGAAAAGTAAAACAATAAATATGGCAAAAAATGGCATCAAAGCCGAAAGCTGAGGGGGGTTAGACTTTACTGTCTCGAACTATAAATTCCACCCCCCGTCTGTGCGTAGCATTCCTTCAAGCCTGGCTACGCCCCTGGTAATGTTTCCCGTATCACTTCTATGCCACTCAACTGGAGAGCTCTCTGCTACATTTATTTCAGGAAACAGTTAGTGACACAACCATCAGCAATGAAAAGCTTTAAACCTACAGTTCCATCACATAGAACGACGTCGATATTTGGCTCGTATTGATGCTGAGATCATCGTAAAAACCATTACTCTTTGTCAGACGATCTGAAAACCTGCAGTGTGTTGCATTTATTTTGACACAATTCGTCAACTCCGTTGATACAATGAAGGTGACGCCGGCAAAGAACGATCCTCGCGCTGGTGCCTCATCTATAATGCATGCATATGCGTCCTCAATAGTTGGTCAATTGTGAGCTGGAATATACGTTTCAAAGAGAATATCGGCAGTGTGACACATTTCAGTGTCGATATAAAACATCTGAGATAAGACAGATTCAATGCTTAACATGGATGACAATTGGTGAAATGACAGGAGTGAACGCATTTCAAAGCACTGGTTTGGAATTGCCGCATATGTTTGGAGGTTTTCTTGTTTTGCTATCAATCATCAGCATAGAATGCTCGATACTTGTGACTCAATAACGTCATCTTTCAAGCCTCTTGAAATGTTTATGAAGGGGGTATCTCGCATCACAGTCGAGCGATATTGAATAGCATTCACTGCCAAACAGTAAAACGCTACAAGCTGCATATGACGTTGGTCATAATTCATCTTATTGTCAAGTGCTCAAACAAGCCTCATCATACGGGAGTAGGTCTTGTATATCAGTTCAATAAAGCTTTGTCAGTGATGTTGAAAGAGGGTATAAAAATGACTGATCTTTTATGCATGTAACATGGCAATACATGCCCCATCATATTAGAGAAAGCCCACACATAACAGTCTACGGATGCACTAGTGGTGAACTGGTTTATAATGCATGACACATAGCTATCTTTACTTTTTGCGCACCAATCAACAACGATTTACCTCTCTTGTAGTCGATGTTTGCCATGGTAACTGGCATATTAGTGAGAACACGATTACAAGGAAGCCACTTGTTTAGTTTGCTGCCGTCTTCATACAACCTATAGCAGACCGCTATCGTTCACGTTCATATCAACACGATGTACCTGATAGAAGTTAACCACCTGTTGCTTGTCTTAATAGCTTCATTTCGGTGCTCAGTTTGCACAGGTAAGTAACATTCAGGTTCCCTTTAACAACTTTCTATGAGTCATTAAATCATCGACTTTTTGTCAACACGAAAGGCAAAGATTATCGGTGTGCTGTGCCATTTGCTTTTCTTATCAACTTCTGACCAATCAGCCTAAAAACAACGCAATATCACGAAATACTTAACAAATCTTTTTGCCTCTCTTTATGTCAGGCACACTATATTCTATTTTACAGGAGGTCATCTAGTGTGGCCAGAGATTGGTGAACCACACATTGCAAGCTGCAACCTGTCAGTAAGTACGTTAGAGACATGCCAAGCTACATGCTGCTGTAATAGCACGTGTCAAGGGATAGGTGTCCCTGAACTCTCATCCCGTCGCATGGCGTTGTATGACAAACAGAGCACGACTGGTGGGTAAACATGTAGTGTTCGTCATGAATACCAACCAACTATGGTTACTTGGAACAGTCATGTATAATGAGAGCGCGTCCTCAGAAGAATTGATTTAAGAAGCGAATATATTATAAATTCATATTAGAATAAATGAGTTGAACCTATTTATAAGTGGTTGATTAAAGCGCTGTTAGTCAATGAAAGCGTAATTTACTAAGATAATGTCTTGATTGTTCTCAAGATGGAAGCTGCGATTGGATTGAAAGTATCATTGACACTAGCTATCCTTTCTGTGCATCAACCTTTACCAATTGTAGTTGCAAATGCTGTACATCAACTACTTGTCTGGGATATTGGTACACTATAACAAAGGGAGAACACGTACCATTTATAAAGAACAGCCAACGAAACGAAGGTAAGCAGTAGAATCATATGTCTGTTTGTAATCTTTCAATATTGAGCGACGGTCCATGGTGAGGTTCTGATCTTTACCATGCAGGGAGATTGTGAACGTACGCACGTGCGTATGTATGTATGTATGTATGTATGTATGTATGTATGTATGTATGTATGTATGTATGTATGTATGTATGTATGTATGTATGTATGTATGTATGTATGTATGTATGTATGTATGTATGTATGTATGTATGTATGTATGTATGTATGTATGTATGTATGTATGTATGTATGTATGTATGTATGTATGTATGTATGTATGTGTGTGTGTGTGTGGGGGTATGTATGTATGTGTGTGTGTATGTATGTATGTATGTATGTATGTATGTATGTATGTGTATGTATGTATGTATGTATGTATGTATGTATGTATGTATGTATGTGTGTATGTGTGTATGTGTGTATGTGTGTATGTATGTATGTATGTATGTATGTATGTATGTATGTATGTATGTATGTATGTATGTATGTATGTATGTATGTATGTATGTATGTATGTATGTATGTGTATGTATGTTCGTATGTTTGTATATATGCATGTATGTACGTATGTACGCTTGTACGTATGTACGTATGTACGTATGTAAGTATGTAAGTATGTACGTTTGTACGTATGTACGTATGTACGTGTGTACGTGTGGACGCGTGCATGTGTGCATGTGTGTAAGTGTGTACGTGTGCATGTGTGCATGTGTGCATGTGTGCATGTGTGCATGTGTGTATGTGTGTATGTGTGAATGTGTGTATGTGTGTATGTATGTATGTATGTATGTACGTATGTATGTATGTATGTATGTATGTATGTATGTATGTATGTATGTATGTATGTATGTATGTATGTATGTATGTATGTATGTATGTATGTATGTATGTATGTATGTATGTATGTATGTATGTATGTGTGTGTATGTCTTTATGTATGAATGTATGTATGAATGTATGTATGAATGTATGTATGTATGTATGTATGTATGTATGTATGTATGTATGTATGTATGTATGTATGTATGTATGTATGTATGTATGTATGTATGTATGTATGTATGTATCTATGTATGTATCTATGTATGTATCTATGTATCTATGTATCTATGTATCTATGTATGTATCTGTGTATGTATCTGTGTATGCACGTGAATGTAGTTATGCACGTGTGGGTGCCTGGCGTATGAGATTTAATTATATTTTGGGTGCCCTGTGACGACTGTCAGCGGTCCCATCGCATCATCATGGGAATATTTTTGTGATATTTACATTCATGTTTGTAACTACTCAAAACAAAGGTTTATTCTTTTTTCAATTTACGCTTCAGAATGCAACTGTATATATGATAATTTAAAAACCATTCACACCCTCAATTGGATGTCATCTCCGGAATATAACGACGTGCGCACATGAGTGCTGTGATGATTCTGCCTGTAGTGGAGTGAAGATACTTAACGACGACGACAACATCATACTTCTTGATAAAAGACTGAATCTTCACTGCCGCGGTAAGTTGAAATGCATTTTCTGGGTGGTTTATTCTTTAATTTGTCAACTTGCCTTTGTTGTCAGACATTTGAACGCAAACTGCCGAATCAAAGGGCATTGGAGGAATGTTTGTTTATTCAATGTATATTTGGGAGTAATTCAGCATGAGATTTCTGTTGGTATCTTGTCTTACAACATACAATTGTGATACGTTATATTGAATTCGGAAAAATAATCTCTGTAATTTCATAATTCAATATTCCCATTGGCGAGTTCGATACTATTGAATTAACATCTACGATTAAAACATATTAACACAATGACGCCTCGCTAAACAGAGGTGACTTCTACCGTTTGTTCTTCTACACCAGTAGAGTTGACGACTACAAGTGATGAGGTGACCTCAACTCCCATAAAGCTATCTTCAAGCAAGGGGACGACTTCTCTCATGCAATCTACGTCTACGGACCAGAGTTCCCAGTTTACAACCTCAACGGCTAGCATGACGTCTATTGAGTCAATGTCTGACGTGGAAGATTTTTACGGTTTCCTCAGAAGACTCGACAGTAGTCACTAGTGCTTCTGTGCGTGAAATGGAAATAAAATCCCCAGAGGCAAAGTCTTTCGGCAGCACAGCAGCGTCCATGGCGCCTTCAGCAACAAAACCATGGAAGTCGTCAGCATTTATGCAAACATCTCAAACACCCTTGACGACTTCACGTGAACTTAAAGGAAAGAGTGAGTTTTAACATAGTGATTCATCTAAGCGACAAATTATATACACATATAAAGTTCTTTTCTATCTGACAGACAGCTTCCTTAATTGGGGTGAAAAATACAGCAGCGACTGCTCAAGGACTTGTGGGGGAGGATTCAAGGTCACATTGTATTTGTGTGACAGTACAACTAACACCGCATGTGATAAAACTTTGGTTCACCCCTCGCGAACATTACGTAAGTTTAATAACAAAAGATATGATTTCTTTGAGTTTTATAGTAACGAACTTCTTGTCTGCGATGAAACACACTTTAAGTTTTTGAATGACACTCACATTATTATATCGAATCTACTATAGACTATGCCTTCTACGCCACTGAGTGCAACACAGAATTGTGTCCCACTGATTGCGTATGGTTAGCTTGGAACCCATGGAGTAATTGTTCGTCATCTTGTGGTCGAGGAACCCAACGAAAATTTAGATTTGCAGACGGACCTTACCTTGGTGGTCGGCAATGCCAGGGACGCTCGAATGAAGCCAAAATGTGCGAGATGGATGTCTGTCTGAATGGTGAGTGCACTGTGTCCTTTTGTTTAAATATGAGGCCGATTTAAGCATATGTTCGGCGTCTTAGGGCAGTTTTTAATTACTGGCGTCTTGTGATGACTGTCAGGGGCCACTGTAACGGTCAGCCAACCAGTTTTCACCGCTGCTGATAGACGATTATCAGCGCAGAGCATCGGGGCGATTTCCCTTTTCCTATTGATTCTACCGTTCATCTTGATCTGTCTTAGTGACCTGCCAACGATCTACAAAAGTTGCTTCCGAAAGAGCAGACGACCTAAAAACAGAAAAAGAACAAAAAGACAACAAAACAAACAATTGCAATTGAAAATAGAGGATTTGTGAAAACTGAATCATCAACGCGATACTGGAATGGTTTATTTGCCTTGAATTCTTATGATAACCGACCAAAGGTCACTTTTGAGAAATGCACTACACTAATGTGCTCCACTGGCAATCAGATAATCTTTTTAAAGCGGTAGAGATATAGAGATAGATAGAGATATAGAGAGATAGATATAGATATATATAGAGAGAGAGAGAGAGATAGAGAGAGATAGAGAGATAGAGATAGAGATATATAGATATAAGAAAGAGAGAGATAGAGATAGAGATAGAGATAGATATATATAGAGGAGTCTCACATATATATAGAAATAGAGAGATATAGAGAGAGATAGAGAGAGAGACAGAGAGAGAGAAATATAGAGATCTACTAGATATATTTATATATATATATATATATCTATTTCCATATATAAAATGTATATGTATGTATATATATTGATATATATATACATTAATATATGACATGATATAGATATATATATATATATATATATATCTATATATATATATATATATTTAAAATATATAGTACACACATATATATATAATTTATTTATATATATTTGTGTATATAAATATATGTATATATGTACATATATATATATGTATATATATAAATGTCTAAATACACATATGTATATATATAAATATATACATACATATATATATATATATATATATATATATATATATATATGTGTGTGTGTGTATATTTATATATATATACATGTATGTATATATTATATCATTCGGCCTCATCATGGGGTAAATTGTATTCTTAATATCTTTACAGTCGGACAGTCTATAAATGTTATGTTGAAAATGAAAATTAAGCAAAGTGACCCCACTAACAGTTGGGTTACCTGACCTTCATTCAAGTAACCTCACCCAGAAGTGTCACGTAATCAAGAAAGATCTAGGTATAGACTGACCGGCATTTTTTGATTGCACCTTTGTTTTGCGCTTTAAAAATAAACTTATGTTCTAAGACCAAATTTCAACTCTTCTTTCAATATGGTATTCTTCAAACCTGTTTATAGCAATAAACAGCCATTCAGGGAATTCAGACCGTTGTTAGATTTGGTCACAATTGTCGAAAGCCATAGTAATTAAACAAATGTTTTGTAACTTAATGCCTGTTTTAAATCGCTGTGATATTATATGGTATGCTTCGGTGGATGGGCTCTGGTGGTGTGCTTAACATTGGTGGTGGGGCTTTGCTCTGGTGGTGTGTTCTGCTCTGGTGGGTGTGTTCTGCTCAGGTGGTGTGTTCTGCTCTGGTGGTGAGCTCTGCTCAGGTTCTGGGCTCCGGTGTGGACACCGGTGCTGGGCTCCGGTGCTGGGCACATAACGTGTAAGATACATCAGTATATTCGCTAGTCGAATTCATTCATTTCGCTCTGTAGTTTTGGTTTTAAACGCTATTGAATCCGCGCAGTATTTTATATATAGCAGCATTCATCATGCTTTAGCTAAAACTGTAAATCGAAAATTTTACATCAACCCACACAACCCTATAAGACAAATACAGACGAGTGATATAATGGAAGAACCACGGTCGATGTAAAAGACCACACCATAACTGCATTACTGGACATATACAGGTGTTGTAAAGTGGGTGTACGAAGATATATACTCGGGAATGCTGCGAGGTGAGTTGTTTGATAAACCAACACCTTCGAATACAAGCTAGAAAATTAAACTACATACACAATCTACATCTTATAGAAAAAACCACACTCGAACAAAGAAGGCAAGCAGCGCCCACTGAACGCCAGTCCATCTTATAATTGACAGACATATTTGATGACGATCTGGTACTCTTTCACGTGCATGGTAGATGGTATGAAAATACGTGCAAGATGGGTAGTTCTGATTTTATCAAGTAAACTCCGAGGAGGGTAAGTGTTAAACCTCTATGAATAATTTTGACATTTTGCCATTCACCCCGTCATTGCAGTAACCTCGTTACTGAAAAGAGCCTATGTGCCTGTTTGCCTATTGATATAACGTAACTGTACAATCGTAAACCGTGTACTATGTATTCGTTGTCTTTGAACATACATCTCAACGATATGTTTCTCATATAACATATTTGTCAATTTAAAGTTTGAAGTTATGTCATTAGTCGCAAGGCATACGTGAAAAACATAGATGATGATCACACGAATTAATTTTCCTGACATTGCAGAAGAATTAACTAGGTGACGTCAGCATCGGAAGCAGTTTGACCAGCCACATACTACTACAGGCAGTCCCAATCTCTTTTACGGTATCAGAGTCGTTGATTGCCATCATTCTCCCAATGCTTTCTTATTCTCATGATAAAAAAAATAAAACTGCATGTATGATTGTTAAATGTGGCAAAACATGGCGGAAAACACAATACGATTGTGTGTGGTTGATATATAACATTGTCCAGCTGCACATCAGTTAGTCAGTTACCTAATCCCTCATTTTAAATCATTGCCACAAACACATTCATATTGATTTCCATACAAGCCAAACAATCAGCCGCAATGGAAATGCAGTTACATACGAAATAGATAATCCAAAGAAGTATTGACTCGGATTATCGGACATGAAATCGAAGCTTTAATGTTTCAAGACGCATACGTTTACATCACTGATTGTGCTTTAGGCATACATTTGGATATCATATAAAGGTGTCAGAACGCAGGCGGACGCATACAGCGTGATGGATATCTCTCCTAGCAGGTGCGACACAAGGGGGCACTTGGGGTTTTTGTGATTACAGCATGTAACTTTACTGAAACCGAACCAAGTGAAACCGCCTCCAGTTGTGTCACAATGTGCTGCCCTTTGTCTGTTAAAGAGGGGTTCCAGCCCCATGTAAGGCAATCAGGGATCATGTTGTTTCTACATTACTAAGTTTAACGCAGCAACTAAATTATATTGTCTTTTATTTTGTACAAAGCCGCAAAATATGCTGATACATTTTCAACATTAATATTGAGCTGGAATGCTGGATATACAGTAAATTCTCCGGAATTTAGTTGTATCACAGACAAAGAGCACCTTCCCTAAAGCCTCATAAATGGTAATCGTAAATCATTCCGCGCGCCTTAAGACGAACTCTACTGCTGCGTATACTTTCATCAAATATTCACTAATTAAAGTTGTTGGCTACACCAGCAAGCTAAATAGTTACTTTCGTCCCAACATACAGAACCCTTCAGTATAAATTAAAATTAGGAGCACTGTATTCGTCGTAAATTGTAAGCCGATGTTTAGGGGAGGGGAAACGTTATCATTTAAAGAGTACTTGCCTATAGGTCTTATAAGTTCCGATGCACACCTAAAACTCACCCTTACTCATTGTTGGCATGCATGTTGTTTTTTTTTCCTGGGAAAAACAATCTAAAAATGAAGTTGCACCAAATATTTGTCATTACGTTTACTGGTGTGAGACTGTTATGATTGTATGGTTTGCGTTTAAGTTATCGTATGGTTCACGTCAAACTGAAAATTAGTGTAACAAGCATGGAGATTTGAAACTGCGACCTCTCGACCTGGAGGCAGCTATTTGTTTCATTGCGCTATTAAGTGTCATCATCAAGCAGCCGACAACAAGAGCCTGTTTGAATTATTATATCATGAATAAATTCATTGCAAATTGCAAAATATCATTTCCAATCGGATATTTCACATATAAAGATACTCATGAAAATTTAAAAACTTGTGTGTAATTTAGGTTGGCATCGCTCTGTTGTTTAAAATTACGCTTTTATGGCCATATTTTAATTTCACACTCAGAGCGCGCGGACGAATGACGGTGGTGAGGAAAAATGATATTTCAAATCAACCACCGGCTTTAATATTTCTTCCATTGATTTATTGAGGTGCGATTGACAATTGCAATATTAAAATGGAAATTTTACAAGCAAGAAGTTTCAACTGCATTAAACTGATAATTTTAGTGACGTACATCAGGTAACTTGAGCGTGAGTGAATCGGTTTTTTCCCTATAAATTACCACATTGCAGCATATCATTTGTAAACGGGATAACTCACACATAGATTCTCAAGATATTTAAATGCTTGCATTTTATTGCGGGCTGGTTTCATCTGTTGCGTTGATTTTCGCTTTTTTGTGCGGCTTTGTATTTGACACATACCGTAGGCACCATGATATTAGTCAACAGATATATTGATTTGTGAATTATTTCCAAATTAACAGCCCTATCATCTGTTATTCATAGAAATATGCAATTGTCACACTGTCTAGGTTTTGGGGATACCCAATGATTGATACTTAATAAATACATTCTCTATGAAAATGACCGTCGTTTTCTGCGTACAGTATTGTGCTAAGTAACAATGCATGTGCAAATTGAATCCGTCTCCGACCGATTCCAGATTTTAATATGCAATAATGTCTACCTGTCTACTCTTCATATTCCGTAACAAATAAATACCGGGGCATCGCAAACCCTATACAAATAGCCATGGTTTGTTTAGAGCAGAATGTGGAGGATTTTGGATGAAATTCCTCTTCGCGTCACTTGCTTCACTCTGTATAGTGACATGCCATATACACCACTGCAGCCAACAACTAGACGTTAGACGCCATGAATTGCTTCCAAATTAATCTCCGTAATTCATACAAATTATCAGCATTTTGTCGTCCTTTGAATGGTGAACGATTCACCACTTAAACAAAACAAATTGAATGGCTTTCTAGACTATTGCACCATGATAGCAAATTTGAATTTCATGTCATATACTTACAGGGAGATTTCTTGTAGTTGCATGGATCTTTACCGCTTCGGGGGACAACGCAGAAGGGTAAGCTCAGGATAACGTATTATCGTATTGTTATCATGATTTCCCAACGGCGTGTAGCCTCAAGCGCCAGTTAAGGAAGCGTTGAATGACACATGCATTGAAAAAAAACAAAAGTTTTGTATGGCAGTTGTAAGGTTTATGCAGATATGCACGTATGTGTGAACTGCTAATAATGAAGTGCGTATATCGTCAGATTGCCTTCTACGTCATCCACTCTTCTGCCCCTATGTCTACATTTTGCTACATTTACGCATTTGGTAAATTACCTCTCCTATCTATGAAGAACTGAGATATGCAATACAGCTGTTTTATTCGACCAGATTGAATTATATTACCCTCATGTTAATATTCACACTACTCTTGTCAATTTGCCACTGGTCCTTATATGCAGGTGGCATAACCCTGCAAAGAATATCAGTGAGAAAGCCTGACACCTCATGTGTCTCTCTATTTATTGCTTGTTTCGCTATGCTAAACTAACGTTGGATAACTGCAGATCTCATCTCGACACTTTAGGTTGGATAAGTAATTATTTGTCAGTCAGATGCAAGGAGGAAGTATCAGAAATAATACTCATTAAGGGATAATATTGCCGCTTTATGTGCCCTGCTTCTCTGCTCTACCACCTAGCCCCGATGTTACGTCAACCTGCATGATCAAATCTTTAATATTCAAATGGGTAGGATTGTGTTATCTGCAGTCACAGTGATAATCTTATTGTCAGGAGAAGCAGCCATACTCAGGCGTACAGCAAGCTGACAATAAAAACTTATCTGCTATTGTTTATAGCTTGATAAAGCCTACCAGAAATGACAGGGATAATCTGGTATGTATATATGCTAGATATTGGGTATATGGTATAGTTATAGGGACGGACTGTACTGTGCATTCATCTCCATGTGACGACGTTCTGAAGTGAAAAATAGAGATTCATAAACAATCACCTGACAGCGGAATGTAGGGATAATTCTTTTTAATGTGTTAGTATTGCACACATTCATTAAAAAAGCCTATCTGTTGGAGGCTCATATCAGGGATGGAGAAGTTGTTGTCTTCCAGAACAGCCCCGATGCAGGACAGAAGCACTATATCTGCCTTTTGTTTAAGAATTTATTTTCTGTCATTTTATTTTTGAGCTTATTTTCTGTTCAAGACCATGCCTCTTTTCAGTTGTGGATATTTTGTGGATCAGAAACACCTTTACCTATTCCCTGGGAATGTATCGATGATTAGATACAAATGAGCGAGCATAAAGGTCTACCTGTAGCTAAATCTAAAGGTGTAAATGCAATTGACAGAAAGCGTAACATCGTAACTATGCATGTCAACCAGGTTACTGATGTTTGCCGTGGTTGAACAAATCACAATCGCTGGCAAAAGGCGCGAACAGGATACGCAAGTGGCCAAAGTAACTGCAAATGAATGCAAAAGCTAGTGTCTTCCGTCAACATCGTGCGAATGCCAAGCAAGCAGAACATTGAACGTCACAGTTGTTGTCTTTATTATTCACTGCAAGTCATTTCTCTCCTTATCAGCAAGCATAGGCATTGGGAAAATATATTAAAGTTTACAAGACATCAATGCAACACAAACGAAGATGTATTGCTATGGACCTTATGATCAAGGTTGATGCCTTCTACTGAGGGCTACCATAATCAGATGTTTACAACGAGTCTGCTAATTATTTTTCCGGAACTGATCATCTGAAACAATTATTCCATAAGCTGATGGAAATTATTAGATCAACAGTGCTAGGCACCCGAGTCCTATAAGATTTAATTCGCACTATTGGTCGGGCCTATATTGTCCATGATATCAGACATAAAAGTACAAGCAAACAAATATATAAAGCTTGCTTGTTAGGAATAATTCACCGGGCATGAAATTCTCTCATACAGAAAACAACCATTCCAGTCACGTTTGAATTGCAATTAATCTACTATTCTCCAAATTTTGTCTTCTGTTTGGCCATGCTGAAAATGGCCGTACGTGATGGCTGGAACTTACAATAACAATACTGCCACCTGATGTCTGACACCGTCGATAAAGCTATTGCAACGTTGATAGCAAGTGACTTGATCAGGACAGCCAGTTTTACCACACTAATCACTTGTTTCCGATAACCATGTAAGAGAACCATTGAATGACAAGTTCCGAAATTCTCTGCAAAGATTATTTTTCAGTTACCTGATAGCTAGTAACATAATAAATGATAACATATTTGTTTGGCGGAACCATTAGGATCCATACAACAGGTTCTTTGCCAGCCTTTCCAGTTAAATATACAGCCATTTATTGTACATAAGCTTCTATTGTGCTCAGCGGGGGACCATATGTGCACAAAAAGGATGATAAACTGTTGGTGAAAAAGCTTTATTAGAGCTCTGAATATTAGTTGCTTTACCTTTGCAGCAAATCTACCGCGATATATTTGTATGAAGTTATTACCCTCTTGTTTCCCAGACTTAAACCTCCACAATTTATTCAAATATTCTGATCAATGGTCTATGAAATCTAGAATTATCATTCATCATTATACGGGTTTGTTCTGCTCAAGTACGAAATTAACAACCCATAAATTATGCAAGAATGTGCTTCATTTGTATTACATTTCACTCCTAAATAGATTATTTGCATACATTAGCTGTTTTATATCCTTCATCAACTTATTGCCATCAAAGAAAGCGAAAATATAAGGTGGCATTCTTTGAATGGTTAATGTATTGCACTAATTGATGATGGAATGAATGAAGGCCATTAACTTTGTGCAGACTGGTGGTAGCATTTATTTTACTAGCATACGGTGGCATGATAAAAATATTAGGGCTTTTTTCTTACATGGATGCATCATTAACAGTATCAGTATTTACTATTTTCGTTGCATCAAGTCTTTGTTTACTCATTTGTGCAATCAATTAAGGTGCAGATTGAATTCGCAGCTAAAAACAAGATCGCATATGCTTAACTGCTTTAAAATTACATATTTGGTCAATAACCACCTGAACATGTGGCACTGAAAGATTGTGTTAGATTTAATATCCAGCATACTCAAAAATAGCAGATAATTCTTATAGACAAATTCATCTTTGATGTCACATTCCCATAAAAACTGCAGCTCCTAACAACAACAGTGCACGGGTCTTGCTAGGTGCGGGACTGACGTGAAGGCGAGATTCTGTTAAGTACTAAGGCTATCATATGAAGCACAATTCCAGTGTCAACCTCATACAAAAAAATGTACATTAGTTCTTATCTGCCGGCTAAGAAGGGTTGAATCCTATTGATATGGTGTTTATATAGATGAAATGGCAACTAAACATTATCCCTCGTAAAGGTTAAAGCACCAAATTATTTCCGGAATTGCACGCTGGTATATTTTGTTAGTAAATTAAGTGACCGGCATTACACACAGCATTTTAAGATTGTGATAGAATTGCATTAAGTTGTGTCGTTCAATTCTCATGACTTTGTGTGATCAGCTACATGCCGGTCTTGGCCGATAATAAGTATGGTAGATCTGTGGTAAGCCTTAAAGTATTTTACCGATTAATTGTTCATGTCACGGAACATAGTATTGCATAACATTGAAGCAGCTTCCTACTAATCCATTCTAGTCATTCACACAATAAAAATTACCTAATATTGTTGAAAAGGGGCATATTTCCAGGGTACACGCACATGTACATAAGCACTGCATGATTGCTCACGTAAAATTGTTTTATTCACAGGGATTATCCTGGGTGCATATATTATATTACAGGCATGTTCCTCTGCGCAAATGTCGTTTCTTTACACGTTATCGACTTAGTCATATAAAGGTGTTTGGTGCACTTAATTGTGTCAGAATTGAATACATTAGAGTTCGGGTGACAAGAACATACCGCCTGGGACAGGTAGCTGCTGTCTCTCAGGAGAGCCACGCTACGAGACGGAAGCACATGGATCTCTCCCAGGAATGGATGCTGCCTTCCGCGATGTAGTTTATGGCCTAAGGTCGGGCTTAACCAAAAGCTTTTTCCTGGTGACTTTAGCGATGCATAATTCCTTGCAACGACATGACATTGCGTATGTATATACAAGTGATAGGGGCATATCACTGTTACAGCAAGAAAAGTAAAAAAAAGAATGTTTGCTGTGTTTTCATACCACAGAGAATGTGCTCTACAAGCGAGAATGACGAACAAACAATGTTTCCTAAATAACGCGTGTCACGCTGATTACGTATGGTAGTGCCACCTGTCGTCATTATTAGTATATGAAGGGCAAAACAAGCAGTACCCTCTAGTCTAGTAGTTTGCACTCACTACCTTACAGTTACGTTCCACTAAAGGTGACTGACGTGTGAGATTATTCGTTTATACCTTCATGCACTGCTCATCTTTCAAACCAATTACTAACACATTGTACTGACGATGCATAAATAGTGCCTTTGTTTTTTATTTGCGCTATTGCATGTAGAAATACCTATCTTTTGTGCATCTATGTCAGCAGAAATAATATCATAATTTACCCACTCGTACGCTGACATCGATAGTAGCACATATCTAGATCAAATATATTATATAAAAGTAACGCAGATGGCATTTCCGAATACTTATAATGCTTGATCAGTCAGTCTAGCATATCGTCCATCATCTGGGCGAACAGGTGGCTTGTAATGTGCGACCACAATATAATGGCTACTATTACGAGGCGAATACATGCACGACAAAAATAGAGCACAAGACAGATAACATGCCGGGATTAGATTATGCTTTCCTAATTGCGTTGAGATAAGGAAGTCTAACTGTGTGTGATATTCATCCCTGGTTAACATCCGTGCTACCCTGTCTGCAATGCCATCCTGTGTATAGAGTATCAGCGGCCGCAAAGATGAAAATACGTACTAAAAGTGTCTTGGATTTTGTGAGCCAAGAGAAGTTACGCTCCAAGCCAAGTCCTTATCTCTTAACCAATTCCTTAAACCTACAGATTTGTATGCTTTGTTCCTTCCGCTGTTCCTAGCCATTTCACTGATGAAATACTGATGTCAAATTTATTTGAGTCTTCAATAATATAGGCACTCGGTATGCATAAGAGTTCCACACGGTACGTGATAACTAATCTTGGAATATTAATAGCTAACCAAGCAATTTATACGGTAAGTTATGATTCCCTCTGCTCTCCGCGCACGCCCCATTCAATCATATATTATAAATTGACTTGGCGCTGACTGTTGCTGCCTCATAGAATGATATATTGAATTACGGGTATTGATATTTGATGATGTTGATATGTAAAGGAAGTTAACATTCAACCAGGGTTTGCTCCAGAAATTTAGGAAATGATTTAAATTGATTGCGTTGTTTTCAATTACATTTATTGCTTTAAGGCCAAGGTAAGAAATGTTTATGATGTTTGTCTCAAATGATTTGGCTTAAAAATTTCTTTTATCATACCCTTTCATCCTGCGAACATACTTCCTAAAACATCCCATTATAATTTACTGATGCCGGAGTGATATTTGGTTGGACAGTTCTCATTAAAATCTCGTAAATGGTCTGCCCCAATAAATTACCAGACCATTTTCTCCGTAAGAAGAGGTTCATGCACAAGAGCTAAACTTGCAATCCATCATCAATATAGTTTTATGATTGTAGAAAACTACCCTGTTGAGGCAGCATGTTGTTTGAATAATGCAGGCGCCAAAGAGGGCTTGCCAGCGGATACTTTATTAGGTAGATAACTGCAATCTGCCAATATTTGATTGTCGTGTTTCTGATAAGGCGTTATATCATTTGTGGAACAATATTTGCGCACAAAACGGCCATACATTGATTAAACGTATGCCACACACGATGGTCAATCTATTAAACCAACTGTAAATCAGGCTTGTGACCAACCTACATTGGTGCTTCGTTGATCTATCAGCTCAATTGAAAAGAATAGTATGCTATGTCTGCAACACATATCAAGGGGTATGAGAGAAATGCCGTCTTTGGAGGCCTCTAGGCGCGTAAATATTACAGGAGCAGCCTGCCTCTAGTCTACAATTAACATTTGAATATGAATAGGAAGTTCTCTGAGTCGTGAGGTGGGTATTTTACACATGCCATCATTTGGAAGGTAGTCCATAAGAAATATTGATCAACAAAAATAAACTAATCAGGGTCTGATTGAATCATGCGCATATGATTAACCATTAAGGCCCCACCAAACAGATTACCAATAAAGCTTAGCGATAAGGGAACAACCGTACAGATCAATGAAAAAGGTTAGCCAGCAAGGTTGTTGCTCTGACCAGTTTCGATTTTTTTGGCTCTCATTTGGTCTTTTAAAAACCGGTGTCAGATCAGTTTCCGCCTCTCCTAATTATTTTTCATCAGCAACCTCACTTCACTATCCCACCGTCTGACCGTTTTGAAAACAATCTTGAAAAACACCCTTAAAGGCTTTTATCTGACAAGACATTCATCAACAGCAATTGCTTATAAATCAATAACATCTAGTACTAAGGCCAGCGATCTGTACATCTTTGGTAACTGTGCCCGGGAGAGCGAATTATCTTCTTCTTGCATGCACATAGAGTGTATAATAAAAACTAAATTTGAGAGTGCCAAGCTAACAAATCTTATTCAACCCGCTATTTCGTCTATATACCTTGATCGCAATCAGCTACCGGATACAGAATTGCACCAACTTATGAATAACAGCTAATTGGTGATCCACTACAGTGATTTGCTTTCATGAGCCATCCTGATATATTATTTTGCAACTGGAAAATATACAGGCAGGCTGTATACTATGGAGAATGCCATGCTTTAAAACCACACCACGACTGTGTTATTATCCCATTGTTCCATGGCAACAACCTTCAATATCACAGGGCACCTGACTGTTAATCATTACATTGATAATCAAGCTGATCTGACGGCCAATGTAGTGGCTTATTCTTGTGAAACGAATAAGGCTTTCATTTTCTAGACGTCGCTGTACCAACAAAGTCAAGTTGAGGATGGTTTACATCTCTTTATATAACAGCACTTTTGAGCTTCTTGACATGGCTATCTATATGTTTGTCTTTGAGATGGCTATACTCATACGTTTATTGTGAAAACCATGCTGAACACATCGCCGGTCGTGATACATGTGTGGCGAGAACATTCAATAACACTGATGCCTCCTGGTTGTTGATACCATTAGGTTTGCTATTACATTTGCTTATAGCAAGTGACTTGTCAACGATCACTAGCTACTTGCATCAGACAAACATGTTAATGAGGCATTGAGTGGCAAATACCATTCTACTTGAAACAGAGTACTTATTGTATTTTGTTACACAGCGTCGGACCAAGCGAACTGGTTTTAAGTTCTCTGACAAATATGAACAAGGTCTAATGTCCCTCTGAAATCCCAGTCAAATAGCTCACATGGCAATATGTCTAATATTTTCACTCAATTTGCAGCTATACGCAAAGTATTATCATCAGATGCGTTTCGTTCCTGAAAATGCACTATTTGATTTCCAATGCAAGAATATGTATTTGTGCCCTTGGTCGTCAACACATTCTTTCAAATGACACTTAGTATTCATGACTTGTCAGCGCCATCATGGCTGCCGTGCTGTCCTGGAAAATGATCGCCAAGCTTTTATTTAAAATATATATATATATATATATATATATATATATATATATATATATATATATATATATATATATATATATATATATATATATATATATATAGATATATATATATATATATATATATATCTGTGTGTGTGTGTGTGTGTGTGTGTGTGTGTGTGTGTGTGTGTGTGTGTGTGTGTGTGTGTGTGTGTGTGTGTGTTTGTAAATGTATATATAGAAAACTACTGACCAATGTTTCTTAGGCTCAAACCCAATTATCCAGAGAAACGTCATTGGTAAATTATGCAAACTTCACAGCTTTCGTACAAATGCATCCAAACCGATACTCTAAAATTGCTATTTAATCTCGTACGATGTGTCCCGGTTCGGCAACAGGATATCTGTTCAGTGATATTATACAGCGTAACCAACTACGCTAGGTGTTTTGTTTGGACTTATCGTTGTGATGTCTTTATGACCTTGGCAATAGAGCCATACACAGCCTCGATTTAGATACCCAGTTGGTGTACTTGGTCTTTCCGCTGCATTTCTAGAGTCCAGTTGATTAGTTTAACATGGGCTGATAAGTGTATATGCATTCTCAATACTTATGCCAAATAATTTACGAGCAACCCGGGTTGAGTTTCTTCGTGAAAGCCATTGCTCTATATGCTTAGTGCACTCATATATTTCAAACATGCTCTATATTCACCACGCACACGGTGTCATCTTACAAAACAACTGCTTGCTTGCGCTATCGTTGAAAAATATATAAACAGGAAATCTATGGGTGAATTTGTTGTGAAAGTGGAATCGAAACATATTCCATTCGAGCACAAGAGGTTTATTGTCACTGTTCATTTGATTCCAAAAGTGCGTTTTCAATATAATTTAATGGATATTTACGAGACATATTCTAGGTTTATCGTGCAAGGTATTACAGAATATTGATGTAAAAAAGCAAAAGACCATATAATTATTTGGACAGCAATTTAATGTTCAATGGGAGGACAAATCACATCCAGTCAAACATTTAGCTGGCAAGGAAATGCCATCTGCTACACTTTATGATTCAATAAAGCTATTCTAACATGACAGTGGTATTCTGAGATGTATTTGTGATAGCTGGGGGGATACACGATAAAGCTATTACGAAGGGACACGAATCGTCATAAAACACCACTCAGCAGGGGCATATCTAGTTTATTCGTGTGCTTTATTATGTCATAATTAACTAACGGACATTATTCGTATAGCTTATGCAATATATTTGGACAACGGCATATATAGATGACTGTAACATACAGTGTGCATGGGGTGGGCGTAGGTTAGGGCAGTTATCTCTCTGACCCGCAGCACAGGTAGCGTGCAACAGACATATCGTGCCAAATGGATGCAACTATCTTCGTTTTTGGTGTGGAGCTCAAGAGGAGTGCTGCGTATGAATCAACGTACATACCTCCCATGTCAGCGTCATACCGTTATTGCGTTTGTGCAGAATTATGGGGATTGTTTCGTTGTGGTTACAAAACATCAAGCTCACGCGATCTGAAAGCGCGAACACCGTTTAATTATAGGTTAATGCGGCAATGTTTCACTTTTATAATGCCACTTTACAAAATCCATAGTATCGCCAGCTGCCTCACCTTAGAATACATATATAGTTTTGGTTAATGAAATAAAAGCCTTTAGCTAGTTTTGCAGATACTGTATTACTGTATACCGTAATTGTTTATATTTACGATATCAGTATGCTTACAGAGGTTTGTGCGAAAACTAAAATAACCCCACGGTCGCTAGTATCCCGCTAATTCTGATAGCCGTCCTTTCGCCTATATAACTAGAACTAGATTAATTAACTGGGGTGTTTTGCACATATCAATTTGTATTTAGACTGATACCGATAATATGAAGCTGTAGGTCACTTACACCAGGCACTGTGATTCCATATACGCCGGTCGCACGACAAATGGAGCAAAACGACGTTGTGTTGACACATACTCTGTCAAGGCCAATGCTTGCTGACATGAATGGACGTTGAATATACGGATATAACTGTATAGATGCTTTATAGCCAACTAGGAATGCGACAGACAGAATATATTAAATGGTACGCCAATAAGATTGAACGCATGGTTACCTCTTAATAGCATGCACGGTAACATAAATAGACCTCTGATGGACACACTCCTGATGTTCAGAATGCACCAGACGCGAATGCATACATTCCTCAAACATCAATGTTGATTAAGCCAATCACAATTCTGCTAAATCCAACAATGCAGTGTAACAAAATGTATCTTTATTTATGAGCTGTCCTTTTGGCAATGGCTTATGTCAGGCACAGGGATTGTTCATACATAAAGATAAGTTCACCTTGTCAGATAGATGTTCCTCTACAGGAGAATAATTCAAAGTAATTACGAGTTTGGGCATTTGCAATGCGATTAGCTGATCTTTTTGGTTAAAGCTTACGGCAACGTTAGTTAACTACATAGCGATGTCCACTTGGCAGATGCAGCGACGACAGCATATGATTCGATATGCCCTGACCATGAAACCTGTCTTAACTGATCATGTAATATGTATTTCAGACTTATATCAATAAAACATTATTGGTAGCACATATATACCGCTCATTACGGTTATTTCTCACGAAACCTTTCCCTTTCACATTCACTATCGACGAGGAGAGGATATGCATAGCGCAGCTCTCCAGTATCCCCAGTAGAAAAAATGAAAGCATTTGTTTCCTTGGTTATTTTAAGGTTGCGGTAATTATGTACAAAGACTGTTTTCTTCAAGTTGGTGGCTTTGTTTAGCTAGCAGCAAGCCAAACTTGGCATGTAGTGTGTATACCACCGATGTCTGTAATGTATAGTCATCCAGAAGAAATCTTCTCCGCCTATTGGTTACATCAAAGGTCATCAAAATATATTATGCTGTATCACTCTTAATCCTGCAACAGGCCTCATGTAACTGGACAAGCATTGTAGGCTCAAAGTAATATAATGTAGGTAATCTTCGATGTATATGCCATATTGCAACAGCGGCAGGTGGTGCTTGTACCCAATACCGCAGTACGCATTTATGGCTTAGTGGTATGACCATAGTATTAATATAACTAAGGCCGTTTTTTTCTGTCAGCGGCTGCGGAATGACACGAGCTTATACCATATGAGGTTGACATTTCACTCTTATTCCACCTCCCTGAGCCAGAGCTTACTTTGGAAGAAAATATAACATTGAAAATTGCGTTCCCTGTAGTTCAACCTCTGTTAACTAACTAGAATGAGCAGACTTATTGAATCGATATAGGATTAACTGAACGGTATAAAAGATCCTAATGCGAGCGATCTATGAAAGTTGCTTTATCATTGCCAAATGAGCAATAACAAACACATTATGCACCGATGTGGGCGAAAAATACGAATATCTATCACACCCAGGTTTAATCATATGTTGTTACATCATAGGATACATGGCCCAGAGAACCATTGAAAATGTTAGTAGGTTAACAGTAGCTTTGTTTGGACAAGTAAACATGGAAGCAATTTTTGCCTGAACATATGAATAATTGGCTTTTTGTTTAAAAGTAAGCGACGAAATCCACATCTGTGTCATACTTCCTCACTTTCTTATATTGATGTTTATATATCGTTCGAAAATATTGCGAAGACACGACGTGAACAACGTGGACAACGTCGACGACGATGGCGAAGATGACGACGATGATAATGATGATGTTGTTGATGATGATGATGATGATGAGGATCATGATGATGATGATGCAGCTATTGTATTGCAATATACAGATAAAACGCTTTCGTGTACTCTTCTGCACTCTGGCAACCAATTAATACCACAGTTAGCAGATCTGGCGTCCCTTTTCTATTCGCCATTGCAACCATAGCAATAACAGCGTCTTTCAAAAAATAGAACTCTTTGTGCCGCTCCTGCACTGGCATTTCTCTGGGTTATGGATATTTATACTAGCAAACCTGGTCTTACTCTAACTCATAAACAACATGAACTGCGGTCACCTGAACACATTTTGTTCAGAATGTATTGCTTATTTCAAACAGCCCTAAGGACAGGTTTTTCAAACACCATGATTTACTGATCGCCATTATTGAGCGGATATATTCCTACAACATTTATAAAACTGCAAGGGCAATATCGATGTTATGCCCCATAAAATTATACTGCCCTGATTGCATTGGCATTGAACAATCTGTGCTGCGTTCGATATCAATCCCTGGTAAGCATCCTGCCTACAGTGTCGTCTTGAGAATGGGCCATTTGCTTGTTTCAACGATCATGGGCAGCACAACTCCATCGGAAATGTTCATATGAAACTACATATGGCTCTTTTTATAACATTGCATGGAAACATTGATGTCTTCTCTGCAAGCTAACACAATGTCTAGACACATAATCCTCGTGTTGTTTGTGACCAGTGCCAAAAGAGTTTCATTCCATCATGCTTTCTGTGCCAAGTTGTCTAAGTTGCTATCCTCACGGCTATGATATTGAGGTCCCGTTATTTTTTTAGTTTGATCTGGGCTAGTAGGTTGAGAATGAATACTCTAATATACCGCTTATTAAAGAGTTAATCATTAAGAATTATTAAGATTAGTGATAAATTCTTAAAAACAGTCATATTCCTGGGAGAACTAATAACCTTCAGTCATACTTTCACCAAGCAAGGGAATACACAGCAGCAGCACATAATGGCTCAATATAACTATTCTAAAATGATAGGGATACCCTGGATTCGTAATAGCTGTGGGGATATATGAAAAAGCTTTCATAATGGGTGTTACTGCACACAGACATCCACTGTATAAGTTAATACAATGTGTACATGGCCTTCCCCTGAAGTATATAAACCACCACTCAGCAGTGGGGTATCTGGTTTATTATTGCGCTTTTTATTGTGTCAGAATTAGCATCCGAACATTATTCTTATGGCATTCATGAAAAAGCTGTTATCTTTCAGATCAGCTAAAGTACAGGCACTCAGCAACAGATCCTATATCCCACATTTTAATGCCACTACTTCCGTTTTTGTTTTGGAGACTAAGTTCAGAAGAGAAGCACTATTGCTTGGAATAAAATACTATTGAAACAGTTACCAGACGCGTGAAATTACATTTGTATATGGGGCACTGATTTTAAAGCATTGACACGTGGAAGCGAGCGATAGAAATGTCTTCGAGGATACATCGCCTGGTCTATAGCAAAAATTGTGTATAGAAATATTTCGCTTGCATAAGTTATAAAGATATTAAAGAGTGAGAACAATATATGGATCACGGCAATGAGACCCACGTCAAAGAAATTGTCGTATTGTTAGCGTATCACGCTGTGAAAGAAGGAATCGACGTTGCTGGAATTGCCAATCTAGGAAGCAGCATGATAATAAATGCAACAACTGAAGAGAAGAATATCGACCTGCATTATCTCACAGCATTGCAGCGCGGGTACAATTGCAACTTAGTTGCAGCGAAATATATGCAGATGAGAGTGGTTATACCTACCAACATGATTGTGTGAGTTCGACTCATTAAATGTATATTTTGACCGTCTCAATTATGGATATTATGCCGCTTTTACAATAAACCTAAGAGTAAACTTTTTACGAATTGTATAAGCAGTGAGAATAAATAATGATTAATGTCTTTAACCACAAGGTCTTCGGTGAGCCGTATTAATGAATTCGATACACATAAAATATTCTGCCTGGCTGATTCAGCACCCATGACATTTATCAACGTTGTAGCCTTGAGCAGATCACGTGCGTTGCAGGTTTTATATGTAACTTTCGCTTTTCTCATTAATTGCTACACTCTATTACTTCATATTCTACTTTTATTTAGGAAGCAACTGAATCGTAGCTCATACATGTATTTGCATTGAGTCGAAATCGTCTCATATCAAACCAATCTTTATTTACATCGCCTTTATGTAAACGAATACAACCAAATGCAAGCATCGGATGTACAATTCCCAACATTTCCTACAATGCTGAAATGTGTATATTGCTACTGTTTTATGACTGTAGTTCATATGCTGACATTTACCAGCAACCTTAATACTTTCTCTTTAGGTATTGCTCAGGGGTGTACGTACCTAGGCATCAATTCGACAATATATTCCTAGAATTGTCAAACCTATAATATTTAAAGGACACAAATATTACCAATGTGTTGTTTGCTCGTTTAGTATACTGTTGCGACCTTTGATAGAAATTAACATATTATTGTTCTGCCTATAGAAATTGGGCATTGTTTATGTGTCTGTTATAATCATTCAAATGTTCGCAAATTCATTGACATTTCACAACACCTGACATTCTCTGATGCAGTTCTATACCTTCACTTCTTCCCCTCACGACATCACGTGACAGTCTCTGATGTAGCTCTTCAACTTGGCTACTGTGCTTCCTTACATCACGTGACAGTCTTTGATACAGTTCTTCGACACAGCCTCTTCCCCTCGCGACATCACGTGACTGCCTCTGATGCAGTTCTTTAACGTAGCTGCGGTCCTTCCCGACATCACGTGACAATCTGACGCAGTTATTTGGCTTTGCAACTGTCAAAATCACCTGACTGTCTTATCAACTTGCATTGCCAGTCAACTGAATTGAACAAGACAAATTAATGATTTCATTTAATTTGTTGTTGCATATTTTCTCACTTACACTCTCTCCTTTTTTCACTGTCACTATCTCAATGTCACCCTTTCTCCCCCTACCTCACTCACTCTCCCACACTCTCTCTCTCTCACCTTCTCTCTCTTTTTCTCCCTTCCTCTCCCTCACTCTCACTCACTCTCACTCTCTCTCCCACTCTCTCTCACTCTATCTCTCACTCACTCCCTCTCTCTCAATCTCGCTAACTCTCACTCACTCTCACTCATTCTCTCTCACTCTCTCCCACACTCTCTCACTCTTTTATCTCTCACTAACACTTTCTTCTCTTTCTCTGTTTCGCACACAAACTCTCTCGGTCTCTCACTCTATCTCACTCACCCTCTTAATTCACTCTTACTCACTGTCTCTCACTCTTCTTATTCTCTCCCTCTCTACTCTCACATTCTCACTCACTCTCACTCTCTCACTCACTTTCTCACACTCACATACTTTCTCACTTACTCACTCTCTCACACTCACTTTCTTACTCTCTTCCACTCGCACTCTCTTCCACTTTCAATCACTCTCTCAATCTCAACTCTCTCACTCTTTACTCTCTCACTTTTTCACTCTCCCCCTTTCTCACTCTCTGCAACTCTCTCCCACTCTCCCCATCATCCCCTCTACGCCTAATCACAGTCTCCCACTCTCACTTTCCCACTCCCACTCTGCCTCTCCCACTCCACTCTCCCACTCGCACTCTCCCACTCGCACTCTGCCTCTCCCAATCCACTCTCCCACTCGCACTCTCCCGTTCGCACTCTGCCTCTCCCACTACACTCTCCTACTCCACTCTCCCACTCCACTATCCCAACCCACTCCACTCTCTTACTCCACTCTCTACCTCTGCCTCTCCCTCTCTCTCTCCGCTCTCCCTCCATACCATTCTACTCCTCCCTATCTTACTCTCTTTCTTTTACTCTCTGTCCTCTCACTCACTCACTCTCACACTCTCACACTCTCTCTTTCACACACTCTCTTACTTTCTCTGTTTCTCTGTATCTAACTCTATCACTCTTACTTCCTCTTTCTCTCTTTTTATCTCTCTCTTACTCTTTCTATCCCTCTCACTCATACTCATTCTCTCTCGCTCTTTCTCCCTCACTTTCTCTCTCGCTCCATTCTAACTTACATTATCTCTTTCTCCCATTCTCTCTTTCTCTCTCTCACTCTCCCTCAGTCTCCATACCTCCCTCTCCCACTATCTCTTTTTCTTTTTCTCTCCCTTCCTCGCTCACTCGCTCTGCATCATTGTCTTACTCTGCCTAGCTCGCTCTGCCTCTCTCTCCCTTCGTTTCAATCTCTCTCTTCCTCTTTCTCTCTTACTCTCTCCCTCTTACTTTCTTTCTTTCTCACTCACTAACTCTCACACTCTTACTCTTTTCTCTTTATTTTACTCTCTCTCTGTCTTTTTCCCTCTCCCTTACTCTTTCTTTCATTCTATCTCGCTTACCTATACTCTTTCTCTCTAGCTCGTTCTGTCTCACTTTCTCTTTCGCTCCTATCTAACGTTCGTTTTATCTTTCTCCTTTTCTTGCTCTCTTTCTCTCTCTCATAACTCCCTCTCCCATTGTATCTGATTCTTTTTCTCTCCCATCATTGCTTCCTCGCTCTGATTCAGTGTCTCACTCTGCCTCTCGATCTCTCCTCCTTTCACTATCTATCTTCCTCTCTCTCTCTCCCTTCTCTCTCTACCATTCTACTCCTCTCTTACTCTCTTTCTCACTCTCACACTCTCACACTCTTACACCCTCGTACTCTCACACTCATACTCCTTGTCTCTCTATCACACTCTCTCAGCCGCTCTTTCTTAATCTCACTGTCGCCCTCTCACTCTCTCTCTCTTACTCTCTCACCCTTATTCTCTCTCTTACTCTCTTTCTCTTACTCTCTCTCTCTTTCTCTCTTTCTCTCTTACTCTCCCTCTTACTCTCTCTCTTTCTCTCCCTTACTTTCTCTTTCTCTCACTCTCTCTATCTCTTACTCTCTCTCTCTTACTCTCTCTCCTCTCTCTTATTCTCACTCTCACTCTCTTCTCTCTCTTCTTTTTCTCTTTTTCTTACTCTTCCTATCTCTCTTACTCATATTCTTTCGCTCTCGCTCGTTTTCTCATCCCTTTCTGTCTCATTCTGGCACTGTCGTTCGCCTTGACTCACTATGAATATTGTGCTGCCTCTCTCTCTCTCTCTCTCTCTCCCTCTACCTCTCTTTGTCTGCCAATCGCATCTGCAGTCATCTCTGTTTGTCTGCCTCTGTCTCTCTCGTTCTATCACTAGCTGTACCTCTCTCTCTGTCTCGTTCTGCCTCTCTATGCTTCTCTCTCTGCCACTCTCTCTGCCTTTCTCCCTCTCTCCCTTTCTCTCTGCCTCTCTATTCACCTCCCTCCCTCCCCTCCCTCCCTCACTCTCCTCTTATCTCTCCCCTCTCCCTCTCTCACCCTCTCTCCCTCCCTCTCTCCCTCTCTCTCTCTCTCTCTAAAGCTCTCTCTCTCTCTTTCGATCTGCTCCCCTCTCTCTTTTCTCTCTCTGTCTCTCTCTATCTCGTTCTCTCTCTGCCTCTCTCTCGGCCTCTCTCTATTCTCTCCTCTCTCTCTGCCTCTCTCTCACCTCTCTCTCTGTCTTTCTCTCTCTGTCTCGTTGCCTCTCTCTCTCTCTCTCTCTCTCTCTCTCTCTCTTCTCTCTTTCTCTCTCTCTTCTCTCTCTCTGTCTCTCCCTTACTTTCTCTTTCTCTCACTCTCTCTATCTCTTACTCTCTCTATCTCTTACTCTCACTCTTCTTTTTCTCTTTTTCTTACTCTTCCTATCTCTCTTACTCATATTCTTTCGCTCTCGCTCGTTTCTCATCCCTTTCTGTCTCATTCTGGCACTGTCGTTCGCCTTGACTCACTATGAATATTGTGCTGCCTCTCTCTCACTCTCTCTCTCTCCCTCTACCTCTCTTTGTCTGCCAATCGCTCTGCAGTCATCTCTGTTTGTCTGCCTCTGTCTCTCTCGTTCTATCACTAGCTGTACCTCTCTCTCTGTCTCGTTCTGCCTCTCTATGCTTCTCTCTCTGCCACTCTCTCTGCCTTTCTCCCTCTACTTCTCCCTTTCTCTCTGCCTCTCTATTCACCTCCCTCCCTCCCTCCCTCCCTCACCTCCTTATCTCTCCCTAACTCCCTTCCACCCTCCCTCCCTCCCTCTCTCCCTCTCTAGCTCTGTCTCTCTAAAGCTCTGTCTCTCTCTTTCGATCTGCTCCCCTCTCTCTTTTGCTCTCTCTGTCGCTCTGCCTATCTCGTTCTCGTTCTGCCTCTCTCTCGGCCTCTCTCTCACTGCCCGTCTCTCTCTGCCTCTCTCTCACCTCCTCTCTCTGTCTTTCTCTCTGTGCCTGTCTTTCGTTGCCTCTCTCTCTCTCCCTCACTCTCTCTCTGCCTCTCTTTCTCTGCCTCATTCTCTCTCTGCCTCAGTCTCTCTCTGCCTCTTTCTCTCTTTGCCTCTCTCTGCATCTCTCTCTCTGTCCGTCTGTCTCGGCTCTTTTCTCTCTGCCTCTCTCTCTCAGCCCCTCTCTCTGCCTCTCTCCCTGTGCCTGTCTTTTTTGCCTCTCTCTCTCGGTCTCCCTCTCTGCCTCTCTCTGCCTCTCCCTCTGTGTTTTTCTCCCTGCCTCTCTCTCGGCCTCCCCCTTTCCGCTTATCTCTATCTTTCCATCTACCTCGCTCTCCTTGCCTCTCTATCTCTCTCTCGCTGTGCCTCTCTCTCTCGCTCTGCCTCTCTCTGTCACTTTGCCTCTCTCTCTCTCTCGCTCGCTCTGTCTCCGTTTCTCTGTCTCTCTCTCTTGCTCTGCCTCTCTCTCTCTCTGCCCCTCTCTTGCTCTGTCCCTCTCTCTCATTAAGGTTACCTCATTGTGGGACTGAGGCATACATGACATTAGTCAAGATGGAATTGTTCTCGGTGAAACATGTTTGTGTTCCCACAGAACGGGTTGTTTCTTTGTTGGTCGTCGTTGATCATAGACTCCAAGAAATGAAACCGAAATGGCAATTTTGAACTAGCATATTATTGTGGCTTTGCTGGAATAAATCTAACAATTTTGACAGAAAGCAGCTTCTGTTTACTGTAAAATGGGCGTTCGTCTGCATAACAATCCACTATATCCATACCATTACATAACTGAAATATTGATTTATTTTATGTGTTTATCGCCGATAAAGCCCAACAGATCATTGGCATTTGATTGATGAGCTACTTTCATTAGACACAACTTGATCATTACTCTATGACGTAGAACAAAATGAAAATCTTTAAATGGAACAGACAATATGATGAATTGTAAAGAATCATATAAATTCATAATTGTTCAGCCATTTTTGTGCCGCTTATTTATATTCAACCACTTTATTTTACTTGAGTGATGTTTCCCGTGTCAGTTTTATGCCTTTCAACTGGAGAGCTCTGTGCTACATTTATGACAGGAAACAGTTAGTGACACAACCATCAGCCTATGAAAAGCTTTAAACCTACATGTGGTATAATGCTTCAAGCCACACGAGTTCCATCACATATGTCGACGTCGATCTTTGACTCATATTGATGCTGAGATCATCGTCAAACCCGTTACTCTGTGTCAAATGATCTGAAAACTTACAATGTTTTGCGTTTATTTTATGACCCAATTCGTTAACTCAGTTGATACAATGAAGGTGACGCCGGCAAAGAACGATCCTCGCGTTGGTGCCTCATCTATACTGAATGCATATGCGTCCTCAATAGTTTCTAAGATAACATAGACAGTGTGACACATTTCAGTGTCGGTGTAACACCTCTGAGATAAGACAGATCCACTGCTTAACATGAATGACAATGGGTGAAATGAAAGGAGTGACCGTAGTTCAAAGCACTGGATTACAATTGCTACATACGTTTGGAGGTTTTCTTGTGTTTTTGTTGATCTATCAATCAGCATCATACAATACATGGCGACTCGATCCTTGTGACTCAATGACGTCGTTTTTCAAGCATCCTGAAATGTTTATGAAGGGGGTATCTCTCATCGTAGTCGAGCGATATTGAATAGCTTTCACTGCCAGGCAGTAAAACGCTATAAACTGCATATGACATAATTCATCTTATTGTCAAGTGCTCAAACAAGCTTCACCATACGGGAGTAGGTCTAATATATCAGTCCAAAAAAGCTTTGGCAGTGATTTTGAAAGAAGGTATAAAAAGACTGATCTATAATGCATAACACATAGCAATATATGCCCCATCACATTGGTGAACGCCTTACATAACAGTCTACTGATGCATTAGTGGTGACCTGATTTATATGCATGACACATAACTTTCTTTACTTTTTTGCGCACTAATAAACAACGATTTACCTCTCTTGTAGTCGATGTTTGCCATGGTAACATGTATATTATTAGGTACACGATCACAAGGAAGCCACTTGTTTAGTTTGCTGCTGTCTGCATACAACCTATAGCAGACCGCTATCGTTCACGTTCATATCAACACGATGCACCTGATAAAAGTAAACCACCCGTGGCTTATCTTAATTGTTCTACTGTCGTGCCCAGATTGCGCAGGTAAGTAACATTCAAGTTCACTTTAACGGGAGTCATTCAAGCACCAACGAGTGTATGCTAACATGCAAAGCAAAGATTATGGATGGGAATTGTGCATTTTGAATTTCTTATCAACTTTTACCTAATGTCTGTCACAAAGTATTTAGAAAGAGTTAAACTCTGTTTAACTGTCTCCTTGATACATTTTATTTTACAGTTGGTAATCTAGAGTGGCCAATGATTGGTGAACCGCACATTGCAAGCTGCAACCTGTCAGTCGATACGTTAGCGACATGTCAAGCTGCCTGCTGCTCTAATAGCACGTGTCAAGGGATATATGTCCCTGAACTCTCATCCCGTCGCATGGCGTTGTATGACAAACAGAACAAGACTGGTGGGTAAACATGTAGTGTTCGTCATGAATACCAGCCAACTATGGTTACTTGGAACAGTCATGTGTAATGAGCGCGCGTCTTCAGAAGAATTGAATTAAGAAGCGAATATATTACAACCTCATAATCGAATACATCAGTTGAACCCATTCATAAGTGGTTGATCTGTGCTGCTAGTCAATGAAAGCGTAATTTATTAAGATTAAGTGTTGATGTGTTCTCAGAGGGGAGCTGCGATTGGATTGAAAGTATCATCGACACTAGCTACCCCTTCTGTAACCCGGCATTCACATGCGGCGATGAATGCTGTGAATCAACTGCTTGTCTGGGATATTGGAACACATTGAGTGAAGGAACTTACGTACCATTTATAAAGGAGAGCCAACCAGACGAACGTAAGCATTAGAATAATCTGTCGATTTGTTATCTTTCATTACTTGGGAGATTGTGAGCGTACGCACGTACGTACGTACGTATGTACGCATATCTGTCTGTCTGTCTATTTGTCTGTCAGTATGTATGTATGTATGTATGTATGTATGTATGTATGTATGTATGTATGTATGTATGTATGTATGTATGTATGTATGTATGTATGTATGTATGTATGTATGTATGTATGTATGTATGTATGTATGTATGTATGTATGTATGTGTATGTATGTATGTATGTATGTATGTATGTATGTATGTATGTATGTATGTATGTATGTATGTATGTATGTATGTATGTATGTATGTATGTATGTATGTATGTATGTATGTATGTATGTATGTATGTATGTATGTATGTATGTATGTGTATGTATGTATCTATGTATGTATGTATGTATGTATGTATGTATGTATGTATGTATGTATGTATGTATGTATGTATGTATGTATGTATGTATGTATGTATGTATGTATGTATGTATGCATGCATGTATGAATGTATGTATGTATGTATGTATGTATGTATGTATGTATGTATGTATGTATGTATGTGTATGTATGTATGTATGTATGTATGTATGTATGTATGTATGTATGTATGTATGTATGTATGTATGTATGTATGTATGTATGTATGTATGTATGTATGTATGTATGTATGTATGTATGTATGTATGTATGTATGTATGTATGTATGTATGTATGTATGTATGTATGTATGTATGTGTATGTATGTATGTATGTATGTATGTATGTATGTATGTATGTATGTATGTATGTATGTATGTATGTATGTATGTATGTATATGTATGTGTATGTATGTATGTATGTATGTATGTATGTATGTATGTATGTATGTATGTGTATGTATGTATGTATGTATGTGTATGTATGTATGTATGTATGTATGTATGTATGTATGTATGTATGTATGTGTATGTATGTATGTATGTATGTATGTGTATGTATGTATGTATGTATGTATGTATGTATGTATGTATGTATGTATGTATGTATGTATGTATGTATGTATGTATTATGTATCTGTGTATGCACGTGAATGAAGTTATGCACGTGTGGGTGTCTGGCGTATGAGCTTTTGTCATATAATACAGCTGTCCCATCGCATCATCATAGGAATATTTATGTGATATTTATGTTCTTGTTTGCAACACTCAAATGTAGTTTTTTTTTCAATTGACGCTTCAGATGGCACTTGTGAATCTGGTCATCCAGATCCATTCACACCCTCAATTACCTGTCATCTCCGGAATATAACGACGTGCTCACATGCGTGCTGTGATGATTCTGCCTGTAGTGGAGTGAAGATACTTAACGACGACTACAACATCATACTTCTTGATAAAAGACTAAACCTTCACTGCCTCGGTAAGACGAAATGCATTTTCTAGGAGGTTCATCCTTTAATTGGTCAACTTGCCGTTGCAGTCAGACATATGAACACAAACTTCCAGGCCAAAGAGCATTGGAGTAATGTTTGTTTATTCACTGCATATGTGGGAGTAACTAAGCTTGAGATTTCTGTTGGTATCTTCTCTTTACAACAAACAATTGTGATGCGTTATATTGAATTCAAAATCAATTATCTCTGTAATTCATAATTCAAAATATTCCAATTGGCTAGTTCGATACTATTATATTAACATCTACGATTAAAACATCTAAATACAACGACGCCTCGCTTCACAGAGGTGACGTCTACCGCTGTCGGGTATTCTTCTACACCAAGCGAGTTGACGACTATAGGGGATGAGGTAACCTCAACTCACATAAAGCTATCTTCAAGCAAGGGGACGACTTATCGCACGGAATCTACTTCTACGGACCAAGTCACGAGATCCCAGTTTACAACCTCAACGGCTAGCATGAGGTCTATTGAGTCAATATCTGACGTGGAAGATTTGACGCTTTCCTCAGAAGACTCAACAGTGGCCACTAGTTCTTCTGTGCATGATATCGAAATAAAATCCTCAGAGACTGAGTCTTTCAGCAGCACAGCAACGACCATCGCGCATTCAGCAACTGAACCATTGAAGTCGTCGACTATAGGTGATGAGGTGACCTCTACTCCCATAAAGCTATCTTCAAGCATGTGGGAGACTTCTCTCATGCAATCTGCGTCTACGGACCAAGTCACGAGTTCCCAGTTTACAACCTCAACGGCTAGCATGGCGTCTAATGAGTCAATGTCTGACGTAGAAGATTTGACGGTTTCCGCAGAAGACTCGACAGTGGCAACTAGTGCTTCTGTGCGTAAAATCGAAAAAAAATCCCCCAAGACTGAATCTTTCAGTAACACAACAGCGTCCATTGCGACTCCAGCAACTGAACCATGGAAGTCGTCGGCATTTATGCAACCATCTCAAACACCCTTGACAACTTCACGTGAACTTAACGGAAACAGTGAGTTTTAATAAAGTGATTCATCCAAGCGACGAATTATATATACATATAAAGATCTTTTCTATCTTACAGACAGCTTCCTTAATTGGGGTGAAAAATACAGCAGCGACTGCTCTAGGACTTGTGGTGGAGGATTCAAGGTCACATTGTATTTATGTGACAGTACAACTAACACCGCATGTGATAAAACTTTGGTTCACCCCTCGCGAACATTACGTAAGTTTAATATCAATAGATATGATTTCTTTGAGTTTTATAGTAACGAACGTCTTGTCTGCGATGAAACACACTTCAAGATTTTCAATGACACTCACATTATTATATCGAATCTACTACAGACTATGCCTTCTACGCCACTGAGTGCAACACAGAATTGTGTCCCATTGATTGCGTATGGTTAGCTTGGAACCCATGGAGTAATTGTTCGTCATCTTGTGGTCGAGGAACCCAACGAAGAATGCGATTGGCTGACGGACCTTACCTTGGTGGTCGGCAATGTCAGGGGCGCTCGAATGAAGCCAAAATGTGCGAAATTGATGTCTGTCTGAATGGTGAGTGCACTGTGTCCTGTTTTTTTATATATGAGGCCCATTTAAGCATATGTTCGGCGTCTTAGGGAAGTTGTAAATTAATGGCGTCTTGTCATGTTTGTCAGGGGCCACTGTAACGGTCAGCCAACCAGTTATCACCGCTGCTGATAAACGATTATCCGCGCAGAGCATCGGGTCGATTTCCCTTTTCCTTTTGATTCTACCGTTCATCTTGATCTGTCTTAGTGACATGCCAACGATCTACAAAAGTTGCTTCAGAAAGGGCAAACGACTTAAAAACAGAAAAAGACAAAAAAGACAAAAAAACAAATAATTGCAATTGAAAATAGAGGATTTGTGAAAACTGAATCATCAACGCGATACTGGAATGGTTTATTTGCCTTGAATTCTTATGATAACCAGCCAAAGGTCACTTTTGAGAAATGCACTACACTGATGTGCTCCACTGGCAAACAGATAATCTTTTTAGAGCGGGTATATATATAGATATAGATATATAGAGATATATGATAGAGATATATAGAGATATATAGAGATATATATAGAGATATATATAGAGATATATATATCTATATATATATATATATATATATATATATATATATATATATATATAGATATATATATATATATATATATATATATATATGTGTATATATATATATCTCTCTATATATATATATATGTATATATATATATATATATATATATATATATATATATATATATCTATTATATATATGTGTGTGTGTGTGTGTGTTTGTGTGTAAATTTATATATATACATGTATATATCATTATATCATTTGGCCTCTAAGAGATCATGGGGAATATTGTATTCTTAATATCTATTCAGCCGGCCAGTCTATAACTGTTATGCTGAAAAGGAACGAAATGATAAGCAAAGTGACACAACCAACAGTTGGGTTACCTGACCTACATTCAAGTAACCTCACCCAGAAGTGTCACGTAATCAAAAAAGATGTAGATATAGATTGACTGGCTTTCTTCGATTGCACCCTTTATTTTCACTTTAAAAATAAACATATGTTCTGCTACCAAATTTCAACTCTTCTTTCAATATGGTATTCATCAAACCTGTATATAGCCACAAACAGCCATTCAAGGAATTCAGACCGTTGTTAGATGTGGTCACAATTGTCGAAAGCCATAGCAATCACACAAATGATTTATAACTTCATGCCTGTTTTAAATCTCTTTGATATTATATTGTATTCCGTGCTCTGGTGGATGGGGTCTGGTGGTGTGCTCTACCCTGGTGGCGGGCTTTGCTCTGGTGGTGCATTCTTCTCTGGTGGTGGGATCTGCTCTGGCGGTGGGCTCCAGTGGTGGGCTTTGCTGTGGTGGTGGGCTCTTCTTTGGTAATGGACTCCTGTGATGGGCCCCGGTTCTGGCCTCCGGTTGTGGACTCCGGTGCTGGGCTCCGGTGCAGGGTACATAACATGTAAGATACATTGGTATGTACGCAAGTCTAATTCATTTCGCTCTGTAGTTTTGTTTTTAAACGCTATTGGATCCGCGCAGTATTTTATATAGTGGCAGCATTCAACATGCTTCAGCTAAAACTGTGAATCCAAAATTTTACATCAACCCACACATCCCTATTAAACAAATGCAGACGAGTGGTATAATGGAAGCACCACGGTCGATGTAAAAGGCCACCCCATTACTGGAAGAAGGCAAGCAGCGCCCACTTAACGCCAGTCCATCTTATAATTGACAGACATATTTGATGACGATCTGGTACTCTTTCACATGCATGAGAGTTGGCTGGTGCTGAATCGCCCGGTATATGCTAGGGTGGGCAAAGTGAACTTGTCAAATACTTATTTTGGCATATCCATCCGGGCAGCGAATCGTAATTAAGTTATACGTGATTTGCTCATTGAAGACTGCAGATCAAAAACAATTGGAGCGAGTTGGCATAGAGAGTGTTATGTAAAGGGCGTAACAAATTTACATCATGAACAGAAGCAATCATAAACGTCGGTTGAATCATTTATAAATATTTCTTAAATAGTGAAACAGAATTATTGTATCTTTAGCGCAATTATTTGCGGTTATTACCCAACTGACAGAATGCAGGAAACATATGGATGTCTTCCTTTAGTGCATATTATCTCAGCGTCTAAATGCAATTTTGCTGTCATAGCCCGATGACATTATATATTCCTGATCAGATTTAACAACTTACAAGACACAAGGGATTCTTAGTCTGCATTAGACATTCAGCCCTGGTTATGTTTCAACGAATCAAGGCCGCTAAACAACGATGCCGACTGCCGTTCTATACTTGTAAGCTCAGCAGTGACCTCTTTTCAGACCAATATCTCCTCTCACAATCAATCAAAACTATTTCCAAAATTGGTATATTTAGTAGAGAATAACAGTTGCAAGATAAACGCAAATTATGGATACGGAAATTTGCATTATTATTATTTGGAATAAGATTGTTCTCAACACCAGAAGTGATTGGGCTGTCCTGATTTTTTTTGATTGGGCTGTCCTGATCATTCCACGCGCCTCAAGACGAACTCGCTACTGCTGCGTATACTTTCATCAGATATTCACTAATTAAAGTTGTTGGTTACACTACCAAGCTAAATAGTAACTTTCTTCCCAACATTTGGTTGTTTGTTTTATGTGTGTCTATACATAACCAGGTTCTAAATGATAACATTTACATACCGCCCTTCCAGGTAAATGCTGCCCAAAGTTAACAGATGATGCTACATATCGACGTAATACACATCTGCATCTTTTACGGCAGAGCATGCGAGCCGACATTTAACACAGAACCTAGATATGAAGGTAATCAAGTCTATATCATCATTTAGACTCGCGATTAAATTGTTTCATTTACTATCGAAACCAAATGAAGTATGAAAGACCCAATCATTATCTGTTTAGATGGCTAATGCTGTCAGATGAAGAAATCGTCAGGTATGAAATCAGCCGCCCAATATCTAGCAGGGACAATGTATCGTCCCATGACCCGATATTTGTGGGTCGATCCAAGGATGCGGTAACTTGAATGGTGGTAACGAAAAGCCAAAGCGCATAATGTGAGATTTATATTTGGGTTACGGGGGCCTCAGTCTATAGTTTTATCCTCGTTTGCAAGTTCTACCAACATTTATACAGCGTACAAACAAATATAAGAATGCTGTACAAAAGAAACTGTAAATAATCAACATATATGCGACCAAAATAACATCGCTATATTCGAGCTTATCGGAAAGGTTCCATTACCAAATTAAATTCAGCAGCCTTGATTTGACATAGCTCATGATGTACCCTGAATGATTCACGCACAACCTGATGTTTTAATATTGTACAGCCCGCGAAAGGAGGACCGGATGCTTGATTGCACCAACCGAAATAAGATTATTGTTCGGAGAATACGGATGGGGTGGTAACAAGCTAAGCATAACCTTAACTTAGATTGCTGATTAGACCACAGCTTTACGCTAGACACGATCACTTTCGTATCAACTCATTCTGAATTTGTATTAATTTAAAGAAATGTCTTCTGAATACAGTGATCCAAATATTCTATTTACCAAATTAGCTACAATGTACATTCTTTTGGTGTTTTGTACACATATAACAATACAATAATTTGGTAATATTCGATGTTGTAAGTAGGTTCACTGAGTATCCCACTGTTTACAAGCTAACGATACTCTCATGACGTCAGCTTCCTGGTTGTTCAATGAAGTTGTCAAGCGAGGTATTGGCCATAATATATCTCACTCATGAAGAGTTCCCATGTCTGATTCAGTTCGTAAACAAAGTCATTTGCTTAACACAGCTACTTAACATTATCATATTGTTTCTTTTGAAAGTAATGTTTTCATCTGGATAGTGAGACGGTCGTATCTTTAATTGCATTACATGAATAGGAATCTATGGGTAATGCACTTACAAGTTTTCGTTATCGATTCATGCGCAAATCATTGACTCAGTCAAGTGCATCTGGCGGCTATAGTATCTTTTTGAAGTAATGCTTTTATCTGGATAGTGAGACGGCCGTATCGGAATTTGCATTGCATGAATAGTTCTCGTTATCGATTCTTTGACTCTGATCATTCCCTAGAGATTCAGTTAAGTATATCCGGCGGGCAAGGTTGTTGCCTTCACTAGATTGGATTGCTCTGTGCTGATTTAATTTCGTCGCTGCCCTGATGCAGATATTTCATGACTGTTTATTCGTGCTCCAAAACCTCCTAATCCCCGTTACTATATAATTAGATGCCCTGGGACAAAAGCTTTATGAGGATAGACAGGAGACAAAGTAATCTAAGATACATTGATCGCAATATATAAACGTAATCAATCGAGTTATGTTTTTATCGTTTCTCCAAAATAGCAATGACTTTATAAATAATACGATTCTTCACGAGCAAAAAGTTGGCATAAAAAATCTAAAAATACAGTTGCATCAAAAGCCGTGTATGTTTACAGAAAATATTTGTCATTACTTTTACTTGTGTGGGACCGTTATGATCGTATGGTTTGCGTTGTAAGTTATCGTATGGTTCACGTCGAACTGACAATTGGTGTAACGGGCATAGAGATTTGAAACTGCAACCTCTCGACCCGGAGCCATCATCAAGCAGCAGACAACAAGAGCCTGTTTGAATTATTCTGTCATGAATAAATTCATTGCAAATTGCTAAATATCATTTCCAATCGGTATTTTCACACATCAATTTTAAAACTTGTGTGTAATTTAGTTTGGCATCGCTCTGTTGTTTAGAATTACGCTTGTATCGCCATATGTTAATTTCCCTATCAGTGGTGGATGGGGGAGGGGGGGTGAAGGCGGTGCGGGATGGGCACGAACGACGGTGGTGAGAAGAAAAAAAGATATTTCAAATCAACCACGGGCTTTAATATTTTTTCTATTGTTATATTGAGGTAGTATTGACAATTGCTATATCTCCAATCAAGAAGTTTCAACTGTATTGAACTGATAATTAGTTTGACGTTCATCAGGTAACTTAAACGAGAGTGATTCTTTTTTTTCTCTCCGTAAATCACCACAAAGCAACATGTCATTTCACGCATACATTCTAGTCATTCATACTAGTCAATGACGTAACTAATGATAAATGTAAGCTGAATACTCATTCATAATCAACATTAATTTACTTAATGTGAATGCATCAAATACGATTGGCAACAAAATGAAGCAAAATATGCCAATTAGGTTGTTGCCTTGATTAGTATTTATTGGCCCTGTTAGATATGTTTACGTCTTGGCTGTTAATTCTGGGTTAGTCTATCGCCTTGACCGTTTATTAAGAATCTTGACCAGGCATTCATCAACAAAAATGTTTTGTGACATAAAAGTTTGGTTACTTTTCTTGAATTCACGTAGAGATACAAGCAAACAAAAATATATATCTAGCTTGTTAGGAATCATTCACCGGGCATAAAATTCCATCATAGAGAAATTAAACACTCCGGTCACATTTGACTTGCAATCAATCTGTGATACTCCAAAATTATTTACTTTGACGAGCTACTATAGCCGACGGGTTGTATCATATTAAATATAGCATGTTTTAAAATCAAAATGCAATTATGTCATTTTCTAATGGTTACATATTTCGACGTCAATACCGACTGCTTTTGTGTCACAGAGCTTCTTTTGGCGCCAGTGTTTATTATTAAATTGATATGATATTAATCACACCGATCTAAAGGAAAAGGATGTTGCCCGGCGTTGTTAACTCCATGAGGCTCAGACAAATTGTATTAGACGTCGCTGTACCAACAAGATGGGGATGGGCTTGAAACTCAATTTGTATGCACTCCATCAATGTACAACACATGACTGGTTCAGAACTATAATGATATTTTTACTAGGATATTCACCGCATGCTATATGGTAATAGTAATAGTAATATTAGGGTTTTAGGCCACTTTCAACAACGAGATGATATTGCGACGGTGATGGATGAGGATGATTGTGATGCTTGGGCAGCTCCTTATAAGTGCCAGCATCCACAAACCCGATGCCCAGATGAGGCAGCAAAACCAACGCCACTTGGTCGAAGGTCAAGCAAGATGTTACGTTGTCCCGCTACAATGTCGTGTGATAATCCGGGTCACGGAGATCCAGCCAGGTTCGATTACGTTTATTGTGTTGACTTCTGTTTGGCCATAATGATAATACACATGGCCGTCGCAGATGTAAGTGAGGCTGGGACGCACAATAAGAATACCGCCACCTGGTTCCTGACACTGTCGAAAAAGCAATTGCCAGCCAGTGTTACCACACCAATTACTTGCCTCAGAAAACCATGTTAGAGAGGCATTGAAAGAAAAGTTCCGACCTTCTTTATAACGAGTAGATTTTAGTTACCTGATAGCAAGAAACGCATGATAACATATTTGTTTGGCGGAACCATTAGTTTTGAGCTTAACAAGTTCAAATGTCAGGAATATGGTTCTTGGTAAGTCATGTTCTGCTGGCATTATATCTCTTATATTTATTCATTTCTAAGCTTCTATTCAGCAAATCGTTCAATAAAACACTATGTACTGCCTGAATACGTAGTATGCTATATTTTCTTATCCGCAATATGTTTAGGTACGGTTTTTTCCCAAATCATCAAATGATACCCGTTCATGACCAGCCACATTAGTACAGTTATGATGATATTGGTCTATACGGACAATGCTGACACAGTAACGCAAATATCTATAATCATCGCTTGATTGAATTTTGTAAATATCCGGACACGATGAAGGCTTATCCTGCACTCGATATTTATGACTTGTTATCATGAGCGCCATCATGGCCTACTAACTTGGTAAAAATGCTAATCAGCCGCTGTTAATATTAGATTTCGACAGGATATGTGGATTTCAAACCTTGTTGTGAAATGAATTATTTGCATTCCATATAAGGATAATTTGTAAATCCAGATTGTTAAGAAAGTATTCTGAGTGAGGGCAAAGATGACTAGTTGTGTTGTGAGGTTATCGGTTTGAATCGGCGTCTTTAATGTGTTTATTTATCTGTGCCTCATATTCCATTACAGAGAACATAACTAATCAAAGCGGGAAAATGAATATGGTTATTGATCAGGATAATTCTAAGCAGCATTGGCTCTGTCTATCAATTCAGTTATCATAATGTAATGATGAGTAAAATAAGAGTCATGTGTTATGGCGGACTAAAGTATCTTTTGAATGTTATAATTTCATCTGGATAATGATATGGCCTTATCGGAATTTGCATTGCATGAATAGTTCTCGTTATCGATTCATTGACTCTGATCATTCCCTAGAGATTCAGTTAAGTATATCTAGCGGGTAAGGTTGTTGCCTTGCCTAGATTGAATTGCTCTGTGCTGATTTGATTTCGTAGCTACACTGATGCAGACATTTCATGGCTGTGATATATATTCGTACTCCAATTCCTCCTAATCCCCGGTGCTATTATATTTGATGCCCTGGAACAAGGCTTAACGAGGATAGACAGAAGACAAAGTCATCTAAGGTACATTAATCGCAACAAATAGCCTTTCCTTTCGCCTATAATAACGTAATAAATCGAGTTATGATTTAAACTTCCCTGCAGAATAACAATGACTATATAAAAATTGAAATTCTTCACGAACAAAAGTTGGCAAAAACAATCTAAAAATTAAGTTGCATCAAATGCTGTGCATGTTTACAGAAAATATTTGTCATTACGTTTACTGGCGTGGGACCGTTATGATCGTATGGTTTGCGTTGTGAGTAATCGTATGGGTCACGTCGAACTGACAATTAGTGCAACGGGCACAGATATTTGAAACTGCGATCTCTCGACCCGGAGACAGATAATGTTTACACTGAGCTATTATGTCCCACCATTAAGCAACAGACAACAGGAGCCTGATTGAATTATGATGTTATGTATACATTCCTTGCAAATGGCAAAATAATATTTTCAATCTGATATTTCATATATAAAGATAAATTTATGAATATTTTCAATTTTTTTGTGTAATTTAGGTTGACATCGCTCTATTGTTTAAAATTACGCTTTTATGGCCATATTCTAATTTCACTATTAGAGCGCGCGGCTGGTTTGGGGTAGAGGCGGTGTGGGATGGGCACGAATGACGGTGGTTAGCAGAAAAAAACATTGCGATATTTCAAATCAACCACCGGCTTTAATATTTCTTCCATTGATTTATTGAGGTATTATTGACAATTGCTAAAATGGAAATTTTGCAAACAAGACGATCCAACTGCATTGAACTGATAATTGGTGTGACGTTCATCAGAAAACTTGAGCGTGAGTGAATCGGGTTTTTCCTCCATAAATCACCACATTGCAACATATCATTTGTAAACGGGATAACTCACACATACATTCTCAAGATATTTAAATGCCTGCCTTTCATTGCGGGCTGGTATTCATCTGTTGCGTTGATTTTCGCCTTTAAGGGCGGTTTTGTATTTGACACTTACCGAAGGCACCATGAAATTAGTCAACAGATATTTTTTATCTGTGAGTTATTTCCAAATCAATAGCCCCAAGTTATGTAATTTATGGAAATATGCAATTGTAACATTGTCTTGGTGTTGGGGATATCCAATGATTGATACTTAATAAATACATTCTCTTCGAAAATGTCAGTCGTTTTCTGCGTACAGTATTGTGCTAAGTAACAATGCATGTGCAAATTGAATCAATCTCCGACCTCTTCCGGATTTTAATATGTAATAATGTTACAAATAACAGGGCATCACAAAACTTATACAAACAGCCATAATTTGTTTGGAGCAGAATAAGGAGGATTTTTGATGAAATTCCCCTTCGTGTCACTTGTTTCACTCTATATTGATGCCATACAGCATAGCAGTCATCACATCCACTCATTAAATCCCATCAGGAAAGACTGTGGCTGAGTTAGTTGCAGCATAGAATCCCGTTTACAAGAAAATTATCGTTAAATGCCAAGAATTACAAATTATCAGCATTTTGTCGTCCTTGGAATGGTGTACGATTCAGCACTTAAACAAAACAGATCGACGGGCTTTCTAGACTATAGTACTATGACTAAAAATTTGAATTTAATGTCATATACTAACAGGATAAGCGTTCAGCTAGAATTCTCGTAGTTGCATGGATCTTTACCGCTTCGGGGGACAATGCAGAAAGGTAAGCTCAGTGTAACGTCTTATCGTATTATTATCACATTGACAACCTAGGAAGCCGCACGAGAACTGCTGTAAAAAAATGATTCCATAACCGGGTGTGGCCTCAAGCGCCAGCTAAGGATGTGTTCAATGAAACATGCATTGAAAAAAATCAAAAGTGTGCATGGCAGTTGTAAGGTTTATGCAGACATGCAGTTGTGGGTGAATTACTAATAATTAAGTGTGAATATCGTCAGATTGCCTTCTACGTCATCTACCCTTCTGCTCCTTAGGTCTACTGCCGTTGGTTTGACCAGATTATATTACCCTCATGTTAATATTCTCGCAACTCTTGTCAATTTGCCACTGGTCTTAATATGCAGGTGGCAAGACCCTGCACAGAATATATATGGCAGATCTTGACACCTCATGTGTTTCTCTATTGATTGCTTATTTGACTAAGCTAACGTAGGATAACTGCAGGTCTCATCACGACACTTAAGGTTGGATTAGTAATTGATTGTGAGTCAGATGCTTCTCCACTCTGCTACCAAGCCCCGATGTTAATGTAACCTGCTTGACCAAATCTGTAATATTTAAATGGGTTATCCGCGGTCATAGTGATAATTATACTCAGGCATGCAGCCAACTGACAGTAACAAACTTATCTGCAACTATCGTTTATAACTATAAAAAGCCTTCCAGAAATGACAAGGATAATCTGGTATGTATATATGCTAGATATTGGGTATATGGCATAGTTATTGAGATGGGCTGTACTGTGGATTCATCTTCATGTGACGACGTTCTGAAGTGAAAAACAGAGATTCACAAACAATCACCATACAGCGGAATGTAGGAAGGATTCTTTTTAATGTGTCAGTATCGAATACTTTCAGAAATAGTAAGTCAATCCATTACAGGCACATATTCTGGACGGAGAAGTTGTTGTCCCTCCTAACAGCCACGATACAGGAAAAAAACATTATATCTTCCTTCCGTTTCAGAATTTTATCTTCTTTCATTTTGTTTTGTAGCTAATTTTTTGTTTTAAAACATAGCCTCGTATCAGCTATGCGTATTTTGTGAATCAGAAACACCTTCTTTGGGAGTGTATCGATGATAAGATGCAAATGAGCGACAGCTAAACATCAAAGTGCATTAGCAATTGACAGAAAGTGACATCGTAACAAAGAATGTCAACTAGGTCACTGATGTTTGCCGTGGTTGAACAAACCGCAATCGCTGGTTAATGTAGGCATACGGCGCGAACGGCATGCACAAGTGGCGAGAGTAGAATGCTCTTCAAATTGATTGCAAATGCGAATTTCTCCCGTCAACATCGTGCGAATGCAAAGCAACCAGAAATCGAACGCTACAGTTGTTGTCTTTATTATTCACTGCAAGTCTTCTCTCTCATTATGCACATGCATTGCTTTTGTGAAAAAATAATCAAATTTGACGTTGACGTTGGCATTGAGCGGTTATTGTGCGTCTTCATACTAAAAATGCTTGGAATGTCAAATATAAACATAACTATTCACACGTTAATAATGGCCAAATACCGTAAACACCAATTGACCACGAACCAAAATGAATGGTTAATATCATATCATTAATATTCGTTATTTAATCTATTTGCTCATGCAAACAGTGATACGTAGACTCTATCAAGCAGGGGTGCCTCATGCATAAGATCTGCTTAGACAAATATTACAAGAAGGAAATGGCAATATGCAATGTTGCAGTAGATCGTTAATGCTTCTTATTAAACCACTTATTAACGTTTTAAACAATTGAAAGCCATGACGTCTTAGCTGACGGTCATGATAACTCTGATATTGATTATAATGATAGGGTAATGATGATGCAATCTCTGATGGTGACGATTATGATTATCATGATAAGTTGGAGGTAGATAATGACCACATGGTGTACCATGATGTGTCGTGTATACTTCACTTCGCCTATGTGTGCACAGCAAATTGCCCCAGCATTGAACGTGAGTGAGTCTGTCGAAACTTGCTTTAGGAATACTAGTCATGAAAAAAGTAAGCTGAATACTCATTCGTGATAATCATTTATTTACTTGAATGCATTAAATAAGATAGGCAAAAGTAAAATGGAGCAGTCTTATAGGAAATCTAAATAGAAGTTAACATTCCCCCATGTTACCGAGTGATTGCGTTGACATTCCTAGGGGAATGGACACAAACGAAGATGTATTGTTATGGACCTAACGGTCAAGTTTGATGCCTTGACAAACCTCTATTGAATTCCTTTCTACTGAGTCATACCATAATCATATGTTTACAACAATTCTGCCAATTGTTTTCCGAAATGATCATTTAACGATTATTCCATTGGCTGATAGAAATTATTGGATCAACAGTGCCATGCACCCTAGTCTCATAAAATATAATTTGCTCTATTGATCGGGCCTCTTGTGTCCATGATATCAGACATGTCAGCAATGGACCATGCAATGACATTTAGCTATTTGTCCTAGGATCAGATTTATTCATTCACTTATGATTAACCCTGAGGGGCCAGTCCTGCAATTTCAATCATATAAATCTGCAGGCACGGTTATTGCCTTGACTAGTATTTATTGACCCTGTCAGATATGTTTACGTCTTGGCTGTTAATTCTTGGTCCAAAACTTCACTAGGTTATTCTACCGCCTGGACCGTTTATAAACGATCTTGACCAGACATTCATCAACAACAATTGTTTGTGACATAAAAATATGGTTGCTTCTCATGAATTCACGTAGAGATACAACCAAACGAATATATATATATATCTTGTTTGTTAGGAATCATTCACCGGGCATGAAATTCTATCATAGAGAAAACAACCACTCTGGTCACGTTTGAATACAATTAATCCTTGATCCTCCCAAATTATATACTTTGACGAGCTACTAAAGCCGACGGATTGTATCATATGGACTTTATCATATTATAAAATGTTAATTCGATTATGTCATTTTCTAATGATTACCTATTTCGACGTCAATACAGACTGCTTTTTATGTCACAGAGCCTCTTCTCGCGCCTGTATTTATTATAACATTGTTTTAATATTGATCACACAGATCTAAAGCCCACGGATGTTGCCCGGCGTTGATTACTCCATGAACCTCAGACAAATTGCTATAGACGTCGCTGTACCAACTCAATTTATATGCACTCTACCAATGTACAGCACATTACTGGTTCAGCACTATAACGCCACTTTCAACAACGAGGCGATATTGCGACGGTGATGGATGAGGATGACTCAGATGCTTGGGCAGCTCCCTATACGTGCCAGCGTCCACAAACCCGTTGCCAAGATCGGCCAGTAAAACCAACGTCGCTGGGACGAAGATCCAGCACGATGCTCTTGAGCTACAATGTCACTGGGATCCAGCCAAGTTGGGTTACGTTAATTGTGATGTCATCTGTTTTGCCAAGCTGATCATACATATGGCCGGCCGGGATATAGGTGACGCTAGAACTTACAATAACATTACTGCTACCTGGTCCCTGACACCATCACTAAAGCTATTGTAACGTTCATAGCGACTGGATCAGGACAGCCAGTATTACCACGCCAATCACTTGCCTCAGAAGACCATATAAGAGAGGCATTGAAATACAAGTTCCGATCTTCTCTGTAGCGAGTGTATTTCAGATACCTGATAGCACGAAACGCATGATTACATATTTGTTTGGCGGAACCATTAGGTTTGAGCCTAACATGTCCAAATGTAAGGAATATGGTTCTTGGTATGTGATATAAGCTCCTATGGTCTGTTGGCAATATATCTTTTATATTTATTCAATTTTAAGCTTCAATTCAGCAAAACGTTCCATCAAAAGTTATGTATTGCCTGCATACGTAGTGTGCTATGTTTTCTTATACGCAATATGTTTAGGTACGGTTGTTGTTCATGACCGGCCGCATTAGTACAGTAACGATAATATCTGACTATTCCGCCAATGTGACACATTAACGCGATTAGATTATGATGTCTTGACTGAATTTTGTAAATACCCTGACACGAGGAAGACTTCGATATTCGATATTCATGACTTGCTATCATGAGCGCCTACATGGCTACAGTATTTGTCTCAAAAGGGGTCCACTAACTTGGTAAAAAAAGCTAATCAGCTGCTGCTGAGATTAAATTTCGACAGGTGATGTTGATTTCAAACCCTGTTGTGAAATGCACTATTTGCATTCCATCTAAGGATAATTTGTAAATCCAGATGGTTAAGAGAGTATATGTGTAATACAGTGACAAGACGCTCTTGACGATATCATCAAAAGACAAGATATACTTTATGTGAGGAAAACCTCCTTAGACTGGAGCTTTTTAATATTTACCAGTATGATGCACGTGTCCACAAATGGTTCAACATTGTTCAACTACCAGTTGGATATGTCGTATATGCGGCTTTTCGTAGAGAAATTCACTTGCATATCAACGAGATATTCCAAGGTAATTATTCCATTGAGAATATCAAGCTCAATATCCACATTTGATAAACCACTTTATCTTCTAATCCATTAAAACTGCACAACACGTTTATTAATCGGACAAAATACTAAAATGAGGAGGGATGATGGATGGAGAGGAAATTATTGCTGGCGTCTAATATCATTTTACTTTATTTTGATACAGCTTGAAATAGCAATTGGCTGCTGGTTACTGCTCTGAGACCCTCGGCAGCTTCATTTTGCTTGTAAATAACATTCTAAAATAGCAGTGTAGAAACAACGTTCATGATATAGCAGAGGCACTATGGACGAAATTATCACACAAGGAACTGATTGAGGCAGCTTTATAACTAGGCTCCAGATCAAATACATTCAAACAAAGAAGAAATATGACTCTAATTGATTAAGATTGTTTTGAAGATTCAGCATACACATATGTTTTAATGCTTTCCATCTCCATATCTCGCTGAACCCAGTATGTTGCTCGTCAGGATCCACACAAGTTCGTTGCCAGCCTTTCCAGTATGATATTAAGCGATTTATTGTACATTAGCTCCAGTTCCCAGCGGGGGACCATATGAGTAAAAACGATTTTGGCTGGAAATATGACATATAAATTGTAGTAATAAAGTGCTGGTGATAAAGCATCATTAGAGCTTTGAGCATGGGATCCAATTGCTTTAGCTTTGCATCAAGTCTTCCGTGATATATTTGTATGACGTTACTCACTTAATATGCTTTTGTTTCCCACACTTAACCATCCAAATTTTATTCAAAACTTCTGATCAACGGTCTATGAAACCTAGCATTTGCATTCAATATTAAATGTATTATCCGGGTGTGTTATACTCAGGTATGAAATTAACAACTCCTACATCAAGCAAGAGAGTGCTCCATCTGTTTTGAATTTCAATCCTAAATAGATTATTTGCATGAATCAGCTGTTGTATATCTGGATGCATCTGTAATATTATCTGTATTTACTATATTCGCTGCACCGTTCGTTGGTATAATCAACTGAGGTGCAGATTGTAATTGCAGCTAAAAACAAGATCGCTTATGCTTAACTGCTTTAGAATTACATATTTGGTCAATACCAACTTTAGCATTTGGCAATGGAATATATTAAAAACATGATCGTTTGAGATTTTTTACATTTAACATCCAGCATACTCAAAAATATCAGGACCTTTTAACAGACAAATTTGCCTTTGATGTAACACTACGACAACTTGTTGAGGGACTGACATGAATGAGTGATTCTGTAAGGTACATAGGCTATTATATTTAGCATAATTCAACCTCTATACATAACAAATATACCCCAGTTCTTATTTGCCGGCTAAGTAAGGTTGAATCAATCAGATATGGCGTTAATATGGACGAATTGGCAACTAATATTGTCCCCGTAAAAATTAGCGCATCAAATCATTTCCGAAATTGCACGCTGGTAGTTTTGTCACCGGCATTACAATCAGCATTTTAAGATTGTGATGAAATTGCATTAAGTTGTGACGCTCAATTCTCATTTGTGATCAGCTACATGTCGGTCTTGGCCGATGATAAGTTAGGTAGATTTATCTGTAAACCTTATTGTATTTTACCGATTAATTATTCATATCACGAAACAAAGTATTGCATAACAATCAATGAGGTCGTAATCAGCTTCCTGCGAATCCCCGTAGTCATTCACACAATAAAAATTGCCCAATATTGTTGGAAAAGGGCACATTTCCAGGGTACACGCACATATACATGAGCACTGTATGATTGCTCAATAGAATCATTTATCATTGAAAGGGATATCCTTGGTGTGTATATTATATTAGAGGAATGTAGGGTTCGTTTGCGCAAAGGTATTTTCTGTACACGTTAACAACGTAGTCATATACAGTGTTTGGCGCGCTTTATTGCGTCATAATTCAATACATTAGCGTTCCAGTGACAGGGATATACAGCATGGCGCAGGAAACTGTTGTTTCTCAGGAGAGCCACGCTACGAGAAGGAAGCACTTGAACTCTCTCTTGGGAATGGATGCTGCCTTCCGCGATGTAGTTAATGGCCTGAGGTCGGGCTTAACAAAAAGTTTTTCCTTGTGAGCTTAGCGATGTATTATAATTCCTTGCAACGGCAAGACACGGCGCAAGAGGCACTGCCTCTAAGAGAATAAACATGTATATGCAAGTGATAGGGGCGTATCACTTTTACAGCAAGAAATGTCGAAAAAGGATGTTTGTTGTGTTTTCATAACACAGACACTGTGCTATACAAGCGAGAATGACGAATAACCAATGTTCCTATATAATGCATGTCACGCTGATTACATATGCAGGCGCTACCTATCATCACCATCAGTAAATGAATGGCCAAACAAGCAGTACCCTCTAGTCCCTTAATTTGCATTCACTGCCTTACAGCTACGTTCCACTAACGCAAGAGACTGACGTGTGAGGTTGTTCGTTTATGCTTTCATACACTGCTTCTTATTCCACGCTATTAAAAACACATTTACCTGACGATGCATGAATAGTGCCGTTTTTCATCAAATATAGAACGGCAGCTTATAATTTTATCACATCTAGTACTAAAACCAGACGGCAAATTATCTTCTTCTTTAATGGGCGTAGAGTATATAACAAAGACTGGATTTGAGAGTGCCGAGCTAACAAATCCTATTCAACCCGTTACTTCTTATATTCATTTGGTCACTGTTTATTATGACATTGATATAACTTTAATCACGCTAATCTAACGGCCAATGTAGTTGCCTATTCTTGTAATACGAAGGAAACTCGGATTCATTTTCAAGTCATCGCTGTGCCAACAACGACAGGTTGAGGATGGGTTACACCACATTATATTACAGCACTGTAGAGTTTCTTGACATCGTCACCTACATGCTTGTCTTCTCGTTATCAACCTTTATAACTACGGATATTGGCCACCGACTTGTACGTGTATGTTCGTCTTTGAGATGGCTACACGCATAAGTTTATTGTGATAACCGTGATATTTGAATACCGAGAACAGTCATTAACGCTGTTGCCACCTGGATACCGCACTAGTAACTTACATCAGACAAACATGTTAAGGAGTCATTGAGTGGCAAATACCATTCTACTTGAAACAGAGTAGTTATTGCATCCTGTTAGACAACATCGTACTGGCTTTTAGTTCTCTGATAAATATGAACAAGGTCTAATGTCCCTCTGAAATAGCTCCTCTGGCAATATGTGTAATATTTTCACTAAATTTGCAGCTATACGCAAACAAATATTACCATCAGATGCGTGTCGTTCCTGAATATGCACTTTTTTATATCTAATGCAAGATTATGTTATTCTATGTGCCCATGGTCGTCTACACATTCTTCCAAATGGTGCCCTATTGAACCGACCACGTGATGCTATGAGACTGTTTATGCAGTATTTGGCGCCGTTAGACAATTAGATTACGCTGTCTTGATTTAATTTGGAAGATGACCAGACATGAATATGACCTATACTACATTTCGTATTCATGACTTGTCAGCGCCATCATGGCTACCCTGTGGTCCTGGAAAGAGGTCGCCAACTTTTTGTTTACGAATCTGCGGATGTTGATTATTTGACGCCAACCTTTCAATGAAGCGCTCGATTTGTCGACCATGTTATGTTATCTTTGACAATCATAATATATTTAAGATAAATGGCTTGTTTTCATAATAAGGGTAGTGATGCATTCCCGCAGTATCGTTCTGAGAATGGGCTATCTTTTTGTTTCGACGATCACCGACAGCACAACTCCATCGGTTAAATGTCCATATGAAACAACATATGGCTCTTTTTATAACATTGCATGGAAATAACGCAATGTCTAGACACATAATCGTCGTGTTGTTTGTGACCAGTGCCAAAAGAGTCTCATTCCGTCTTGCTTTCTGTGCCAAGTTGTCTAAGTGGTTATACTGCGGCTATGATAGCGAGGTCCCGTTATTTTTTAGTTTGATCTGGGCTGGTAGGTTGAGAATCATTAACAATTATTAAGATAAGTGATACGTTCTTTACGACCATCATATTCCTGGAAAAACGAATAACCTTCAGGCATACTTTCACCAGACAAGGAAATAAACGGCAGCTGCAAGTAATGGCTCAAATAAAACTATTCCAAAATGACAGGGATACCATGGATTTGTAATAACTGTGGGGAAATATGAAAAAAGCCTTCATGATGGGTGTAACTGCGCACAGACAATCCCTGGTTAGCATGGTGCCTACAGTGTCGTCCTGAGAATGGGCCATTTTCTTGTTTCGACGATCATCGCCAGCAAAACTCTAGGTCCATATGAAACTACATATGGCAATGGCGAAGTCTCTTATCATAACATAGCATGAAAATAATGATGTCTTCCAAGCTTATTTGCACGCTAACACAATGTCTAGACATAATTCTCGTGTTTTTTTATGACCAGTGCCAAAAGTGTCTCATTCCGCCTTGCTTTCTGTGCCAAGTTGTCTTAGTTGCTATCCTCGCGGCTATGATAGAGAGGTCCGTTATGTTTAAGTTTGATCTGGGCTAGTAGGTTGAGAATGAATACTCTAATAATTATTAGATTAAGTGATAAATTATATACAATCATATTCCTGGGAGAACGAATCACCTTCAGGCATACTTTCACCAGGCAATAAAATACACGGCAGTTGCACATAATGGCTCAATAACAATATTCTTAAATGATAGGGATACCCCAGCAGTGGGATATCTGGTTTATAATTGCGCTTTATTGTGTCAGTATTAACATCCGAACATTATTCTTTTACATGTATTTGGACAGCTGTATATATTTGTGACTGAATTATTAAGCATTAACGAGAAAGCTGTAATCTTTCAGACCAGCTAAAGTACAGGCACTCAGAAGCAGATCCTATATTCCACATTTAATGCCACTACTTCCGTTTTTGTTGAGAAGACTAAGTTGAAAAAAGAAGCACTATTGTTTAGAACAAAATACTATTGAAACAGTTACCAGACGCGTGAAATTACATTTGGATATGGGACATTGCTTGTAAAGCATTGACGCGTGGAAGTGAGCATGAGAAATGTCTTCGATGATACATTGCCTGGTCTATAGCAGAAAGTGTGTATGAAAATATTTCGTTTGCATGAGGTACAAACTTATTAAAGATTAAGATAATATATGGATCACGGCAAATGCGGCCCAAGTCACAGAAATTGTCGTGTTGTTAGTGTATCACGCTGTGAAAGAAGGAATCGGCGTTGCTGAAATTACCAGTCTAGGAAGCAGCATGAGAATAAACGCAACAACTGAAGAGAAGAATATCGACCTGCATTATCTCACAGCATTGCAACGCGGGTACAATTGCAACTTAGTTGCAGCGAAATATATGCAGATGAGAGTTGTTATCCATATAATCGTGTTAATTTTACTTATTAAATTGATATTTTGACCATCTCAATTTCGGACATAGTGCGCTTTTACAATTAACCTAAGAGTAAACTTTTTACGTATTGTATACGGAGTGAGAATAGCATTGTTAATAAATAATGATTCATGTCTTTAACCACAAGGTCTTCGGTGAGCTGTATTAATGAATTCGATACACATAAAATATTCTGCCTGGCTGATTCAGCACCTATGATATTCATCAACGTTGTAGCCTTGAGCAGATCACGTGCGGTGTAGGTTTTATATGTAACTTTCGATTTTCTCATTAATTGCTACACTCTATTACTTCACATTCAACTTTTATTTAAGAAGCAACTGAATCGGAGCTTATCCATGTAATTGCCATGAGTCGTAATCGTCCCATATCGAACCAATCTTTATTTACATCGCCTTTGTGTAAACGAATACAATCAAATGCAAGCATCGGATGTACAATTCCCAACATTTCCTACAATGCTGAAATGTGTATATTGCTACTGTTTTATGACTGTAGTTAATATGCTGACATTTACCAGCAACCTTAATACTTTCTCTTTAGGTATTGCTCAGGGGTGTACGTACCTAGGCATCAATTCGACAATATATTCCTAGAATTGTCAAACCTATAATATTTAAAGGTCACAAATATTGTCAATGTGTTGTTTGCTCGTTTAGTATACTGTTGCGACCTCACTGCCTTAAGGCTGCTAAATAATTATTCTATCATAAACATCACAGAGTTGATTCCAATGAATTCAGTCAAGCCAATCATAGAGCTAATTAGTTAGCTTGAACAGCAGAACGTGACGGTATGCCTAAAGGCAACAGCCAAAGATGCAAAAGTGGCAAAATATGCATTATCGACCACTGGTAACAAATACAATGATACCTTATGCTACTAGCGTTCATTAATACTGCTGAATGGAAGAAATGATCGTATTTGGTAAAGCTTTCCCTTGTAATCCATTAATTAGAATAACAAAAACACATTTGTATATGAATAACAGACCATGAATCACCATACAAACTATTTCATATACGCTGCTTTGCAGTTACATCCCATTTACAATACCCTGTTCTCCATTGTTATTCAACAATTATTTTTTATAGAAGAGAATTGTAAATCCTAATATTTGTGCGGAAATATGGTTCTGTTACCTGGTCACCAGACAGTACTTAGATACTCAGTTGCAATCATGTTCTCAACACATAACTAACAGCAATAGAGCTATGTATACATGTTTTAACTAGTTCCCCGGATATTTAATTATACACTCACTCAAAAACATGGTGCAATGATCAACCAATCTGCTCCTAGAAACGTCTAACATGCATATTCATAAACTAGCATCGTTGAACGAACAATTATTAAAAGCACCAGTGTTTCGAGAACAAGAATGTTTGCCATGCGTTTTATGCAATAAAAAGGTTTTACAACCACACACCAACACATAATTGCGCCACTCGGCCTGACGGCCCACAACCGATTTGAATTAATTTATGCTCAGCTACTCATCCCAACGGACGAAAAATTTGCAATTAGCAGATGATCAAGAGGTGTGCTGTTGTTGCTATCAATGAGTGGCTTGGGAGTTCACATAACAGCAAAAAATATCCCTTCTGCCAAGGTACAGGGGAGCTTTAATTGCTTGGCCCATGGCACTCTACATTTACTATAACTACTGACCGACAAAACGTACCTGCAAACGAGATCAGGCCCTGCCGTCTCAACCACTAGTGCTGTCTCGTTTTTCCCATATTAACGTTAGTATATTGCACATAGAATAATTTGACTCAATCAAGTAATATATTTAAAAAAGTTTAAGTTGTCTTCTCATGCAAACAATGGGTTCCATAGTGTTAGGTCTGTAGTGAGAATAACATACATGGTGGACTGGTGCATACCACTTCAAGTGCGAATCTTATTGATGAGGCGAGGTGAGGCATACAATGAATAACAAGTTTAAATAGTGAATAGTTAATGGGACGTGGCTGGAGCGCAGAGAATGCAAAAGAGCATTCATCGTAGTCTGCCGTTTAAACACATATGAGGGCAATGGAAATTTTACACTAGGACGATAAGCCGTGAACTAAGAAGAAAAATGTCAAATTCGTTGGCACGTAACGCTAATGAACAATATATATATCGTTTTGGTATATTGGTCATTCTTAGCAGCGAACATAGGCTGTGAAAAAGCAGATTACGTCATATCCTAAGTGGTAAGTTTCATTCCGAAGATACATTATCAGCGGCGTGAATAAAGAAATAAGAAAATTCTTTAAAAAAAGATTTCATTTAGAAATTGCTTGTTTTGTATGATGACGCCAAGAGTGTGGTAAATTTAGTGTATATTTAAAACATATGAGTAGCTCGTAAACTCTTTGGCATCAGTATTGAGTAATAAGTATACACCTATCGGCCCATGTTAAACTAGTTAACTGGACTCTATTAAAGCAGCAGAAAGACCAAGTACGATAACTGGTATTTAAATCGAGGCGATGTGTGACTCTATTAGCCCAGCCCAGCTCGATGTGTGACTCCATTAGCCCAGTCCCAAAATAACACATAATGTAGTTGGTAACGCCATACAATTTCACTGAATAGATATATGCTGTAGCAATATGTATATATATATATATATATATATATATATATATATATATATATATATATATATATATATATATATATATATATATATATATATATATATATATATATATATATATATGCATGTTATTAGAATTACATGTAACAATTTAACTATCCTGTAGTATTTTAGTGGGTTTGAGAGAATGAAACGTTCTGTCGAATCTCCTTTGTTTGATTATAACGATACACTAAGTAACTCTGGCCGAACTACTCTGGATTATCATAATTATTCCCATTTCAATGTTCATTTGGGAGAATGAGAATTTCCAGTGTTACATTTGTCCCAGAATATAAGATTACTAGGGATTTTGAAAGAAATTAACATATTATTGTTCTGCCTATAGAAATTTGGCATTATTTATGTGTCTGTTATAATCATTCAAATGTTCGCAAATTCATTGACATTTCACAACACCTGACATTCTCTGATGCAGTTCTATACCTTCACTTCTTCCCCTGACGACATCACGTGACAGTCTCTGATGTAGCTCTTCAACTTGGCTACTGTGCTTCCTTACATCACGTGACAGTCTTTGATACAGTTCTTCGACACAGCATCTTCCCCTCGCGACATCACGTGACTGCCTCTGATGCAGTTCTTTAACGTAGCTGCGGTCCTTCCCGACATCACGTGACAATCTGACGCAGTTATTTGGCTTTGCAACTGTCAAAATCACCTGACTGTCTGATCAACTTGCATTGCCAGTCAACTGAATTGAACATCACAAATTAATGATTTCATTTAATCTGTTGTTGCATATTTTCTCACTTACACTCTCTCCTTTTTTCACTGTCACTATCTCAATGTCACCCTTTCTCCCCCTACCTCACTCACTCTCCCACACTCTCTCTCTCACCTTCTCTCTCTTTTTCTCCCTTCCTCTCCCTCACTCTCACTCTCTCTCACTCTCTCTCCCACTCTCTCTCACTCTATCTCTCACTCACTCACTCTCTCTCAATCTCGCTAACTCTCACTCACTCTCACTCATTCTCTCTCACTCTCTCCCACACTCTCTCACTCTTTTATCTCTCACTAACACTTTCTTCTCTTTCTCTGTTTCGCACACAAACTCTCTCGGTCTCTCACTCTATCTCACTCACCCTCTTAATTCACTCTTACTGTCTCTCACTCTTCTTATTCTCTCCCTCTCTACTCTCACATTCTCACTCACTCTCACTCTCTCACTCACTTTCTCACACTCACATACTTTCTCACTTACTCTCTCACACTCACTTTCTTACTCTCTTCCACTCGCACTCTCTTCCACTTTCAATCACTCTCTCAATCTCAACTCTCTCACTCTTTACTCTCTCACTTTTTCACTCTCCCCCTTTCTCACTCTCTGCAACTCTCTCCCACTCTCCCCATCATCCCCTCTACGCCTAATCACAGTCTCCCACTCTCACTTTCCCACTCCCACTCTGCCTCTCCCACTCCACTCTCCCACTCGCACTCTCCCGTTCGCACTCTGCCTCTCCCACCACACTCTCCTACTCCACTCTCCCACTCCACTATCCCTCTCCCACCACTCTCCTACTCTCTCTTACTCCACTCTCTACCTCTGCCTCTGCCTCTCTCTCTCTCTCTCCGCTCTCCCTCCATACCATTCTACTCCTCCCTATCTTACTCTCTTTCTTTTACTCTCTGTCCCTCTCACTCACTCACTCTCACACTCTCACACTCTCTCTTTCACACACTCTCTTACTTTCTCTGTTTCTCTGTTTCTCTGTATCTAACTCTATCACTCTTACTTCCTCTTTCTCTCTTTTTATCTCTCTCTTACTCTTTTTATCCCTCTCACTCATACTCATTCTCTCTCGCTCTTTCTCCCTCACTTTCTCTCTCGCTCCATTCTAACTTACATTATCTCTTTCTCCCATTATCTCTTTCTCTCTCTCACTCCTCTCCCTCACTCTCCATACCTCCCTCTCTCCCACTATCTCTTTTTTTTTTTTTCTCTCCCTTCCTCGCTCACTCGCTCTGCATCATTGTCTTACTCTGCCTAGCTCGCTCTGCCTCTCTCTCCCTTCGTTTCAATCTCTCTCTTCCTCTTTCTCTCTTACTCTCTCCCTCTTACTTTCTTTCTCTCACACTCACTAAATCTCACACTCTTACTCTTTTCTCTTTATTTTACTCTCTCTGTGTCTTTTTCCCTCTCCCTTACTCTTTCTTTCATTCTATCTCGCTTACCTATACCCTTTCTCTCTAGCTCGTTCTCTCTCACTTTCTCTTTCGCTCCTATCTAACGTTCGTTTTATCTTTCTCCTTTTCTCTCTCTCTTTCTCTCTCTCATAACTCCCTCTCCCATTGTCTCTCATTCTTTTTCTCTCCCATCATCGCTCCCTCGCTCTGATTCAGTGTCTCGCTCTGCCTCTCGATCTCTCCTCCTTTCACTATCTATCTTCCTCTCTCTCTCTCCCTTCTCTCTCTCTACCATTCTACTCCTCTCTTACTCTCTTTCTCACTCTCACACTCTCACACTCTTACACCCTCGTACTCTCACACTCATACTCATTGTCTCTCTATCACACTCTCTCAGCCGCTCTTTCTCACATAATCTCACTCTCGCCCTCTCACTCTCTCTCTTACTCTCTCACCCTTATTCTCTCTCTTACTCTCTTTCTCTTACTCTCTCTATCTTACTCTCTCTCTCTTTCTCTCTTTCTCTCTTACTCTCCCTCTTACTCTCTCTCTTTCTCTCCCTTACTTTCTCTTTCTCTTACTCTCTCTATCTCTTACTCTCTCTATCTCTTACTCTCACTCTCTCTTATTCTCACTCTCACTCTCTTATTCTCTCTTCTTTTTCTCTTTTTCATACTCTTCCTATCTCTCTTACTCATATTCTTTCGCTCTTGCTCGTTTCTCATCCCTTTCTGTCTCATTCTGGCACTGTCGTTCGCCCTGACTCACTATGAATATTTGTGCCTCTCTCTCACTCTCTCCTCTCTCTCACTCTCTCTCTCTCTCCCTCTACCTCTCTTTGCCAATCGCTCTGCAGTCATCTCTGTTTGTCTGCCTCTGTCTCTCTCGTTCTATCACTAGCTGTACCTCTCTCTCTGTCTCGTTCTGCCTCTCTATGCTTTTCTCTCTGCCACTCTCTCTGCCTTTCTCCCTCTACTTCTCCCTTTCTCTCTGCCTCTCTATTCACCTCCCTCCCTCCCTCCCTCACTCCCTTATCTCTCCCTAACTCCCTCCCACCCTCCCTCCTCCCTCCCTCCCTCCCTCCCTCCCTCCCTCTCTCCCTCTCTAGCTCTGTCTCTCTAAAGCTCTGTCTCTCTCTTCCGATCTGCTCCCCTCTCTCTTTTGCTCTCTCTGTCGCTCTGCCTATCTCGTTCTCGTTCTGCCTCTCTCTCGGCCTCTCTCTCACTGCCCGTCTCTCTCTGCCTCTCTCTCACCTCCTCTCTCTGTCTTTCTCTCTGTGCCTGTCTTTCGTTGTCTCTCTCTCTCTCCTTCACTCTCTCTCTGCCTCTCTCTCTCTGCCTCATTCTCTCTCTGTCTCAGTCTCTCTCTGCCTCTTTCTCTCTTTGCCTCTCTCTGCATCTCTCTCTCTGCCCGTCTGTCTCGGCTCTTTTCTCTCTGCCTCTCTCTCTCTCAGCCCCTCTCTCTGCCTCTCTCTCCCTGTGCCTGTCTTTTTTGCCTCTCTCTCTCGGTCTCCCTCTCTGCCTCTCTCTGCCTCTCCCTCTGTGTTTTTCTCCCTGCCTCTCTCTCGGCCTCCCCCTTTCCGCTTATCTCTATCTTTCCATCTACCTCGCTCTCCTTGCCTCTCTATCTCTCTCTCACTGTGCCTCGCTCTCTCGCTCTGCCTCTCTCTGTCACTTTGCCTCTCTCTCTCGCTCGCTCTGTCTCCGTTTCTCTGTCTCTCTCTCTTGCTCTGCCTCTCTCTCTCTCTGCCCCTCTCTTGCTCTGTCCCTCTCTCTCATTAAGGTTACCTCATTGTGGGACTGAGGCATACATGACATTAGTCAAGATGGAATTGTTCTCGGTGAAACATGTTCGTGTTCCCACAGAACGGGTTGTTTCTTTGTTGGTCGTCGTTGATCATAGACTCCAAGAAATGAAACCGAAATGGCAATTTTGAACTAGCATATTATTGTTGCTTTGCTGGAATAAATCTAACAATTTTGACAGAAAGCAGCTTCTGTTTACTGTAAAATGGGCGTTCGTCTGCATAACAATCCACTATATCCATACCATTGCATAACTGAAATATTGATTTATTTTATGTGTTTATCGCCGATAAAGCCCAACAGATCATTGGCATTTGATTGATGAGCTACTTTCATTAGACACAACTTGTTCATTACTCTATGACGTAGAACAAAATGAAAATCTTTAAATGGAACAGACAATATGATGAATTGTAAAGAATCATATAAATTCATAATTGTTCAGCCATCTTTGTGCCGCTTATTTATATTCAACCACATTATGTTACTTGAGTGATGTTTCCCGTGTCAGTTTTATGCCTTTCAACTGGAGAGCTCTGTGCTACATTTACGACAGGAAACAGTTAGTGACACAACCATCAGCTTTAAACCTACATGTGGTATAATGCTTCAAGCCACACGAGTTCCATCACATATGTCGACGTCGATCTTTGACTCATATTGATGCTGAGATCATCGTCAAACCCGTTACTCTGTGTCAAATGATTTGAAAACTTACAATGTTTTGCGTTTATTTTATGACCCAATTCGTTAACTCAGTTGATACAATGAATGTGACGCCGGCAAAGAACGATCCTCGCGTTGGTGCCTCATCTATACTGAATGCATATGCGTCCTCAATAGTTTCTAAGATAACATAGACAGTGTGACACATTTCAGTGTCGGTGTAACACCTCTGAGATAAGACAGATCCACTGCTTAACATGAATGACAATGGGTGAAATGAATGGAGTGACCGTAGTTCAAAGCACTGGAATACAATTGCTACATACGTTTGGAGGTTTTCTTGTGTTTTTGTTGATCTATCAATCAGCATCATACAATACATGGCGACTCGATCGTTGTGACTCAATGACGTCGTTTTTCAAGCATCATGAAATGTTTATGAAGGGGGTATCTCTCATCACAGTCGAGCGATGTTGAATAGCTTTCACTGCCAGGCAGTAAAACACTATAAACTGCATATGACATAATTCATCTTATTGTCAAGTGCTCAAACAAGCTTCACAATACGGGAGTAGGTCTAATATATCAGTCCAAAAAAGCTTTGGCAGTGATTTTGAAAGAAGGTATAAAAAGACTGATCTATAATGCATAACACATAGCAATATATGCCCCATCACATTGGTGAACGCCTTACATAACAGTCTACTGATGCATTAGTGGTGACCTGATTTATATGCATGACACATAACTATCTTTACTTTTTTGCGCACTAATAAACAACGATTTACCTCTCTTGTAGTGGATGTTTGCCATGGTAACATGTATATTATTAGGTACACGATCACAAGGAAGCCACTTGTTTAGTTTGCTGCTGTCTGCATACAACCTATAGCAGACCGCTATCGTTCACGTTCATATCAACACGATGCACCTGATAAAAGTTAACCACCTGTGGCTTGTCTTAAATGTTCTACTGTCGTGCCCAGATTGCGCAGGTAAGTAACATTCAAGTTCACTTTAACGGGAGTCATTCAAGCACCAACGAGTGTATGCTAACATGCAAAGCAAAGATTATTGATGGGAATTGTGCATTTTGAATTTCTTATCAACTTTTACCTAATGTCTGTCACAAAGTATTTAGAAAGAGTTAACCTCTGTTTAACTGTCTCCTTGATACATTTTATTTTACAGTTGGTAATCTAGAGTGGCCAATGATTGGTGAACATCACATTGCAAGCTGCAACCTGTCAGTCGATACGTTAGCGACATGTCAAGCTGCCTGCTGCTCTAATAGCACGTGTCAAGGGATAGGTGTTTCTGAACTCTCATCCCGTCACATGGCGTTGTATGACAAACAGAACAAGACTGGTGGGTAAACATGTAGTGTTCGTCATGAATACCAACCAACTATGGTTACTTGGAACAGTCATGTGTAATGAGAGCGCGTCTTCAGAAGAATTGAATTAAGAAGCGAATATATTACAACCTCATAATCGAATACATCAGTTGAACCCATTCATAAGTGGTTGATCTGTGCTGCTAGTCAATGAAAGCGTAATTTATTAAGATTAAGTGTTGATGTGTTCTCAGAGGGGAGCTGCGATTGGATTGAAAGTATCATCGACACTAGCTACCCCTTCTGTAACCCGGGATTCACATGCGGTGGCGAATGCTGTAACTCAACTGCTTGTCTGGGATATTGGTACACATTGAGTGAAGGAACTTACGTACCATTTATAAAGGAGAGCCAACCAGACGAACGTAAGCATTAGAATAATCTGTCGATTTGTTTTCTTTCATTACTTGGGAGATTGTGAGCGTACGCACGTACGTACGTATGTACGCATGTCTGTCTGTCTGTCTGTCTGTCTGTCTGTCTATTGGTCTGTCTGTCTATTGGTCTGTCAGTATGTATGTATGTATGTATATATGTATGAATGTATGTATGTATGTATGTATGTATGTATGTATGCATGTATGTATGTATGTATGTATGTATGTATGTATGTCTGTATGTATGTATGTATGTATGTATGTATGTATGTATGTATGTATGTCTGTATGTATGTATGTATGTATGTATGTATGTATGTATGTATGTATGTATGTATGTATGTATGTATGTATGTATGTATGTATGTATGTATGTATGTATGTATGTATGTATGTATGTATGTATGTATGTATGTATGTATGTATGTATGTATGTATGTATGTATGTATGTATGTATGTATGTATGTATGTATGTATGTATGTATGTGTATGTATGTATGTATGTATGTATGTATGCAGGTAAACAGATTTTACTATATTTTACCCTCTTTACCTTAAAGCGTCTGACCCGTATTGGTTGCTAAAAGCGTCAAAAAGTCCCACAAACACCTGACTTAATTAAGGGATGCCCCCAAACAGTACCGCATGTGCATCGGTTTCCGCTATCTTACTAGTCAAACGTTGCCATTAACGCTTGTCATTCCACGCATGGACGTTACTATTGACGAGGTCCGAAATGTTAGACCTCAATATTTCTCTTGTCTAGATCTTGCTTCAGGTTTTTGTCAGGTCGGTTTGTAAAAAGATTGTCAACACTTGATTACCAGACTATAAATACTATAAGCTGACCAGACTGAGCATGGGCTACAGCAGTCACCGTCATTGTAGATGATGCAAGTGCTGTCAAACTGTCTCGGCAAGTTAGCGTTAGTCTACATGGATGACATTATTGTGTTCTTGGGCTCTTTCAAAGAGCACCTCGAATACCTTAAGCATGTTTTCCAAACACTGACGCCGCCGCCAACCTTAAGCTACACCTCAAGCTACATGCACGCTCTTGAAACAAGAGGTTAATTTCTTTGATATGAAGCTTTCACATTCAGGCGTCCAGCCAAGCGATGAGCACCCCAAAGCCTTTAAGTCATACCTCGTACCGACAAACGTCAAAGGTGTTCGGTCATTTTTAGGATTAGTGATTTTTTTTAGGAAATTCATACCAAACGCAGCTGACATCGCAAAACCCCTCAATGCGTTAATTGAAAAGGATGTCAAGTTCGATTGGTCGGCTGAATGCACATTCAGTTTTTAGGCACTAAAAACACACCCTTACCTCTGAGTCCCTACTCGTCTACCAAGATTCTTCTTACCCCTTTGTTCTATACACTGACGCTTCCTCATCTGCAATAGGTCATTGTTTAGCTCAGGTGGACGACGAGTGCAACGAAAGACCGGTAGGTTACCCTGGTTGATCACTCAACACCCATGAACGTAATTACTCAATAACCCATCTTGAGTTACTTGCTGCGGTTTATGGAGTGACCTACTGAAATCGTATCTAGAAGGCCCAACATTTACATTTATTACGGACCACAAAGCACTACTATCAATTCTGACCGCTAGTTAGGAGGTTGAGCCTAGGTAATTAGCCACAGGCGTTTATAAGCTGACCCGCAGGTAGACAAGTCACTTGCTAATTGGCTTCTCCTCGACAAAACTCCAACCTCTGCAATAGAAAATATTATGGCAATTTTGCTGAATGTGGTAGTCATGCCGCACCTTGTACTGACAATCTCGCCAGAGATACCTTACAGGTTAAAGTCAACTATGGGGTTTTCACTAGAGAAGAAAGCCAAATTCACACTTTTTCGGCACACGCGGACTTGGTGCTCCACGCACCACCTTCCTCAAATTTGCCACGACCATGATAACTACCGCCATTTATTCTATTTTCAGAAGCACCCTAATACTACTACGTTCCTGGTACATATTCCTTGTGTAAATATGTTTTGTGCACACATGAATGTTGTAAATAGTTCCACAGCAGCAACTCACCTGCCAGGTGAGACCGTTCCGTGCCAACCATCCAAATTTGTACGCGAGACAAAGCGATGCAGGTATCTCACCCCATATTTTTTTTCGTAGCCTGCTCGTGGCGCGCTAGTTGGTACTGCCCCTTAGCGTACAGTTTACATTTACTTGGCAACAGATTCTTTCCCGTTTCGACCTTAAACTTTAAAAAACCCACCAAATTCTTCAATATTGTATCCCATTCATTCAGTCATAATATTTAAGCTGTACAGCCTGCACGTCAGCTTCATACTGCTGTATGGGTTTTTCTTGCATTCTTAAATGATTATTAAAAAAAATGACATGCATTAGATTGCAAAACGGTACATCGGCATTTCTATCCAATGTACCCGTTAAATGTTCCTTGTTTATAAATCGTTTACAAAAAAAATAAAATGATTGAAACGATTAAATACTTAAAATCTATGAGTAAAAGTAAAATCTCGTAGTACGGAATTCTATTTGCAAATCTTAAAAACAAAATGGTATTTAGACAATTCATATAATTCCTTCACAAACCATTGTCAATAATTCCTTTTGACATACTTATTTCGCTAAGATTTGCCATTCAATGTACGGTATCAACTAGGTTAATTATGCATGTAAATAATTTCTTACACTTTAGTGTATGTGTGGATATTCATCCACCTTGAAGGGGAGGGATATGTAGTAAATAGCTTTTACTCTAATTTTACCCACTCTGCCTTAGAGCTTCTAACACGTAAGTTACCCGTCAGTTACTGTATACTCCAACTTAACTACCTCATTAAGGGGCGACCTCATTGGCGAATCTGTTAGAAGTCTCACAGCCAATAGGATTCGCTTATGGGTGCAGCCTGCAAAAGAAACGCAACATAATGGAGTGAGAACACGCCCACAGGAGTCAAGATCACCCAACATGATCCAGAGACATCTCTCCCCTCATTCAATATTATTTCTTTCGGCCACTTAGATCAATAAAGTTTTCCTATTATCAAGAAGAATAAAATTAATTTTCCTCTTTCGGCACAGTATGTATGTATGTATGTATGTATGTATGTATGTATGTATGTATGTATGTATGTATGTATGTATGTATGTATGTATGTATGTATGTATGTATGTATGTATGTATGTATGTATGTATGTATGTATGTATGTATGTATGTATGTATGTATGTATGTATGTATGTATGTATGTATGTATGTAGGTATGTAGGTATGTATGTATGTAGGTATGTATGTATGTAGGTATGTAGGTATGTATGTGTGTCTTCTACCTTAAAGCGTCTGACCCGTATTGGTTGCTAAAAGCGTCAAAAAGTCCCACAAACACCTGACTTAATTAAGGGATGCCCCCAAACAGTACCGCATGTGCATCGGTTTCCGCTATCTTACTAGTCAAACGTTGCCATTAACGCTTGTCATTCCACGCATGGACGTTACTATTGACGAGGTCCGAAATGTTAGACCTCAATATTTCTCTTGTCTAGATCTTGCTTCAGGTTTTTGTCAGGTCGGTTTGTAAAAAGATTGTCAACACTTGATTACCAGACTATAAATACTATAAGCTGACCAGACTGAGCATGGGCTACAGCAGTCACCGTCATTGTAGATGATGCAAGTGCTGTCAAACTGTCTCGGCAAGTTAGCGTTAGTCTACATGGATGACATTATTGTGTTCTTGGGCTCTTTCAAAGAGCACCTCGAATACCTTAAGCATGTTTTCCAAACACTGACGCCGCCAACCTTAAGCTACACCTCAAGCTACATGCACGCTCTTGAAACAAGAGGTTAATTTCTTTGATATGAAGCTTTCACATTCAGGCGTCCAGCCAAGCGATGAGCACCCCAAAGCCTTTAAGTCATACCTCGTACCGACAAACGTCAAAGGTGTTCGGTCATTTTTAGGATTAGTGATTTTTTTTAGGAAATTCATACCAAACGCAGCTGACATCGCAAAACCCCTCAATGCGTTAATTGAAAAGGATGTCAAGTTCGATTGGTCGGCTGAATGCACATTCAGTTTTTAGGCACTAAAACACACCCTTACCTCTGAGTCCCTACTCGTCTACCAAGATTCTTCTTACCCCTTTGTTCTATACACTGACGCTTCCTCATCTGCAATAGGTCATTGTTTAGCTCAGGTGGACGACGAGTGCAACGAAAGACCGGTAGGTTACCCTGGTTGATCACTCAACACCCATGAACGTAATTACTCAATAACCCATCTTGAGTTACTTGCTGCGGTTTATGGAGTGACCTACTGAAATCGTATCTAGAAGGCCCAACATTTACATTTATTACGGACCACAAAGCACTACTATCAATTCTGACCGCTAGTTAGGAGGTTGAGCCTAGGTAATTAGCCACAGGCGTTTATAAGCTGACCCGCAGGTAGACAAGTCACTTGCTAATTGGCTTCTCCTCGACAAAACTCCAACCTCTGCAATAGAAAATATTATGGCAATTTTGCTGAATGTGGTAGTCATGCCGCACCTTGTACTGACAATCTCGCCAGAGATACCTTACAGGTTAAAGTCAACTATGGGGTTTTCACTAGAGAAGAAAGCCAAATTCACACTTTTTCGGCACACGCGGACTTGGTGCTCCACGCACCACCTTCCTCAAATTTGCCACGACCATGATAACTACCGCCATTTATTCTATTTTCAGAAGCACCCTAAATACTACTACGTTCCTGGTACATATTCCTTGTGTAAATATGTTTGTGCACACATGAATGTTGTAAATAGTTCCACAGCAGCAACTCACCTGCCAGGTGAGACCGTTCCGTGCCAACCATCCAAATTTGTACGCGAGACAAAGCGATGCAGGTATCTCACCCCATATTTTTTTTCGTAGCCTGCTCGTGGCGCGCTAGTTGGTACTGCCCCTTAGCGTACAGTTTACATTTACTTGGCAACAGATTCTTTCCCGTTTCGACCTTAAACTTTAAAAACCCACCAAATTCTTCAATATTGTATCCCATTCATTCAGTCATAATATTTAAGCTGTACAGCCTGCACGTCAGCTTCATACTGCTGTATGGTTTTTTTTTTTCTTGCATTCTTAAATGATTATTAAAAAAAATGACATGCATTAGATTGCAAAACGGTACATCGGCATTTCTATCCAATACACCCGTTAAATGTTCCTTGTTTATAAATCGTTTACAAAAAAAAATAAAATGATTGAAACGATTAAATACTTAAAATCTATGAGTAAAAGTAAAATCTCGTAGTACGGAATTCTATTTGCAAATCTTAAAAAACAAAATGGTATTTAGACAATTCATATAATTCCTTCACAAACCATTGTCAATAATTCCTTTTGACATACTTATTTCGCTAAGATTTGCCATTCAATGTACGGTATCAACTAGGTTAATTATGCATGTAAATAATTTCTTATACTTTAGTGTATGTGTGGATATTCATCCACCTTGAAGGGGAGGGATATGTAGTAAATAGCTTTTACTCTAATTTTACCCACTCTGCCTTAGAGCTTCTAACACGTAAGTTACCCGTCAGTTACTGTATACCCCAACTTAACTACCTCATTAAGGGGCGACCTCATTGGCGAATCTGTTAGAAGTCTCACAGCCAATAGGATTCGCTTATGGGTGCAGCCTGCAAAAGAAACGCAACATAATGGAGTGAGAACACGCCCACAGGAGTCAAGATCACCCAACATGATCCAGAGACATCTCTCCCCTCATTCAATATTATTTCTTTCGGCCACTTAGATCAATAAAGTTTTCCTATTATCAAGAAGAATAAAATTAATTTTCCTCTTTCGGCATGTTGTATGTATGTATGTATGTATGTATGTATGTATGTATGTATGTATGTATGTATGTATGTATGTATGTATGTATGTATGTATGTATGTATGTATGTATGTATGTATGTATGTATGTATGTATGTATGTATGTAGGTACGTAGGTATGTAGGTATGTAGGTATGTAGGTATGTAGGTGTGTATGTGTGTATGTGTGTATGTGTGTATGAGTGTAGGTATGTATGTATGTATGTATGTATATATGTATATATGTATGTATGTATGTATGTATGTATGTATGTATGTATGTATGTATGTATGTATGTATGTATGTATGTATGTATGTGTGTGTGTGTGTGTGTATGTGTGTATGTGTGTAGGTGTGTAGGTGTGTAGGTGTGTAGGTGTGTAGGTGTGTAGGTGTGTAGGTATGTATGTATGTATGTATGTATGTATGTATGTATGTATGTATGTATGTATGTATGTATGTATGTATGTATGTATGTATGTATGTATGTATGTATGTATGTATGTATGTATGTATGTATGTATGTATGTATGTATGTATGTATGTATGTATGTAGGTGTGTATGTATGTATGTATGTATGTATGTAGGTGTGTAGGTGTGTATGAATGTTTGTATGTTTGTATGTTTGTATGCATGTATGTATGTATGTATGTTTGTATGTTTGTATGTTTGTATGTTTGTATGTTTGTATGTTTGTATGTATGTTTGTATGTATGCATGTATGTATGCATGCATGTATGCATGCATGTATGCATGCATGCATGCATGTATACATGCATGCATGTTTGCATGCATGCATGTATGCATGCATGTATGTATGCATGCATGTATGTATGCATGCATGCATGCATGTATGTATGCATGCATGTATGTATGCATGTATGTATGTATGTATGTATGTATGTATGTATGTATGTATGTATGTATGTATGTATGTATGTATGTATGTATATGTATGTATGTATGTATGTATGTATGTATGTATGTATGTATGTATGTATGTATGTATGTATGTATGTATGTATGTATGTATGTATGTATGTATGTATGTATGCATGCATGCATGTATGTATGTATGTATGTATGTATGTATGTATGTATGTATGTATGTATGTATGTATGCATGCATGTATGTATGTATGTATGTATGTATGTATGTATGTATGTATGTATGTATGTATGTATGTATGTATGTATGTATGTATGTATGTATGTATGTATGTATGTATGTATGTATGTATGTATGTATGTATGTATGTATGTATGTATGTATGTATGTATATGTATGTATGTATGTATGTATATGTATGTATGTATGTATTTATGTATGTATGTATGTATGTATGTATGTATGTATGTATGTATGTATGTATGTATGTATGTATGTATGTATGTATGTATGTATGTATGTATGTATGTATGTATGTATGTATGTATATATGTAGGTAAACAGTTTTTACTTGGTTTTACCCTCTTTACCTTAAAGCGTCTGACCCGTATTGGTTGCTAAAAGCGTCAAAAAGTCCCACAAACACCTGACTTAAGTAAGGGATGCCCCCAAACAGTACCGCATGTGCATCGTTTTCCGCTATCTTACTAGTCAAACGTTGCCATTAACGCTTGTCATTCCGCGCATGGACGTTACTAATGACGAGGTCGGAAATGCTAGACCTCAATATTTCTCATGTCTAGATCTTGCTTCAGGTTTTTGTCAGGTCGGTTTGTAAAAAGATTGTCAACACTTGATTACCAAACTATAAATCCTATAAGCTGAGTATGGACTACAGCAGTCACCGTCACTGTTCCAAGAGTTGATAATGCAAGTGCTGTCAAACTGTCTCGGCAAGTTCGCGTTAGTCTACATGGATGACATTATTGAGTACTCGGGATCTTTCAGAGAGAACCTCGAATACCTTAATCATGTTTTCCAAGCACTGACCGCCGCCAATCTTAAGCTACACCACAAGCTACATGCACGCTATTCAAACAAGAGGTCAATTTCTGGGGTATGAAGCTCTCACATTCAGGCGCCCAGCCAAGCGATGAGCACCTCAAAGCCTTTAAGTCATACCTCGCACCGACAAACGTCAAAGGTGTTCGGTCATTTTTAGGATTAGTGTTTTTTTTTAGGAAATTCATACCAAACGCAGCCGACATCGCACGAACCCCTCAATGCGTTAATTAAAAAGGATGTCAAGTTCGATTGGTCGGCTAAATGCCATACACTTAAACACACCCTTACCTCTGAGTCCCCACTCGCCTACCTAGGTTTTTCTTGCCCCTTTATTTTATTTACTGACGCTTCCAGCTTCCACATCGTTTATATGTCATGGTTTAGCTCAGGTAGACGACGAATACAACGAAAGACCGGTAGGTTACCCAGGTAAGTCACTCAACACCCATGGACATTATTACTCAATAACCCATCCTGAGTTGCTTGCTGCGTTTATGGAGTGACCTATTGCGAATCGTATCTAGAAGGATCCAAATTCACATTCACGGACCATAAAGCACTGCTGTCAAATCTGACCCGCTAAGTAGACAGTGTCGATACTAGTCAGACGGGCTTTAGTGCAGCAATTCTACGATTTCGACACCAAATATCGTAAAGGTAACCTCAATTGCGACGCAGACGCCCTAAGCTGGCGGGAATATAGCCATACACGATGTCTTGGTATGTACGTATACTACTGTCCGACCGGGGCTAGCGGGAATATGACGTTACGCACTGTGTCAACGATGACGTTAAAAACGTTTTTTCCGATTTCGCTGAGGCAAATATTTCCGCATCAGGAGTCCAGTCTCCGGCTTTACTGCTTCATTGCTATTCCTTCGCAAATTTAAGGCCCCGCGGCCCCACTGATTGGCTGCTCAGCTCAAACCTGCACTTGCAGTCCCGCCCTTGTCACTCAAAACTGCCTCGCCAGTATTAGACAATCGGAGACACCCACCCCTTGCAAATGTGCATATAGATAAGGAGTTGACAGCAGCAGACCAGTCAACTTACCTTAGTGTCGGTTAATCCCCAGGAACGAGACTTTAGGTAACGTTAGGAGGTTGAGTTTAGGTAATTAGCCACAGGCGTTTATAAGCTGACCCGCAGGACAAAAAATATTTTTTTTCTTCATAATAACTCTCATTCGATGCTGCTCCAATCTTAAGGTACCGGGCGAAACAGGACTGCTGTATATCGTCCATCCAACAAGAAATTCCCAAACAATCTTTCTCATCAGAAACACATCTACAACGACTGCCATACTAAGTTTGAACATGATGACAATAAATTCCAGCAGGTGGACAAGTCACTTGCTCTTTGGCTTCTCCTCGACAAAACTCCAACCTCTGCAATGGAAAATATTATGGCAATTTTGCTGAATGTGGTAGTCATGCCTCACCTTGTGCTGACAATTTCGCCAGAGATACCTTACAGGTTAAAGTCAGCTATGGGGTTTTCACTAGCGAAGAAAGCCGAATTCACATTTTTTCGGCACACGCGAACTTGGTGCTCCACGCACCAACTTCCTCAAATTTGCCACTACCATGACAACTACCGCCGTTTATTTTCTTTTCAGACACACCCCAATACTACTACATTTGTATGTATGTATGTATGCATGCATGTATGTATGTATGTATGTATGTATGTATGTATGTATGTATGTATGTATGTATGTATGTATGTATGTATGTATGTATGTATGTATGTATGTATGTATGTATGTATGTATGTATGTATGTATGTATGTATGTATGTATGTATGTATGTATGTATGTATGTATGTATGTATGTATGTATGTATGTATGTATGTATGTATGTATGTATGTATGTATGTATGTATGTATGTATGTATCTGTGTATGCACGTGAATGAAGTTTAGCACGTGTGGGTGCCAAGCGTATGAGCTTTTGTCATATTTGTGACTACTGTCATATATTACAGCGGTCCCATCGCATCATCATGGGAATATTTATGTGATATTTACGTTCTTGTTTGCAACACTCAAATTTAGTTTTTTTTCAATTGACGCTTCAGATGGCAACTGTGAATATGGTCATCCAGATCCATTCACACCCTCAATCACCTGTCATCTCCGGAATATAACGACGTGCGCACATGCGTGCTGTGACGATTCTGCCTGTAGTGGAATGAAGATACTGAACGACGACTTCAATATCATCCTTCTTGATAAACTTCTGAACTTTTACTGCCTCGGTAAGACGAAATGCATTTTCTGGGTGGTTTATCCTTTAATTTGTCAACTTCCCTTTGCTGTTAGACATTTGAACACAAACTGCCAAGTCAAAGGGTATTTGAGGAATGTTTGTTTATTCACCGCATATTTGGGAGTAACTCACCTTCAGATTTCTGTTGTTATCTTGTCTTACAACAAACAATTGTGATACGTTATATTGAATTCGAAAAAATAATCTCTGTCATTTCATAATTCAATATTCCGATTGGCGAGTTCGATAGAATTATATTAACATCTACGATTAAAATACCTAAATACAATGACGCCTCGCTACACAGGGGTGACGTCTACCGCTGTCGGGTGTTCTTCTACACCAAGCGAGTTGACGACTACAAGTGATGAGGTGACCTCAACTCCCATAAAGTCATCTTCAAGTATGGTGTCTTCTCTCATGCAATCTACATCTACGGACCAAGTCACGAGTCCCCAGTCTACAGCCTCAACGGCTAGCATGAGGTCTATTGAGTCAACGTCTGACGTGGAAGATTTGACGGTTTCCTCAGAAGACTCAACAGTGGCCACTAGGTCTTCTGTGCGTGAAATCGAAATAAAGTCCCCTGAGACTGAGTCTTTCAGCAGCACAGCAGCGTCCATCGCGCATTCAGCAACTGAACCATTGAAGTCGTCGACTAAAGGTGATGAGGTGACCTCTGCTCCCATAAAGCTATCTTCAGGCATGGTGGGGACTTCTCTCATGGAATCTACGTCTACGGACCAAGTCACGAGATCCCAGTTTACAAACTCAATGGCTAGCATGAGGTCTATTGAGTCAATGTCTGACGTGGAATATTTGACGGTTTCCTCAGAAGACTCGACAGTGGCCACTAGTGCTTCTGTGCGTGAAATCGAAATAAAATCCCCCGAGACGGAGTCTTTCAGCAGGACAGCAACGACCATCGCGCATTCAGAAACTGAACCATGGAAGTCGTCGACTATAGGTGATGAGGTGACCTCTACTCCCATAAAGCTATCTTCAAGCATGTGGGGGACTTCTCTCATGCAATCTGCGTCTACGGACCAAGTCACGAGATCCCAGTTTACAAACTCAATGGCTAGCATGAGGTCTATTGAGTCAATGTCTGACGCTGAAGATTCGACGGTTTCCTCAGAAGACTCAACAGTCGTCATCAGTGCTTCTGTGCGTGAAATCGAAATAAAATCCTCAGAGACTGAGTCTTTC
>CM067342.1:21692629-21710455 GCA_034190875.2 Urechis unicinctus
CATTACTGGTTCAGCACTATAACGCCACTTTCAACAACGAGGTGATATTTCGACGGTGATGGATGAGGATGACTGAGATGTTTGGGCAGCTCCTTATACGTGCCAGCGTCCACAAACCCGTTGCCAAGATCGGCCAGCAAAACCAACGCCGCTGGGACGAAGATCCAGCACGATGCTCTTGAGCTACAATGTCACTGGAATCCAGCCAAGTTGGGTTACGTTAATTGTGATGTCATCTGTTTTTGCCAAGCTGATCATACATATGGCCGGCCGGGATATAGGTGACGCTAGAACTTACAATAAGATTACTGCTACCTGGTCCCTGACACCATCAATAAAGCTATTGTAACGTTCATAGCGACTGGATCAGGACAGCCAGTATTACCACGCCAATCACTTGCCTCAGAAGACCATATTAGAGAGGCATTGAAAGGCAAGTTCCGACCTTCTCTCTATAGCGAGTGTATTTCAGTTACCTGATAGCACGAAACGCATGATTACATATTTGTTTGGCGGAACCATTAGGTTTGAGCTTAACATGTCCAAATGTAAGGAATATGGTTCTTGGCAAGTGATATAAGCTCCTATGGTCTGTTGGCAATATATCTTTTATATTTATTCAATTTTAAGCTTCAATTCAGCAAAACGTTCCATCAAAAGTTATGTATTGCCTGAATACGTAGTGTGCTATGTTTTCTTATACGCAATATGTTTAGGTACGGTTGTTGTTCATGACCGGCCGCATTAGTACAGTAAAGATAATATCTGACTATTCCGCCAATGTGACGCAGTAACGCGATTAGATTATGATGTCTTGACTGAATTTTGTAAATACCCTGACACGAGGAAGACTTCGATATTCGATATTCATGACTTGCTATCATAAGCGCCTTTATGGCTACAGTATTTGTCTCAAAAGGGGTCCACTAACTTGGTAAAAAAAGCTAATCAGCTGCTGCTGAGATTAAATTTCGACAGGTGATGTTGATTTCAAACCCTGTTGTGAAATGCACTATTTGCATTCCATCTAAGGATAATTTGTAAATCCAGATGGTTAAGAGAGTATATGTGTAATACAGCGACAAGACGCTCTTGACGATATCATCAAAAGACAAGATATACTTTATGTGAGGAAAACCTCCTTAGACTGGAGCTTTTTAATATTTACCAGTATGATGCACGTGTCCACAAATGGTTCAACATTGTTCAACTACCAGTTGGATATTTCGTATATGCGGCTTTTCGTAGAGAAATTCAGCGAGATATTCCAAGGTAATTATTCCATTGAGAATAATGACGGGCTGTTGCTGCCTCACAGCCAGTCATCTGAATGTCATTCATGGAAAACGAGATTTATTAGAAACACCATCATGAATATCAAGCTCAATATCCACATTTGATAAACCACTTTATCTTCCAATCCATTAAAACTGCACAACACGTTTATTAATCGGACAAAATACTAAAATGAGGAGGGATGATGGATGGAGAGGAAATTATTGCTGGCGTCTCATATCATTTTACTTTATTTTGATACAGCTGAAATAGCAATTGGCTGCTGGTTACTGCTCTGAGACACTCGGCAGCTTCATTTTGCTTGTAAATAACATTCTAAAATAGCAGAGTAGAAACAACGTTGATGATATAGCAGAGGCACTATGGACGAAATTATCACCCAAGGAACTGATTGAGGCAGCTTTATAACTAGGCTCCAGATCAAATACATTCAAACAAAGAAGAAATATGACTCTAATTGATTAAGATTGTTTTGAAGATTCAGCATACACATATGTTTTACTGCTTTCCATCTCCATATCTCGCTGAACCCAGTATGTTGCTCGTCAGGATCCACACAAGTTCGTTGCCAGCCTTTCCAGTATGATATTAAGCGATTTATTGTACATAAGCTCCAGTTCCCAGCGGGGGACCATATGAGTAAAAACGATTTTGGCTGGAAATATGACATAAATTGTAGTAATAAAGTGCTGGTGATAAAGCATCATTAGAGCTTTGAGCATGGGATCCAATTGCTTTAGCTTTGCATCAAGTCTTCCGTGATATATTTGTATGACGTTACTCACTTACTATGCTTTTGTTTCCCACACTTAACCGTCCAAATTTTATTCAAAACTTCTGATCAACGGTCTATAAAACCTAGCATTTGCATTCAATATTAAATGTATTATCCGGGTGTGTTATACTCAGGTACGAAATTAACAACTCCTACATCAAGCAAGAGAGTGCTCCATCTGTTTTGAATTTCAATCCTAAATAGATTATTTGCATGAATCAGCTGTTGTATATCTGGATGCATCTGTAATATTATCTATATTTACTATATTCGCTGCATCAAGTCTTTGACCGTTCGTTGGTATAATCAACTGAGGTGCAGATTGTAATTGCAGCTAAAAACAAGATCGCCTATGCTTAACTGCTTTAGAATTACATATTTGGTCAATACCAACTTTAGCATTTGGCAATGGAATATATTAAAAACATGATCGTTTGAGTTTTTTTACATTTAACATCCAGCATACTCAAAAATATCAGACAAATTTGCCTTTGATGTAACACTACGATAACTTGTTGAGGGACTGACATAAATGAGTGATTCTGTAAGGTTCATAGGCTATTATATTTAGCATAATTCAACCTCTATACATAACAAATATACCCCAGTTCTTATTTGCCGGCTAAGTAAGGTTGAATCAATCAGATATGGCGTTAATATGGACGAATTAGCAACTAATATTATCCCAGTAAAAATTAGCGCATCAAATCATTTCCGAAATTGCACGCTGGTAGTTTTGTCACCGGCATTACAATCAGCATTTTAAGATTGTGATGAAATTGCATTAAGTTGTGACGCTCAATTCTCATTTGTGATCAGCTACATGTCGGTCTTGGCCGATGATAAGTTAGGTAGATTTATCTGTAAACCTTATTGTATTTTACCGATTAATTATTCATATCACAAAACAAAGTATTGCATAACAATCAATGAGGTCGTAATCAGCTTCCTGCGAATCCCCCGTAGTCATTCACACAATACAAATTGCCTAATATTGTTGGAAAAGGGCACATTTCCAGGGTACACGCACATATACATGAGCACTGTATGATTGCTCAATAGAATCATTTATCATTGAAAGGGATATCCTTGGTGTGTATATTATATTAGAGGAATGTAGGGTTCGTTTGCGCAAAGGTATTTTCTGTACACGTTAACAACGTAGTTATATACAGAGTTTGGCGCGCTTTATTGCTTCATAATTCAATACATTAACGTTCCAGTGACAGGGACATACAGCATGGCGCAGGAAACTGTTGTTTCTCAGGAGAGCCACGCTACGAGAAAGAAGTACTTGAACTCTCTCTTGGGAATGGATGCTGCCTTCCGCGATGTAGTTAATGGCCTGAGGTCGGGCTTAACAAAAAGTTTTTCCTTGTGAGCTTAGCGATGTATAATTCCTTGCAACGGCAAGACACGGCGCAAGAGGCACTGTCTCTAAGAGAATAAACATGTATATGCAAGTGATAGGGGCGTATCACTTTTACAGCAAGAAATGTCGAAAAAGGATGTTTGTTGTGTTTTCATAACACAGACACTGTGCTGTACAAGCGAGAATGACGAACAACCAATGTTCCTATATAATGCATGTCACGCTGATTACACATGCAGGCGCTACCTATCATCATCATCATCAGTAAATGAATGGCCAAACAAGCAGTACCCTCTAGTCCCTTAATTTGCATTCACTGCCTTACAGCTACGTTCCACTAACGGCAACTTTGGTTTTTATTATTCACCACGTGTCTCATCTACCTCATTAATAAGCCTTTCTATAATCCAGCTATGCATCAACCCACGCAACATTTGCTTCATTTGGCAAGAGACTGACGTCTGAGGTTGTTCGTTTATGCTTTCATACACTGCTCCTTATTCCACGCTATTAAAAACACATTTACCTGACGATGCATGAATAGTGCCGTTTTTCATCAAATATAGAACGACAGCTTATAATTTTATCACATCTAGTACTAAAACCAGACGGCGAATTATCTTCTTCTTTAATGGGCGTAGAGTATAAAAACAAAGACTCGATTTGAGAGTGCCGAGCTAACAAATCCTATTCAACCCATTACTTCTTATATTCATTTGATCACTGTTTATTATGACATTGATATAACTTTAATCACGCTGATCTAACGGCCAATGTAGTTGCCTATTCTTGTAATACGAATGAAACTCGGATTCATCGCTGTACCAACAACGACAGGTTGAGGATTGGTTACATCACATTATATTACAGCACTCTAGAGTTTCTTGACATCGTCACCTACATGCTTGTCTTCTCGTTATCAACCCTTATAACTACGGATATTGGCCACCGACTTGTACGTGTATGTTCGTCTTTGAGATGGCTACACGCATAAGTTTAATGTGATAACCGTGATATTTGAATACCGAGAACAGTCATTAACGCTGTTGCCACCTGGCTACCGCACTAGTAACTTACATCAGACAAACATGTTAAGGAGTCATTGAGTGGCAAATACCATTCTACTTGAAACAGAGTAGTAATTTGCATCCTGTTAGACAAAATCGGACCAAGCGTACTGGCTTTTAGTTCTCTGATAAATATGAACAAGGTCTAATGTCCCTCTGAAATAGCTACTCTGGCAATATGTGTAATATTTTCACTCAATTTGCAGCTATACGCAAACAAATATTATCATCAGATGCGTGTCGTTCCTGAATATGCACTTTTGTATTCTAATGCAAGATTATGTTATTCTATGTGCCCATGGTCGTCTACACATTCTTCCAAATGGTGCCCTATTGAACCGACCACGTGATGCTATGAGACTGTTTATGCAGTATTTGGCGCCGTTAGACAATTAGATTACGCTGTCTTGATTTAATTTGGAAGATGACCAGACATGAATATGACCTATACTACATTTCGTATTCATGACTTGTCAGCGCCATCATGGCTACCCTGTGGTCCTGGAAAGAGGTCGCCAACTTTTTGTTTACGAATCTGCGGATGTTGATTATTTGACGCCAACCTTTTAATGAAGCGCACGACAATCATGATATATGGCTTGTTTTCATAATAAGGGTAGTGATGCATTCCTGCAGTATCGTCCTGAGAATGGGCTATCTTCTCGTTTCGACGATCACCGACAGCACAACTCCATCGGTTAAATGTCCATATGAAACAACATATGGCTCTTTTTATAACATTGCACGGAAATAACGCAATGTCTAGACACATAATCGTCGTGTTGTTTGTGACCAGTGCCAAAAGAGTCTAATTCCGTCTTGCTTTCTGTGCCAAGTTGTCTAAGTGGTTATACTGCGGCTATGATAGCGAGGTCCCGTTATTTTTAAGTTTGATCTGGGCTGGTAGGTTGAGAATGCATACTCTAATATACCGCTTATTAAAGGGTTAATCATTAACAATTATTAAGATAAGTGATACGTTCTTTACGACCATCATATTCCTGGGAAAACGAATAACCTTCAGGCATACTTTCACCAGGCAAGGAAATAAACGGCAGCTGCAAGTAATGGCTCAATAAAACAATTCCAAAATGTCAGGGATACCATGGATTTGTAATAACTGTGGGGAAATATGAAAAAAGCTTTCATGATGGGTGTAACTGCGCACAGACAATCCCTGGTTAGCATGGTGTCTACAGTGTCGTCCTGAGAATGGGCCATTTTCTTGTTTCGACGATCATCGCCAGCAAAACTCAAGGTCCATATGAAACTACATATGGCAATGGCGAAGTCTCAATTTCGGACATTGTGCCGCTTTTACAATTAACCTAAGAGTAAACTTTTTACGTATTGTATACGCAGTGAGAACAGCATTGTTAATAAATAATGATTCATGTCTTTAACCACAAGGTCTTCGGTGAGCTGTATTAATGAATTCGATACACATAAAATATTCTGCCTGGCTGATTCAGCACCTATGATATTCATCAACGTTGTAGCCTTGAGCAGATCACGTGCGGTGTAGGTTTTATATGTAACTTTCGATTTTCTCATTAATTGCTACACTCTATTACTTCACATTCAACTTTTATTTAAGAAGCAACTGAATCGGAGCTTATCCATGTAATTGCCATGAGTCGTAATCGTCCCATATCAAACCAATCTTTATTTACATCGCCTTTATGTAAACGAATACAACCAAATGCAAGCATCGGATGTACAATTCCCAACATTTCCTACAATGCTGAAATGTGTATATTGCTACTGTTTTATGACTGTAGTTCATATGCTGACATTTACCAGCAACCTTAATACTTTCTCATCAGGTATTGCTCAGGGGTGTACGTACCTAGGCATCAATTCGACAATATATTCCTAGAATTGTCAAACCTATAATATTTAAAGGTCACAAATATTGTCAATGTGTTGTTTGCTCGTTTAGTATACTGTTGCGACCTCACTGCCTTAAGGCTGCTAAATAATTATTCTATCATAAACATCACAGAGTTGATTCCAATGAATTCAGTCAAGCCAATCATAGAGCTAATTAGTTAGCTTGAACAGCAGAACGTGACGGTATGCCTAAAGGCAACAGCCAAAGATGCAAAAGTGGCAAAATATGCATTATCGACCACTGGTAACAAATACAATGATACCTTATGCTACTAGCGTTCATTAATACTGCTGAATGGAAGAAATGATCGTATGTGGTAAAACTTTCCCTTGTAATCCATTAATTAGAATAAAAAAAACACATTTGTATATGAATAACAGACCATGAATCACCATACAAACTATTTCATATACGCTGCTTTGCAGTTACATCCCATTTACAATACCCTGTTCTCCATTGTTATTCAACAATTATTTTTTATAGAAGAGAATTGTAAATCCTAATATTTTGTCCTGTCTTTGTGCGGAAATATGGTTCTGTTACCTGGTCACCAGACAGTATTTAGATACTCAGTTGCAATCATGTTCTCAACACATTACTAACAGCAATAGAGCTATGTATACATGTTTTAACTAGTTCCCCGGATATTTGATTATACACTCACTCAAAAACATGGTGCAATGATCAACAAATCTGCTCCTAGAAACGTCTAACATGCATATTCATAAACAGGCATCGTTGAACGAACAATTATTAAAAGCACCAGTGTTTCGAGAACAAGAATATTTGCCATGCGTTTTATGCAATAAAAAGGTTTTACAACCACACACCAACACATAATTGCGCCACTAGGCCTGACGGTCCACAACCGATTTGAATTAATTTATGCTCAGCTACTCATCCCAACGGACGAAAATTTTGCAATTAGCAGATGATCAAGAGGTGTGCTGTTGTTGCTATCAATGAGTGGCTTGGGAGTTCACATAACAGCAAAAAATACCCCTTCTGCCTAGAGAGCAAAGGTACAGGGGAGCTTTAATTGCTTGGCCCATGGCACTCTACATTTACTATAACTACTGACCGACAAAACGTACCTGCAAACGAGATCAGACCCTGCCGTCTCAACCACTAGTGCTGTCTCGTTTTTCCCATATTAACACTAGTATATTGCACATAGAATAATTTGACTCAATCAAGTAATATATTTAAAAAAGTTTAAGTTGTCTTCTCATGCAAACAATGGGTTCCATAGTGTTAGGTCTGTAGTGAGAATAACATACATAGTGGACTGGTGCATACCACTTCAAGGGCGAATCTTATTGATGAGGCGAGGTGAGGCATACAATGAATAACAAGTTTAAATAGTGAATAGTTAATGGGACGTGGCTGTAGCGCAGAGAATGCAAAAGAGCATTCATCGTAGTCTGCCGTTTAAGCACATATAAGGGCAATGGAAATTTTACACTAGGACGATAAGCCGTGAACTAAGAAGAAAAATGTCATATTCGTTGGCACGTAACGCTAATGAACAATATATATATATATATCGTTTTGGTATATTGGTCATTCTTAGCAGCGAACATAGGCTGTGAAAAAGCAGATTACGTCTTATCCTAAGTGGTTAGTTTCATTCCGAAGATACATTATCAGCGGCGTGAATAAAGAAATAAGAAAATTCTTTAAAAAAAGATTTCATTAGAAATTGCTTGTTTTGTATGATGACGCCAAGAGTGTGGTAAATTTAGAGTATATTTAAAACATATGAGTAGCTCGTAAACTCTTTGGCATCAGTATTGAGTAATAAGTATACACCTATTGGCCCATGTTAAACTAGTTAACCGGACTCTATTAAAGCAGCAGAAAGACCAAGTACGATAACTGGTATTTAAATCGAGGCGACGTGTGACTCTATTAGTCCAGCCCAGCTCGATGTGTGACTCCATTAGCCCAGTCCCAAAATAACACATAATGTAGTTGGTAACGGCATACAATTTCACTGAATAGAAATGCTGTAGCAATATATATATATATATATATATATATATATATATATATAGATATATATATATATATATATATCTATATATATATATATATATATATATATATATATATATATATATATATCTATATATATATATATATATATCTCTATATATATAGAGACTCTATCCTATATATATCTCTCTCTATATATATATCTCTCTATATCTCTCTATCTCTCTCTCTCTCTATATCTCTCTCTCTATCTCTCTCTCTATCTCTCTCTATCTCTCTATATCTATATATATATATATATATCTATCTATATATATATATATCTGCATGTTATTCGAATTACATGTAACCATTGAACTATCCTGTAGTGTTTTAGTGGGTTTGAGAGAATGAACGTTCTGTCGAATCTCGTTTGTTTGATTATAACGATACACTAAGTAACTCTTGCCGAACTACTCTGGATTATCATGGGATTATCATAATTATTCCCATTTCAATGTTCATTTGGGAGAATGAGAATTTCCAGTGTTGTATTTGTCCCAGAATATAAGATTACTAGGGACTTTGAAAGAAATTAACATATTATTGTTCTGCCTATAGAAATTTGGCATTATTTATGTGTCTGTTATAATCATTCAAATGTTCGCAAATTCATTGACATTTCACAACACCTGACATTCTCTGATGAAGCATTATAACTTCACTTCTTCCCCTCACGACATAACGTGACAGTCTCTGATGCAGTTCTATAACTTCACTTCTTCCCCTCACGACATCACGTGACAGTCTCTGATGCAGTTCTATAACTTCACTTCTTCCCCTCACGACAGCACGTGACAGTCTCTGATGCAGCTCTTCAACTTGGCTACTGTGCTTCCTTACATCACGTGACAGTCTTTGATACAGTTCTTCGACACAGCCTCTTCCCCTCGCGACATCACGTGACAGCCTCTGATGCAGTTCTTTAACGTCGCTGCGGTCCTTCCCGACATCACGTGACAATCTGACGCAGTTATTTGGCTTTGCAACTGTCCTTTGCAACAAAATCACCTGTCTGATCAACTTGCATTGCCAGTCAACTGAATTGAACAAGACAAATTAATGATTTCATTTAATTTGTTGTTGCATATTTTCTCACTTACACTCTCTCCTTTTTTCACTGTCACAATCTCAATGTCTCCCTTTCCTCCCCCCCCTACCTCACTCACTCTCCCACACTCTCTCTCTCTCACCTTCTCTCTCTTTTTCTCCCTTCCTCTCCCTCCCTCTCACTCACTCTCACTCTCTCTCCCACTCTCTCTCACTCTATCTCTCACTCACTCTCTCTCACTCTCAATCTCGCTAACTCTCACTCACTCTCACTCATTCTCTCTCACTCTCTCCCACACTCTCTCACTCTTTTATCTCTCACTAACACTTTCTTCTCTTTCTCTGTTTCGCACACAAACTCTCTCGGTCTCTCACTCTATCTCACTCACCCTCTTAATTCACTCACTCTCACTCACTGTCTCTCACTCTTCTTATTCTCTCACTCTCTACTCTCACATTCTCACTCACTCTCACTCTCTCACTCACTTTCTCACACTCACATACTTTCTCACTTACTCTCTCATACTCACTCTCTCACACTCACTTTCTTACTCTCTTCCACTCGCACTCTCTTCCACTTTCAATCACTCTCTCAATCTCAACTCTCTCACTCTTTACTCTCTCACTTTTTCACTCTTCCCCTTTCTCACTCTCTGCAACTCTCTCCCACTCTCCCCATCATCCCCTCTACGCCTAATCACAGTCTCCCACTCTCACTTTCCCACTCCCACTCTGCCTCACCAACTCCACTCTCCACTCGCACTCTCCCACTCGCACTCTGCCTCTCCCAATCCACTCTCCTACTCGCACTCTCCCGTTCGCACTCTGCCTCTCCCACTACACTCTCCTACTCCACTCTCCCGCTCCACTATCCCAACCCACTCCACTCTCTTACTCCACTCTCTACCTCTGCCTCTCCCTCTCTCTCTCTGCTCTCCCTCCATACCATTCTACTCCTCCCTATCTTGCTCTCTTTCTTTTACTCTCTGTCTCTCTCACTCACTCACTCTCACACTCTCACACTCTCTCTTTCACACACTCTCTTACTTTCTCTGTTTCTCTGTTTCTCTGTATCTAACTCTATCACTCTTACTTCCTCTTTCTCTCTTTTTATCTCTCTCTTACTCTTTCTATCCCTCTCACTCATACTCATTCTCTCTCACTCTTTCTCCCTCACTTTCTCTCTCGCTCCATTCTAACTTACGTTCTCTCTTTCTCCCATTCTCTCTTTCTCTCTCTCACTCTCCCTCAGTCTCCATACCTCCCTCTCCCACTATCTCTTTTTCTTTTTCTCTCCCTTCCTCGCTCACTCGCTCTGCATCATTGTCTTACTCTGCCTAGCTCGCTCTGCCTCTCTCTCCCTTCGTTTCAATCTCTCTCTTCCTCTTTCTCTCTTACTCTCTCCCTCTTACTTTCTTTCTTTCTCACTCACTAACTCTCACACTCTTACTCTTTTTCTCTTTATTTTACTCTCTCTCTGTCTTTTTCCCTCTCCCTTACTCTTTCTTTCATTCTATCTCGCTTACCTATACTCTTTCTCTCTAGCTCGTTCTCTCTCACTTTCTCTTTCGCTCCTATCTAACGTTCGTTTCTTCTTTCTCCTTTTCTCTCTCTCTTTCTCTCTCTCATAACTCCCTCTCCCATTGTCTCTCATTCTTTTTCTCTCCCATCATCGCTCCCTCGCTCTGATTCAGTGTCTCGCTCTGCCTCTCGATCTCTACTCCTTTCACTATCTATCTTCCTCTCTCTCTCTCCCTTCTCTCTCTACCATTCTACTCCTCTCTTACTCTCTTTCTCTCTTTCTCACTCTCACACTCACACCCTCGTACTCTCACACTCATACTCATTGTCTCTCTATCACACTCTCTCAGCCGCTCTTTCTCACATAATCTCACTGTCGCCCTTTCACTCTCTCTCTTACTCTCTCACCCTTGTTCTCTCTTTTACTCTCTTTCTCTTACTCTCTCTATCTTACTCTCTCTCTCTTTCTCTCTTTCTCTCTTACTCTCCCTCTTACTCTCCCTCTTACTCTCTCTCTCTTTCTCTCCCTTACTTTCTCTTTCTCTTACTTTCTCTTTCTCTTACTCTCTCTATCTCTTACTCTCTCTATCTCTTACTCTCACTCTCTTATTCTCTCTTCTTTTTCTCTTTTTTATACTCTTCCTATCTCTCTTACTCATATTCTTTCGCTCTCGCTCGTTTCTCATCCCTTTCCGTCTCATTCTGGCACTGTCGTTCGCCCTGACTCACTCTGAATATTGTGCTGCCTCTCTCTCACTCTCTCTCTCCTTCTACCTCTCTTTGTCTGCCAATCGCTCTGCAGTCATCTCTGTTTGTCTGCCTCTGTCTCTCTCTTTCTATCACTAGCTGTACCTCTCTCTCTGTCTCGTTCTGCCTCTCTATGCTTCTCTCTCTGCCACTCTCTCTGCCTTTCTCCCTCTACTTCTCCCTTTCTCTCTGCCTCTCTATTCACCTCCCTCCCTCCCTCACTCCCTAATCCCTCCCTAACTCCCTCCAACCCTCCCTCCCTCCCTCCCTCTCTCTCTCTCTAGCTCTGTCTCTCTCGCGCTCTGTCTCTCTCTTTTGATCTGCTCCCCTCTCTCTTTTGCTCTCTCTGTCGCTCTGCCTATCTCGTTCTCGTTCTGCCTCTCTCTCGGCCTCTCTCTCACTGCCCGTCTCTCTCTGCCTCTCTCTCACATCCTCTCTCTGTCTCTCTCTCTGTGCCTGTCTTTCGTTGCCTCTCTCTCTCCCTCACTCTCTCTCTGCCTCTCTCTCTCTCTGCTTCATTCTCTCTCTGCCTCTTTCTCTCTTTGCCTCTCTCTGCATCTCTCTCTCTGCCCGTCTGTCTCGGCTCTTTTCTCTCTGCATCTCTCTCTCTCAGCCCCTCTCTCTGCCTCTCTCTCTCTGTGTCTGTCTTTTTTGGCTCTCTCTCTCTCGGTCTCTCTCTCTGCCTCTCTCTGCCTCTCCCTCTGTGTTTTTCTCCCTGCCTCTCTCTCTGCCTCCCCCTTTCCGCTTATCTCTATCTTTCCATCTACCTCGCTCTCCTTGCCTCTCTATCTCTCTCTCGCTGTGCCTCTCTCGCTCTCTCTGTCACTTTGCCTCTATCTCTCTCTCTCTAGCTCGCTCTGTCTCCGTTTCTCTGTCTCTCTCTCTTGCTCTGCCTCTCTCTCTCTCTGCCCCTCTCTTGCTCTGTCCCTCTCTCCCATTAAGGTTACCTCATTGTGGGACTGAGGCATACATGACATTAGTCAAGATGGAATTGTTCTCGGTGAAACATGTTTGTGTTCCCACAGAACGGGTTGTTTCTTTGTTGGTCGTCGTTGATCATAGACTCCAAGAAATGAAACCGAAATGGCAATTTTGAACTAGCATATTATTGTGGCTTTGCTGAAATAAATCTAACAATTTTGACAGAAAGCAGCTTCTGTTTACTGTAAAATGGGCGTTCGTCTGCATAACAATCCACTATATCCATACCATTACATAACTGAAATATTGATTTATGTTATGTGTTTATCGCCGATAAAGCCCAACAGATCATTGGCATTTGATTGATGAGCTACTTTCATTAGACACAACTTGATCATTACTCTATGACGTAGAACAAAATGAAAATCTTTAAATGGAACAGACAATATGATGAATTGTACTTATTTATATTCAACCACATTATTTTACTTGAGTGATGTTTCCAGTGTCAGTTTTATGCCTTTCAACTGGAAAGCTCTGTGCTACATTTATGACAGAAAACAGTTAGTGACACAACCATCAGCCTATGAAAAGCTTTAAACCTACATGTGGTATAATGCTTCAAGCCACACGAGTTCCATCACATATGTCGACGTCGTTCTTTGACTCATATTGATGCTGAGATCATCGTCAAACCCGTTACTCTGTGTCAAATGATCTGAAAACTTACAATGTTTTGCGTTTATTTTATGACCCAATTCGTTAACTCAGTTGATACAATGAAGGTGACGCCGGCAAAGAACGATCCTCGCGTTGGTGCCTCATCTATACTGAATGCATATGCGTCCTCAATAGTTTCTAAGATAACATAGACAGTGTGACACATTTCAGTGTCGGTGTAACACCTCTGAGATAAGACCGATCCACTGCTTAAAATGAATGACAATGGGTGAAATGAAAGGAGTGACCGTAGTTCAAAGCACTGGATTACAATTGCTACATACGTTTGCAGGTTTTCTTGTGTTTTTGTTGATCTATCAATCAGCATCATACAATACATGGCGACTTGATCCTTGTGACTCAATGACGTCGTTTTTCAAGCATCCTGAAATGTTTATGAAGGGGGTATCTCTGATCGTAGTCGAGCGATATTGAATAGCTTTCACTGCCAGGCAGTAAAACACTATAAACTGCATATGACATAATTCATCTTATTGTCAAGTGCTCAAACAAGCTTCACAATACGGGAGTAGGACTAATATATCAGTCCAAAAAAGCTTTGGCAGTGATTTTGAAAGAAGGTATAAAAAGACTGATCTATAATGCATAACACATAGCAATATATGCCCCATCACATTGGTGAACGCCTTACATAACAGTCTACTGATGCGTTAGTGGTGACCTGATTTATATGCATGACACATAACTATCTTTACTTTTTTGCGCACTAATAAACAACGATTTACCTCTCTTGTAGTCGATGTTTGCCATGGTAACATGTATATTATTAGGTACACGATCACAAGGAAGCCACTTGTTTAGTTTGCTGCTGTCTGCATACAACCTATAGCAGACCGCTATCGTTCACGTTCATATCAACACGATGCACCTGATAAAAGTAAACCACCCGTGGCTTATCTTAATTGTTCTACTGTCGTGCCCAGATTGCGCAGGTAAGTAACATTCAAGTTCACTTTAACGGGAGTCATTCAAGCACCAACAAGTGTATGCTAACATGCAAGGCAAAGATTATGGATGGGAATTGTGCATTTTGAATTTCTTATCAACTTTTACCTAATGTCTGTCACAAAGTATTTAGAAAGAGTTAACCTCTGTTTAACTGTCTCCTTGATACATTTTATTTTACAGTTGGTAATCTAGAGTGGCCAATGATTGGTGAACATCACATTGCAAGCTGCAACCTGTCAGTCGATACGTTAGCGACATGTCAAGCTGCCTGCTGCTCTAATAGCACGTGTCAAGGGATAGGTGTCCCTGAACTCTCATCCCGTCACATGGCGTTGTATGACAAACAGAACAAGACTGGTGGGTAAACATGTAGTGTTCGTCATGAATACCAACCAACTATGGTTACTTGGAACAGTCATGTATAACGAGAGCGCGCGTCTTAAGAAGAATTTAATTAAGAAGCGAATATATTATAGCCTCATATTAGAATACATCAATTGAACCCATTCATTATTTGTTGATCGATATTCGCTTTGTCAAATAAGACGACATTGACTGTGATAATGTCATGTGTTCTCAAGAGGGGAGCTGCGATTGGACTGAAAGTATCATCGACACAAGCTATCCCTTATGTACCCAGGCATTCTCGATTACCTCATGCCAGAAAGAATGCTGTAACTCATCTGCTTGTCTGGGATATTGGTTCACCTCCATTGATGGATATTACGCGCCATCTATAAAGACAGGCATCCGACGTCCAAGTATGCATTAAAATCATCTTCCTGTTTGTAACCTTTCATTACCTGATTACTGAGCTTATATATGTATGTATGTATGTATGTATGTATGTATGTATGTATGTATGTATGTATGTATGTATGTATGTATGTATGTATGTATGTATGTATGTATGTATGTATGTATGTATGTATGTATGTATGTATGTATGTATGTATGTATGTATGTATGTATGTATGTATGTATGTATATATGCATGTATGTATGTATGTATGTATGTATGTATGTATGTATGTATGTATGTATGTATGTATGTATGTATGTATGTATGTATGTATGTATGTATGTATGTATGTATGTATGTATGTATGTATGTATGTATGTATGTATGTATGTATGTATGTATGTATGTATGTATGTATGTATGTATGTATGTATGTATGTATGTATGTATGTATGTATGTATGTATGTATGTATGTATGTATGTATGTATGTATGTATGTATGTTATGTATGTATGTATGTATGTATGTATGTATGTATGTATGTATGTATGTATGTATGTATGTATGTATGTATGTATGTATGTATGTATGTATGTATGTATGTATGTATGTATGTATGTATGTATGAAGGTACGTACGTACGTACGTTTGTATGTACGTACGTACGTATGTATGTATTTTGTGTACATGAGTGTAGGTATGCAGTTGGGTATGCATACGTTTTGGGTTTCTTGCGTATCAGCTTTCGTCATTTCTTTGTGGCCACTGCCATTCATTACAGCGGTCTCGTCAGATTATCGATCGGAATATTTATTTGATAGTTACATTAAGGGTTGCAATAGTTTGATATAGAAGTTGAAACTACTCAAAACTACCCAAAAAGTTTATTTTTGTTAACTTTACGCTGCAGATGGTAACTGTGGATATAGCAGTCAAATAGATTTCACACCCTTAATTACCTGTCATCTCCGAAACATAGCGAGATGCGCACATGCGTGCTGTGATGATTCTGCCTGTAGTGAAATGAAGATACCGAACAACGACGACAAAATCATACTTCTTGATAAAAGACTGAACCTTCACTGCCTCGGTAAGAAGAAATTCATTTTATGGGCGGTTTATCCTTTAATTGGTCAACTTGCCTTTGTTATCAGACAATTGAACACAAACTGTCGGGTCAAAGGGTATTTGAGGAATGTTTGTTTATTCGCTGTATATTTGGGATTAATTCAGCTTGAGATTTCTGTTGGTATCTTGTCTTACAACAAACAATTGTGATACGTTATATTGAATTCGAAAAAAAAAATCTCTGTAATTTCATAATTCACTATATCAATTGGCGATTTTGATACCGTTAAATTGACATCTACGATTAAAACATATAAATACAATGACGCCTCGCTAAACAGAGGTGACGTCTACCGCTGTCGGGTGTTCTTCTACACATAGCAAGATGGCGATTCTGGGTGATGAGGTGACCTCAACTCCACAAAAGCTATCTTCAGGCAAGGAGACGACTTCTCTCACGCAATCTACGTCGATGGACCAAGTCACGAGTTCCCAGTTTACAACCTCAACGTCAATGTCTGACGTGGAAGATTTGACGGTATCCGCAGAAGACTCGACAGTGGCAACTAGTGCTTCTGTGCGTGAAATCGAAAAAAAATCCCCCAAGACTGAATCTTTCAGTAACACAACAGCGTCCATTGCGACTCCAGCAACTGAACCATGGAAGTCGTCGGCATTTATGCAACCATCTCAAACACCCTTGACAACTTCACGTGAACTTAATGGAAACAGTGAGTTTTAATAAAGTGATTCATCCAAACGACGAATTATATATACATATAAAGATCTTTTCTATCTTACAGACAGCTTCCTTAATTGGGGTGAAAAATACAGCAGCGACTGCTCTAGGACTTGTGGTGGAGGATTCAAGGTCACATTGTATTTGTGTGACAGTACAACTAACACCGCATGTGATAAAACTTTGGTTCACCCCTCGCGAACATTACGTAAGTTTAATATCCATAGATATGATTTCTTTGAGTTTTATAGTAACGAACGTCTTGTCTGCGATGAATCACACTTCAAGATTTTCAATGACACTCACATTCTTATATCGAATCTACTACAGACTATGCCTTCTACGCCACTGAGTGCAACACAGAATTGTGTCCCATTGATTGCGTATGGGTAGCGTGGAACCCATGGAGTCCTTGTTCGTCATCTTGTGGTCGAGGAACCCAACGAAGAGCGCGATTGGCAGACGGACCTTACCTTGATGGTCAGCAATGTCAGGGGCGCTCGAATGAGGCCAAAATGTGCGAGATAGATGTCTGTCTGAATGGTGGGTGCAATGTGTCCTGTTTGTTAAAATATGAGACCCATGTAAGCATATGTTCGGCGTCTTAGGGAAGTTGTTAATTAATGGCGTCTTGTCATGTTTGTCAGGGGCCACTGTAACGATCAGCCAACCAGTTATCACCGCTGCTGATAAACGATTATCAGCGCAGAGCATCGGGGCGATTTCCCTTTTCCTTTTGATTCTACCGTTCATCTTGATCTGTCTTAGTGACATGCCAACGATCTACAAAAGTTGCTTCAGAAATGGCAAACGACTTAAAAACATAAAAAGACAAAAAAGACAAAAAAACAAATAATTGCAATTGAAAATAGATGATTTGTGAAAACTGAATCATCAACGCGATACT
>CM067342.1:21718307-21780807 GCA_034190875.2 Urechis unicinctus
CGTCAAAGGTGTTCGGTCACTTTTAGGATTAGTGTTTTTTTAGGAAATTCATACCAAACGCAGCCGACATCGCACAAACCCCTCAATGCGTTAATTAAAAAGGATGTCAAGTTCGATTGGTCGGCTAAATGCCATACACTTCGACACACCCTTACCTCTGAGTCCCCACTCGCCTACCTAGGTTTTTCTTGCCCCTTTGTTTTATTTACTGACGCTTCCAGCTTCCACATCGTTTATAGGTCATGGTTTAGCTCAGGTAGACGACGAATACAACGAAAGACCGGTAGGTTACCCAGGTAAGTCACTCAACACCCATGAACATTATTACTCAATAACCTATCCTGAGTTGCTTGCTGCGTTTATGGAGTGACCTATTGCGAATCGTATCTAGAAGGATCCAAATTCACATTAATTACGGACCATAAAGCACTGCTGTCAAATCTGACCCGCTAAGTAGACAGTGTCGATACTAGTCAGACGGGTTTTAGTGCTGCAATTCTACGATTTCGACACCAAATATCGTAAAGGTAACCTCAATTGCGACGCAGACGCCCTAAGCTGGCGGGAATATAGCCATACACGATGTCTTGGTATGTACGTATACTACTGTCCGACCGGGGCTAGCGGGAATATGACGTTACGCACTGTGTCAACGATGACGTTAAAAACGTTTTTTCCGATTTCGCTGAGGCAAATATTTCCGCATCAGGAGTCCAGTCTCCGGCTTTACTGCTTCATTGCTATTCCTTCGCAAATTTAAGGCCCCGCGGCCCCACTGATTGGCTGCTCAGCTCAAACCTGCACTTGCAGTCCCGCCCTTGTCACTCAAAACTGCCTCGTCAGTATAAGGCAATCGGAGACACCCACCCCCTTGCCAATGTGCATATAGCAATGGGGTTTACAGCAGTCGACCAGTCAACTTACCCTTGTAATTTGTTAGTTAATCCCCAGGAACGAGACTTAAGGTAACGTTAGGAGGTTGAGCCTAGGTAATTAGTCACTGGCGGCTATAAGCTGACCCGCAGGTGGACAAGTCCCTTGCTCTTTGGCTTCTCCTCGACAAAACTCCAACCTCTGCAATGGAAAATATTATGGCAATTTGGCATGAATGTGGTAGTCATGCCTCACCTTGTGCTGACAATCTCGCCAGAGATACCGTACAGGTTAAAGTCAACTATGGGGTTTTCACTAGAGAAGAAGGCCGAATTCACATTTTTTCGGCACACGCGGACTTGGTGCTCCACGCACCAATTTCCTCAAATTTGCCACTACCATGACAACTACCGCCGTTTATTTTCTTTTCAGACACACCCCAATACTACTACGTTTGCTTGTGCATATTCCCTGTGTGAATATGTTTGTGCACACATAAATGTTGTAAATAGTTCCACAGCATCAACCCACCTGCCAGGTGAGACCGCTCCGTGCCAACCATCCAAATTTGTACGCGAAACAAAGCGATGCAGGTATCTCACCCCATATTTTCTTTCGTATCCTGCTCGCGGCGCGCTAGTTGGTGCTGCCCCCTAGCGCACAGTTTACATTTACTTGGCAACAGATTCTTTCCCGTTTCGATCTCAAACTTTAAAACACACCAAATTCTGCAATATCGTTTCCCATTCATTCAGTCATAATATTTAAGCTGTACAGCCTGCACGTCAGCTTTATACTGCTGCGCGTGTTTTTCATGCATTCTTAAATGATTATTTATTTTCGGCCCTACACCTTTGTTTATGTGTTTCATTCAACTCGAAACCAAAGTCGACAGAACCAGAATCGACATATGTATGTATGTATGTATGTATGTATGTATGTATGTATGTATGTATGTATGTATGTATGTATGTAGTATGTATGTAGGTGTGTATGTATGTATGTATGTATGTATGTAGTATGTATGTTTGTGTGTGTGTTTGTATGTATGTATGTATGTATGTATGTATGTATGTATGTATGTATGTATGTATGTATGTATGTATGAATGTATGTATGTATGTATGTATGTATGTATGTATGTTGTATGTATGTATGTATGTATGTAGGTAGGTATTTATATATGTATGTATGTATGTATGTATGTATGTATGTATGTATGTATGTATGTATGTATGTATGTATGTATGTATGTATGTATGTATGTATGTATGTATGTATGTATGTATGTATGTATGTATTTATATGTATGTATGTTTGTTTGTATGTATTTATGTATGCATGTATGTATGTATGTATGTATGTATGTATGTATGTATGTATGTATGTATGTATGTATGTATGTATGTATGTATGTATGTATGTATGTATGTATGTAGTATGTATGTTATGTAGTATGTATGTGTATGTATGTATGTATGTATGTATGTATGTATGTATGTATGTTGTATGTATGTATGTATGTATGTATGTATGTATGTATGTCCGGTGTATGTATGTATGTATGTATGTATGTATGTATGTATGTAGGTATGTATGTATGTATGATATATGTATGTATGTATGTATGTATGTCTGTATGTATGTGTTGTATGTATGTATGTATGTATTAGATGTATGTATGTATGTATGTATGTATGTATGTATGTATGTATGTATGTATGTATGTATGTATGTATGTATGTATGTAGGTATGTCTGTATGTGTATGTATGTTGTGATGTATGTATGTATGTATGTATGTATGTATGTATTGTATGTATCTGTGTATGCACGTGAATGAAGTTATGCACATGTGGGCGCCTGGCGTATGAGCTTTTGTCATATTTGTGACTAGTGCCATCTAATACAGCGCCCATCGCATCATCATGGGAATATTTAAGAGATATTTACGTTCATGTTTGCATCTACTCAAAACTAAGGTTTATTTTTTTTCAATTTACGCTTCAGGCGGGAACTGTGAATTTCAGCATTTAGATCATTCACACCCTCAATTACATGTCATCTCCGGAATATAACGACGTGCGCACATGCGTGCTGTGATGATTCTGCCTGTAGTGGAATGAAGATACATAACGACGACGACATCATACTTCTTGATAAACGTCTGAACCTTTACTGCCTCGGTAAGACGAAATGCATTATTTCTGGAGATTTCTCCTTTAATTGGTCAACTTGCCTTTGTTAATAGACATTTGAACACAAACTGCCGGGTCAAAGGGCATTTGAGGAATGTTTGTTTATTCACTACATATTTGGGAGTAATTCAGCTAGAGATTTCTGTTGGTATATTGTCTTTGAACTAACGATTGTGATACGTTATATTTAATTAAAAAAAAATAATCTCTGCAATTTCATAATTAAATATTCCAATTGGCGAGTTCGATAGAATTAAATTAACATCTACGATTAAAATACCTAAATACAATGACGCCTCGCTACACAGGAGTGACTTCTACCGCTGTCGGGTGTTCTTCTACACCAAGCGAGTTGACGACTTCAAGTGATGAGGTGACCTCAACTCCTCCCATAAAGTTATCTTCAAGCAAGCATACGACTTCACTCACACGCTCTGCGTCTACGGACCAAGTCTCGAGTTCCCAATTTACATCCTCAACGGCTAGCATGAGGTCTATTGAGTCAACGTCTGACGTGGACGATTTGACGGTTTCCTCAGAAGACTCGACAGTGGCCACTAGTGCTTCTGTGCGTGAAATCGAAATAAGATCCTCAGAGACTGAGTCTTTCAGCAGCACAGCGGCGTCCATCGCGCATTCAGCAACTGAACCATTGAAGTCGTCGACTATAGGTGATGAGGTAACCTCAACTCCCATAAAGTCATCTTCAAGCAAGCGTACGACTTCACTCACACGCTCTACGTCTACGGACCAAGTCACGAGTTCCCAGTTTACATCCTCAACGGCTAGCATGACGTCTATTGAATCAACGTCTGACGTGGACGATTTGACGGTTTCCTCAGAAGACTCGACAGTGGCCACTAGTGCTTCTGTGCGTGAAATCGAAATAAGAATCCTCAGAGACTGAGTCTTTCAGCAGCACAGCGGCGTCCATCGCGCATTCAGCAACTGAACCATTGAAGTCGTCGACTATAGGTGATGAGGTAACCTCAACTCCCATAAAGTCATCTTCAAGCAAGCGTACGACTTCACTCACACGCTCTACGTCTACGGACCAAGTCACGAGTTCCCAGTTTACATCCTCAACGGCTAGCATGACGTCTATTGAATCAACGTCTGACGTGGACGATTTGACGGTTTCCTCAGAAGACTCGACAGTGGCCACTAGTGCTTCTGTGCGTGAAATCGAAATAAGATCCTCAGAGACTGAGTCTTTCAGCAGCACAGCAGCGTCCATCGCGCCTTCAGCAACTGAACCATGGAAGTCGTCAGCATTTATGCAACCATCTCAAACACCCTTTACGACTTCACGTGAACTTAGCGGAAACAGTGAGTTTGAATATAGTGATTCATCTAAGCGACGAATTATATATACATAACAAGTTCTTTTCTATCTGTCAGGCAGCTTCCTGATTGGGGTGAAAAATACAGCAGCGACTGCTCAAGGACGTGTGGTAGAGGATTCAAGGTCACATTGTATTTGTGTGACCTTCCCACTAACACCTCATGTGATAAAACTTTGGTTCACCCCTCGCGATCATTAACATTACGTAAGTTCAACATCAAAAGATAGGATTTCTTGGATTTTTAAAGTAACGAACGTCTTGTCTGCAATGATACACACTTTAAGTTTTTCTATGACACTCACATTATTATATCGAATCTACTACAGACTATGCCTTCTACGCCACTGAGTGCAACACAGAATTGTGTCCCATTGATTGCGTATGGTTAGCTTGGAACCCATGGAGTCCTTGTTCGTCATCTTGTGGTCGAGGAACCCAACGAAGAGTGCGATTGGCAGACGGACCTTACCTTGGTGGTCGGCAATGTCAGGGACGCTCGAATGAAGCCAAAATGTGTGAAATAGATGTCTGTCTGAATGGTGGGTCCACTTGTCCTGTTAAAAGTTAGGCCCATGTTAGCATTTGTACAGACACATAGAGCATTTGTTAATTGCTGATGACTTGTCATGTTTGTCAGGGGCCACTCTAACGGTCAGCCAACCAGTCATCACCGCTGCTGATAGACGATTATCAGCGCAGAGCATCGGGGCGATTTCCCTTTTCCTTTTGATTCTACCGTTCATCTTGATCTGTCTTAGTGACCTGCCAACGATCTACAAAAGTTACTTTGGAAAGAGCAAACGACCTAAAAACAGAAAAAGAAAAAACAGACAAAAAAACAAACAATTGCAATTGAAAATAGAGGATTCATGAAAACTGAATCATCAACGCGATGCTGAAATGGTATATTTTCCGTGAATTCTTATGATAGCCGGCCAAAGGTCAAATTTGAGAAATGCACTACGCTCCTGTGCTCTACTGGCAATCAGATAATCACTTTAAAGCTGTATATATATATATATATATATGATATATAGATAGATATATATATAGATATATATATATATATATATATATATATATATATATATATATATATATATATATATATATAGATATATATATATATATATATATATATATATATATATATATATATATATATATATGGCCTGGTTGTCAATTTGCATATATATATATAAATATATGACCCGATATCCTATTATGCAATATATACTATATCTCTATTCTCTCTATATAGTATGTCAATGAAAGTATATTATATATACAATTTGCAGTCAGTACACCGACATTACGTGATATATATATTATATATATATATATATATATATGATATGATATATATATCGCAAGATATATATATCTATATATATATATATATATATCTATATATATCTATATATATATATATATATATCTTATGTATGCAAATTGACAACCAGGCCATGTGACCCGACATTCCTTTGCAATCACTATTTCTTTTCAATAGTGTGTCAATGAAAGTTTCACTCTCAGTCAGTTACACCGACATTACGTGACCATTTGAGGAAATTTAAATATATGTGGTAGATGATATGAAAATACTCGCAAGAACCGATATCTACGCATATGCGATAATTTTATCTTAATGAAAATCACACACACACACACACATATATATATATATATATATTTATATACATATATATATATATATATATATATATATATATATATATATATATATATATATATATATATATATATATATATATATATATATGTATATGTGTGTGTGTGTGTGTGTGTGTGTGTGTGTGTGTGTTTGTGTGTGTGTGTGTTTGTGTGTATATTTATATATGTACATGTATGTATAATTATATTATTCGGCCTCTAAGAGATCATGGGGTAAATTGTATTCTTAATATCTGTACAGCTGGACAGTCTATAAATGTTATGTTGACAATGAACGACATGACCACACTAACAGTTGGGTTACCTGACCTTCATTCAAGTAACCTCACCCAGAAGTGTCACGTAATCAAGAGAGATGTAGATATAGATTGACCGGCATTCTTCGATTGCACCCTTTTTTCACTTTAAAAATAAACATACATATGATATTATGTTGCATGCCGGGCTCTGGTGATAGGTTCTGGTGGTGGGCTCTGGTGGTGGGCTCCAGCGGTTGGCTTTGCTTCAGTGGTGGGCTCTTCTTAGGTAATGGACTCAGGTTGTGGGCTCCGGTTCTGGGCTTCTGTTGTAGACTGGGCACATAACATATAAGATACACTGGTATATACGCTAGTCTAATTCATTTCGCTCAGTAGTTTTGTTTTTAAAACGCTATTGGATCCGCGCCTTATTTTATATAGTGGCAGATCGGGTTCACTTTTCAAAATTCTACATCAACCCACACAACCCTATTAGGCAAATGCAGACGAGTGGTATAATGGAAGCACCACGGTCGATGTAAAAGGCCAACCCATTACTGCATTACTGGACATATGCACGTGTGGTATAGTGGGTGTACAAAGATATACACCTCGTCAGAGTTGTTTAATAAACCAACACCTAATAATACAAGCTAGAAAATTAAGCCACATACACAATGTACATCTTATAGACAAACCACACTCGAACGAAGAAGGCAAGCGCCCACTTAACGCCAGTCCATCTTATAATTGACAGACATATATGATGACGATCTGGTACTATTTCTGGTGCATGAGAGTTGGTGTTGAATCGCCCGATATATGATAGGGTGGGCAAAGTGAACTTGTTAAATATGACAAAGTTTTACTGTAAGGAAATATTATTTATTTTGGCATATCCATCCGGACAGCGAATCGTAATTAGTGAATGATTTACTCTTTGAAGACTGCATAACAGTTGGAGCGTGTTTGCATAGAGAGTGCTACGCAAAGGGCATGTGTAACATAATTAGAACAGCATATGCAAAGTGACAACCAGGCCATGTGACCAGATATTCCTTTGCAATCTTTATTTTTTTGAGATAATGTGTCAATGAAAGGTTCACTCTCAGTCAGCTGTAACGACATTAAGTGGTCATTTGAGGAAATTGAAATATATGTGGTAGATGATATGAAAATACGTGCAAGATCCGACATCTACGCATATGCGATAATTATATCTTACTGAGAATCAGCAAGCCCGTCATGAGTAATGTATCAGCTGAGGTTTACAGCATGAACAGAAGCAATCATTAACGTCGATTGAATAATCTATAAATATTTCCTAAATAGTGAAACTGTATTTTTGTGTCTTTTGCGCAATCATTTGCAGGGTTATTACCCGACTGACAGAATGGAAGAAATATATGGATGTATTCCTACAAGGTGGATTTCGCTATAGAGCAAAATGACAACTCGATTTGCTGACAACCACTGAAAATGGGGTCAGCTTGATAATCATAAAGAAGTATCGGACATGAAATCGAAGCTTTGATGTGTCAGGACGCAAATCATTAATTGTGCTTAAGGCATACAGTTAGATATCACATCAAGGGCCGTGTCAGAACGCAGGCGGATGCATACAGCTTATTAGCTATCACTCCTAGCAGGTGCAACACAAGGGGACACTTTGGGTATTTGCGATAACAGCATGTAACTTTGTTGAAACCGAACCAAGTGACACCGCCTCCAGTTGTGTCACAATGTGCTACCCTTTGTCTGTTAAAGAGGGGTTCCAGCCCCATGTAAGGCAATCAGGGATCATGTTGTTTCTACATTACTAAGTTTAACGCAGCAACAAAATATATTGTCTTTTATGTTGTACGGCAAATTTTACTAAGCGCATAATATGCAGATACATTTTCAACATTATTATTGAGTTGAAATGCTGGATATACAGTAAACAATCTCCGGCATTTAGTTGTATCACAGATAAAGAGCACCATCCCTAAAACCTAATATATGGTGACCGTAAATCATTCCGCACGCCTTAAGATGAACTCAATACTGCTGCGTATACTTTCATCAAATAATCACTAATTAAAGTTGTTAGTTACACCAACAAGCTAAATAGTAACTTTCGTCCCAACATTTGTTTTTTTGTTTGTGTGTGTATGAGGGAGGGGAGCATTCTCTCCTATGTTTGGCCTAAACATAACCAGGTTCTAAATGATAACATTTACATACCGCCCTTCCAGCTAAATGCTGCTCAAAGTTAACAGATGATGCTACATATCGACGTAATACACATCTGCTTTTTTACGGCAGAGCAAGCGAGCCGAGATTTATCAATGAACCTAGATATGAAAGTAATCAAGTCTAAATCATCATTTAGACTCGAGTTTAAATTGTTTTATTTACTACCAAAACCAAATGAAAAAGTATGAAAGACCCAATCATTATCTGTTTAGATGGCTAATGCTGTCAGATGACGAAATCGTCAGGTATGCAATCAGCCGCCCAATATGTAGCAGGGATATCTTGGGGTGGATAAATACAAACATTTGATATATGATATAGAAACATAAACGAACTAGTCTACATCAAGACCACTGCTGTGAGTGGATATTGTGTTATGTCTCATGAGCCGATATTTGTGGGTCGATCCAAGAATGCGGTAACTTGAATGGTGGTACCAAAAAGCAAAAGCGCATCAAGTGAGATTTATATTTGGGTTACCGAGGGCTTTAGTCTATCGCTGTAACCTCTTTTGCAAGTTCTAGTTAATATCTACAGCGTACAAACAAATATTACAAAGCTGTACAAAAGTAACACACTTGATGTCAACTGTGAATCTGCGTCCTTTGTTCACGCTGCTGCATTGTATCTCTTGTAGTGTTTTCTGAAAGCAACATAATAAACCCAGAGGTTAGTGACTGTGTTATGACACATCCGTCTTCGCCACTTGCTAGTCAAGTGACACCTATATCTTTTTAAACTATCAAGGTGTACCCATGCAAACATGTTGTCTTGTCTGCCAACCTCCCAATCTATCAATACTAGTTTTCTCTACCTTTGTACTTTCTCCCTGCTTTCATATACTTCAAGAGCGCAGCAACATATTGAAGACCAAAATGACGCTGCTATATATGAGCTTATTAGAAAGGTACCATTGCCAAATCAAATTCAGTACCATTAATTTGGCATAGCTCATGCTATACCTTGGATGATTTACACACAACCTTATGTATACATGTTGTACAGCCCGCGAAAGGAGGACCAGCTGCCTGATTGCGCCAACCGAAATAAGATTACTGCAAAGAGATTACGGATAGGATGGCTACAAGCTAAGCATAACCTTAACTTAGATTGCTGATTAGACCACAGTTTTACGCTAGACACGATCTCTTTCGTATCAACTCATTCTGAATTTGTATTAATTTAAAGAAATGTCTTCTGAATACAGTGATCCAAATATTCTATTTACCAAATTAGCTACAATGTACATTCTTTTGGTGTTTTGTACACATATAACAATACAATAATTTGGTAATATTCGATGTTGTAAGTAGGTTCACTGAGTATCCCACTGTTTACAAGCTAACGATACTGTCATGGCGTCAGCTTTCTGGTTGTTCAATGAAGTTGTCAAGCGAGGTATTGGCCATAATATATCTCTCTCATGAAGAGTTCCCATGTCTGATTCAGTTCGTAAACAAAGTCATTTGCTTAACACAGCTACTTAAAATTATCATATTGTTTCTTTTGAAAGTAATGTTTTCATCTGGATAGTGAGACGGTCGTATCTTTAATTGCATTACATGAATAGGAATCTATGGGTAATGCACTTACAAGTTTTCGTTATCGATTCATGCGCAAATCATTGACTCCGTTAAGTGCATCTGGCGGACTATTGTGTCTTTTGAAAGTAATGCTTTCATCTGGATAGTGAGACGGCCGTATCTGAATTTGCATTGCATGAATAGTTCTCGTTATCGATTCATTGACTCTGATCATTCCCTAGAGATTCAGTTAAGTATATCCGGCGGGTAAGGTTGTTGCCTTCACTAGATTGAATTGTTCTGTGCTGATTTAATTTCGTAGCTGCCCTGATGCAGATATTTCATGACTGTGTTTATTCGTGCTCCAAAACCCCCTAATCCCCGTTACTATATAATTAGATGCCCTGGGACAAAAGCTTTATGAGAATAGACAGGAGACAAAGTAATCTAAGATACATTGATCGCAATATATAAACGTAATCAATCGAGTTATGTTTTTATCGTTTCTCCAAAATAGCAATGACTTTATAAATAATACGATTCTTCACGAGCAAAAAGTTGGCATAAAAAATCTAAAAATACAGTTGCATCAAAAGCCGTGTATGTTTACAGTAAATATTTGTCATTACTTTTACTTGTGTGGGACCGTTATGATCGTATGGTTTGCGTTGTAAGTTATCGTATGGTTCACGTCGAGCTGACAATTGGTGTAACGGGCATAGAGATTTGGAACTGCAACCTCTCGACCCGGAGCCATCATCAAGCAGCAGACAACAAGAGCCTGTTTGAATTATTCTGTCATGAATAAATTCATTGCAAATTGCTAAATATCATTTCCAATCGGTATTTTCACACATCAATTTTAAAACTTGTGTGTAATTTAGTTTGGCATCGCTCTGTTGTTTAGAATTACGCTTGTATCGCCATATGTTAATTTCCCTATCAGTGGTGGATGGGGGAGGGGGGGTGAAGGCGGTGCGGGATGGGCACGAATGACGGTGGTGAGAAGAAAAAAAGATATTTCAAATCAACCACGGGCTTTAATATTTTTTCTATTGTTATATTGAGGTGGTATTGACAATTGCTATATCTCCAATCAAGAAGTTTCAACTGTATTGAACTGATAATTAGTTTGACGTTCATCAGGTAACTTAAACGAGAGTGATTCTTTTTTTTCTCTCCGTAAATCACCACAAAGCAACATGTCATTTCACGCATACATTCTAGTCATTCATACTAGTCAATGACGTAACTAATGATAAATGTAAGCTGAATACTCATTCATAATCAACATTAATTTACTTAATGTGAATGCATCAAATACGATTGGCAACAAAATGAAGCAAAATATGCCAATTAGGTTGTTGCCTTGATTAGTATTTATTGGCCCTGTTAGATATGTTTACGTCTTGGCTGTTAATTCTGGGTTAGTCTATCGCCTTGACCGTTTATTAAGAATCTTGACCAGGCATTCATCAACAAAAATGTTTTGTGACATAAAAGTTTGGTTACTTTTCTTGAATTCACGTAGAGATACAAGCAAACACAAAAATATATATCTAGCTTGTTAGGAATCATTCACCGGGCATAAAATTCCATCATAGAGAAATTAACCACTCCGGTCACATTTGACTTGCAATCAATCTGTGATACTCCAAAATTATTTACTTTGACGAGCTACTATAGCCGACGGGTTGTATCATATTAAATATAGCATGTTTTAAAATCAAAATGCAATTATGTCATTTTCTAATGGTTACATATTTCGACGTCAATACCGACTACTTTTAATGTCACAGAGCTTCTTTTGGCGCCAGTGTTTATTATTAAATTGATATGATATTAATCACACCGATCTAAAGGAAAAGGATGTTGCCCGGCGTTGTTAACTCCATGAGGCTCAGACAAATTGTATTAGACGTCGCTGTACCAACAAGATGGGGATGGGCTTGAAACTCAATTTGTATGCACTCCATCAATGTACAACACATGACTGGTTCAGCACTATAATGATATTTTTACTAGGATATTCACCGCATGCTATATGGTAATAGTAATAGTAATATTAGGGTTTTACGCCACTTTCAACAACGAGATGATATTGCGACGGTGATGGATGAGGATGATTGTGATGCTTGGGCAGCTCCTTATAAGTGCCAGCATCCACAAACCCGATGCCCAGATGAGGCAGCAAAACCAACGCCACTTGGACGAAGATCAAGCAAGATGTTACGTTGTCCCGCTACAATGTCGTGTGATAATCCGGGTCACGGAGATCCAGCCAGGTTCGATTACGTTTATTGTGTTGACTTCTGTTTGGCCATAATGATAATACACATGGCCGTCGCAGATGTAAGTGAGGCTGGGACGCACAATAAGAATACCGCCACCTGGTTCCTGACACTGTCGAAAAAGCAATTGCCAGCCAGTGTTACCACACCAATTACTTGCCTCAGAAAACCCTGTTAGAGAGGCATTGAAAGAAAAGTTCCGACCTTCTTTATAACGAGTAGATTTTAGTTACCTGATAGCAAGAAACGCATGATAACATATTTGTTTGGCGGAACCATTAGTTTTGAGCTTAACAAGTTCAAATGTCAGGAATATGGTTCTTGGTAAGTCATGTTCTGCTGGCATTATATCACTTATATTTATTCATTTCTAAGCTTCTATTCAGCAAATCGTTCAATAAAACACTATGTACTGCCTGAATACGTAGTATGCTATATTTTCTTATCCGCAATATGTTTAGGTACGGTTTTTTCCCAAATCATCAAATGATAACCGTTCATGACCGGCCACATTAGTACAGTTATGATGATATTGGTCTATACGGACAATGCTGACACAGTAACGCAAATATCTATAATCATCGCTTGATTGAATTTTGTAAATATCCGGACACGATGAAGGCTTATCCTGCACTCGATATTCATGACTTGTTATCATGAGCGCCATCATGGCCTACTAACTTGGTAAAAATGCTAATCAGCCGCTGTTAATATTAGATTTCGACAGGATATGTGGATTTCAAACCTTGTTGTGAAATGCATTATTTGCATTCCATATAAGGATAATTTGTAAATCCAGATTGTTAAGAAAGTATTCTGAGTGAGGGCAAAGATGACTAGTTGTGTTGTGAGGTTATCGGTTTGAATCGGCGTCTTTAATGTGTTTATTTATCTGTGCCTCATATTCCATTACAGAAAACATAACTAATCAAAGCGGGAAAATGAATATGGTTATTGATCAGGATAATTCTAAGCAGCATTGGCTCTGTCTATCAATTCAGTTATCATAATGTAATGATGAGTAAAATAAGAGTCATGTGTTATGGCGGACTAAAGTATCTTTTGAATGTTATAATTTCATCTGGATAATGATATGGCCTTATCTGAATTTGCATTGCATGTATAGTTCTCGCTATCGATTCATTGACTCTGATCATTCCCTAGAGATTCAGTTAAGTATATCCGGCGGGCAAGGTTGTTGCCTTGCCTAGATTGAATTGCTCTGTGCTGATTTGATTTCGTAGCTACACTGATGCAGACATTTCATGGCTGTGATATATATTCGTACTCCAATTCCTCCTTATCCCCGGTGCTATTATATTTGAGGCCCTGGAACAAGGCTTAACGAGGATAGACAGAAGACAAAGTCATCTAAGGTACATTAATCGCAACAAATAGCCCTTCCTTTCGTCTATATTAACGTAATAAATCGAGTTATGATTTAAACTTCCCTCCAGAATAACAATGACTATATAAAAATTGAAATTCTTCACGAAAAAAAGTTGGCAAAAAACAATCTAAATATTAAGTTGCATCAAATGCTGTGCATGTTTACAGAAAATATTTGTCATTACGTTTACTGGCGTGGGACCGTTATGATCGTATGGTTTGCGTTGTGAGTAATCGTATGGGTCACGTCGAACTGATAATTAGTGCAACGGGCACAGATATTTGAAACTGCGATCTCTCGACCCGGAGACAGATAATGTTTACACTGAGCTATTATGTCCCACCATTAAGCAACAGACAACAGGAGCCTGATTGAATTATGATGTTATGTATACATTCCTTGCAAATGGCAAAATAATATTTCCAATCTGATATTTCATATATAAAGATAAATTTATGAATACTTTCAATTTTTTTGTGTAATTTAGGTTAACATCGCTCTATTGTTTAAAATTACGCGTTTATGGCCATATTCTAATTTCACTATTAGAGCGCGCGGCGGGTGTGGGGTAGAGGCGGTGCGGGATGGGCACGAGTGACGGTGGTTAGCAGAAAAAAACATTGCGATATTTCAAATCAACCACCGGCTTTAATATTTCTTCCATTGATTTATTGAGGTATTATTGACAATTGCTAAAATGGAAATTTTGCAAACAAGACGATCCAACTGCATTGAACTGATAATTGGTGTGACGTTCATCAGAAAACTTGAGCGTGAGTGAATCGGGTTTTTCCTCCATAAATCACCACATTGCAACATATCATTTGTAAACGGGATAACTCACACATACATTCTCAAGATATTTAAATGCCTGCCTTTCATTGCGGGCTGGTATTCATCTGTTGCGTTGATTTTCGCCTTTAAGGGCGGTTTTGTATTTGACACTTACCGAAGGCACCATGATATTAGTCAACAGCTATTTTTTATCTGTGAGTTATCTCCAAATCAATAGCCCCAAGTTATGTAATTTATGGAATTGTAACATTGTCTTGGTGTTGGGGATATCCAATGATTGATACTTAATAAATACATTCTCTTCGAAAATGTCTGTCGTTTTCTGCGTACAGTATTGTGCTAAGTAACAATGCATGTGCAAATTGAATCAATCTCAGACCTCTTCCGGATTTTAATATGTAATAATGTTACAAATAACAGGGCATCACAAATAGCCATAATTTGTTTGGAGCAGAATGAGGAGGATTTTTGATGAAATTCCCCTGCGTGTCACTTGCTTCGCTCTATATTGACATGCCATATACACCATAGCAGTCCATCACATCCACTCATCCATCAGGAAAGACTGTGGCTGAGTTAGTTGCAGCATAGAATCCCGTTTACAAGAAAATTATCGTTAAATGCCAAGAATTACAAATTATCAGCATTTTGTCGTCCTTGGAATGGTGTACGATTCAGCACTTAAACAAAACAGATCGATGGGCTTTCTAGAATATAGTACTATGACTAAAAATTTGAATTTAATGTCATATACTAACAGGATAAGCGTTCAGCTAGAATTCTCGTAGTTGCATGGATCTTTACCGCTTCGGGGGACAATGCAGAAAGGTAAGCTCAGTGTAACGTCTTATCGTATTATTATCACATTGACAACCAAGGAAGCCGCACGAGAACTGCTGTAAAAAAAATGATTCCATAACCGGGTGTGGCCTCAAGCGCCAGCTAAGGATGTGTTCAATGACACATGCATTGAAAAAAAATCAAAAGTGTGCATGGCAGTTGTAAGGTTTATGCGGACATGCAGTTGTGGGTGAATTACTAATAATTAAGTGTGAATATCGTCAGATTGCCTTCTACGTCATCTACCCTTCTGCTCCTTAGGTCTACTGCCGTTGGTTTGACCAGATTATATTACCCTCATGTTAATATTCTCGCAATTCTTGTCAATTTGCCACTGGTCTTAATATGCAGGTGGCAAGACCCTGCACAGAATATATATGGCAGATCTTGACACCTCATGTGTTTCTCTATTGATTGCTTATTTGACTAAGCTAACGTAGGATAACTGCAGGTCTCATCACGACACTTAAGGTTGGATTAGTAATTGATTGTGAGTCAGATGCTTCTCCACTCTGCTACCAAGCCCCGATGTTAATGTAACCTGCTTGACCAAATCTGTAATATTTAAATGGGTTATCCGCGGTCATAGTGATAATTATACTCAGGCATGCAGCCAACTGACAGTAACAAAATTATCTGCAACTATCGTTTATAACTATAAAAAGCCTTCCAGAAATGACAAGGATAATCTGGTATGTATATATGCTAGATATTGGGTATATGGCATAGTTATTGAGATGGGCTGTACTGTGGATTCATCTTCATGTGACGACGTTCTGAAGTGAAAAACAGAGATTCACAAACAATCACCATACAGCGGAATGTAGGAAGGATTCTTTTTAATGTGTCAGTATCGAATACTTTCAGAAATAGTAAGTCAATCCATTACAGGCACATCCTGGACGGAGAAGTTTTTGTCCCTCCTAACAGCCACGATACAGGAAAAAAACATTATATCTTCCTTCCGTTTAAGAATTTTATCTTCTTTCATTTTGTTTTGTAGCTAATTTTTTGTTTTAAAATATAGCCTCGTATCAGCTATGCGTATTTTGTGAATCAGAAACACCTACTCTAATTCTTTGGGAGTGTATCGATGATAAGATGCAAATGAGCGACAGCTAAACATCAAAGTGCATTAGCAATTGACAGAAAGTGACATCGTAACAAAGAATGTCAACTAGGTCACTGATGTTTGCCGTGGTTGAACAAACCGCAATCGCTGGTTAATGTAGGCATACGGCGCGAACGGCATACACAAGTGGCGAAAGTATAATGCTCTTCAAATTGATTGCAAATGCGAATTTCTCCCGTCAACATCGTGCGAATGCAAAGCAACCAGAACATCGAACGCTACAGTTGTTGTCTTTATTATTCACTGCAAGTCTTCTCTCTCATTATGCACATGCATTGCTTTTGTGAAAAAATAATAAAATTTGACGTTGACGTTGGCATTGAGCGGTTATTGTGCGTCTACGTATTTCTGCTGCCAAAGAATGGTAATAAACCTCATACTAAAAATGCTTGGAATGTCAAATATAAACATAACTATTCACACGTTAATAATGGCCAAATACCGTAAACACCAACTGACCACGAACCAAAGTGAATGGTTAATATCATATCATTAATATTCGTTATTTAATCTATTTGCTCATACAAACAGTGATACGTAGACTCTATCAAGCAGGGGTGCCTCATGCATAAGATCTGCTTAGACAAATATTACAAGAAGGAAATGGCAATATGCAATGTTGCAGTAGATCGTTAATGCTTCTTATTAAACCACTTATTAACGTTTTAAATAATTGAAAGCCATGACGTCTTAGCTGACGGTCATGATAACTCTGATATTGATTATAATGATAGGGTAATGATGATGCAATCTCTGATGGTGACGATTATGATGATCATAATAAGTTGGAAGAAGATAATGACCACATTGTGTACCATGATGTGTCGTGTATACTTCGCTTCGTCTATGTGTGCACAGCAAATTGCCCCAGCATTGAACGTGAGTGAGTCTGTCGAAACTTGCTTTAGGAAATACTAGTCAATGACGTGACTCATGAAAAAAGTAAGCTGAATACTCATTCGTGATAATCATTTATTTACTTGAATGCATTAAATAAGATAGGCAAAAGTAAAATGGAGCAGTCTTATAGGAAATCTAAATAGAAGTTAACATTCCCCTATGTTACCGAGTGATTGCGTTGACACTCCTAGGGGAATGACACAAACGAAGATGTATTGCTATGGACCTGACGGTCAAGGTTGATGCCTTAACAAGCCCCTATTAAATGCCCTTCTCCTGAGAGCTACCATAACCACATGTTTACAACGATTCTGCCAATTGTTTTCCGGAAATGATCATTTAACGATTATTCCATTAGCTGATGGAAATTATTGGATCAACAGTGCCAGGTCAACTCGACACCTTGCCAACTGGACACCAGTATATTACCAACTCGACACCTAACCTGCTACCAACTCGACACCTCGCCAACTCGACACCTGTATATTACCAACTCGACACCTAACCTGCCACCAACTCGACACCTTGCCAACTCGACCCCAGTATATTACCAACTCGACACCTAACCTGCTACTAACTCGACACTCGCCAACTCGACACCTGTATATTACCAACTCGACACCTAACCTGCCACCTAACTCGACACCTTGCCAACTCGACCCCAGTATATTACCAACTCGACACCTAACCTGCTACCAACTCGACACCTCGCCAACTCGACACCTGTTTCCGTTCTTATTGTAATGTGAATAGACTAACTGTTTTTGCTTTTAATTTTAATTTAAAATTCAATATCTGTCAAGTGTTTTGTGTTTTAATAAAAAAGTATCTATCTATCTACATACCTAAAATAAAACAATTACGTGTGTTAGCGATGCATTGATGGTTGAAATTTTACTGTGATAACTAACAACAGTTAACCGCACACATTGTGGGGCAAAAACTTTTATTTCACAAATACATAAGTTAGAATATGAAAGTAAGCTGCTAAGATACAACGACTTATATTACAATAAAACAAGTAGGAACACATACAGCATGAGATACAGCGCCACAAAGAAAAAAAATAACCAAACAAATGTATACTTTAATTCTGGACAGGACCCGTCAAATGTGCGCAAGCTCGCAGTAGCATCCGAGCACTCCTTTCCCCAACAATAAATCCTCTCAATATTTGAACAACTGTGCTTGAAAGTTAACATATTTTCTTCGCTGAAACGACGCAGCTTATTCAATGACGCGCAAATTAAAGTGTTTGCATCCTGTACGTCGTGACAAATGAGCTGTGAAAACGCGAGTACACGATCAAGGGGTACATGACGTGACACATGGTGAGTTGTGAAAACGCGATTACACGATCAAGGGGATACTGTGTCGTGACGCATGGTGAGTTGTGAAGATCTACATTTAAATTTTTTATTTTCATGATCACATTAAAATTCTGAAGTGACAGAAGACAATTAACGTGCATTTTTTTTGTGTTAAGATGGTTTACCAGTGATGAAGAAATATTGATGTCATATATCGTTTATGATATTTGTTAGATAAGACACTCTTGTTATAAGATATGGTGTTATGTATACTTTGCGTCGGCACTAAATAAATATTTTTTCAACCTTCCTAGATGACTGTAGTGATATACATTTGTTAAGATCGTATGATAGTACTATGGTATTGAAGTATATACGGCAATGTAACAAACAATATTTTGCATGAGTTTGGTACGACAATGTTTGGCGGCATAGGATTCATTACTAGTACATCTGGTACAATAGTTATTAATCGCACTTCGATGCGTCAACATTCATCTAAAGACATAAGCTGACTTACCATTATAATCCTTTTACATGAATATACATAAATGATATTTGTTAATATCAAAAATAAACGAACGTATAAAACAATTTCAATTGAGTTTCTTTATTTTAAATGTTTAAGACAAGAGAGACAAGATTTCTGTAATTACGCGTCATTCAGCACAATCGACAGTATATAAGAAAACAACAAGAAAATATGCTATATTTTTGGCCCGTGAACACGAGGTCATAATCATCACACACCAGCACATGCAGAAATTACTTTGCTTAACATATAACCTCAAACATATAACCTCAAACATTATATTAGAATATTCATCAGAACACCTCATTTAGATGGTCGATCAAAGGGTGTCGAGATGGCTTGCGGTCGAGTTGGTAGTGGCAGGGGTCGAGGTGGTTAGGGGTCGAGTTGGCAAGGTGTCGAGTTGACCAGCATTCCCATGCACCATAGTCTCATCAAATATAATTTTCTCTATTGATCGGGCCTCTTGTGTCCATGATATCAGACATGTCAGCAATGGACCATGCAATGACATTCAGCTATTTGTCCTAGGATTAGATTGATTCATTCACTTATGATTAACCCTGAGGGGCCAGTCCTGCAGTTTCAATCATATAAATCTGCAAGCACGGTAATTGCCTTGACTAGTATTTATTGACCCTGTCAGATATGTTTACGTCTTGGCTGTTAATTCTTGGTCCAAAACCTCACTAGGTTATTCTACCGCCTGGACCGTTTATAAACAATCTTGACCAGACATTCATCAACAACAATTGTTTCTGACATAAAATATGGTTGCTTCTCATGAATTCACGTAGAGATACAAGCAAACGAATATATATATATCTTGTTTGTTAGGAATCATTCACCGGGCATGAAATTCTATCATAGAGAAAACAGCCACTCCGGTCACGTTTGAATACAATTAATCTATGATCCTCCCAAATTTTATACTTTGACGAGCTACTATAGCCGACGGATTGTATCATATGGACTTTATCATATTATAAAATGTTAATTCGATTATGTCATTTTCTAATGATTACCTATTTCGACGTCAATACAGACTGCCTTTTATGTCACAGAGCCTCTTCTCGCGCCTGTGTTTATTATAACATTGTTATAATATTGATCACACAGATCTAAAGGCCAAGGATGTTGCCCGGCGTTGTTAACTCCAAGAACCTCAGACAAATTGCTATAGACGTCGCTGTACCAACTCAATTTATATGCACTCTACCAATGTACAGCACATTACTGGTTCAGCACTATAACGCCACTTTCAACAACGAGGCGATATTGCGACGGTGATGGATGAGGATGACTGTGATGCTTTGGCAGCTCCCTATACGTGCCAGCGTCCACAAACCCGTTGCCAAGATCGGCCAGCAAAACCAACGCCGCTGGGACGAAGATCCAGCACGATGCTCTTGAGCTACAATGTGACTGGGATCCAGCCAAGTTGGGTTACGTTAATTGTGTTGTCATCTGTTTTTGCCAAGCTGATCATACATATGGCCGGCCGGGATATAGGTGAGGCTAGAACTTACAATAAGATTACTGCTACCTGGTCCCTGACACCATCAATAAAGCTATTGTAACGTTCATAGCGACTGGATCAGGACAGCCAGTATTACCACGCCAATCACTTGCCTCAGAAGACCATATTAGAGAGGCATTGAAAGGCAAGTTCCGACCTTCTCTATAGCGAGTGTATTTCAGTTACCTGATAGCACGAAACGCATGATTACATATTTGTTTGGCGGAACCATTAGGTTTGAGCTTAACATGTCCAAATGTAAGGAATATGGTTCTTGGCAAGTGATATAAGCTCCTATGGTCTGTTGGCAATATATCTTTTATATTTATTCAATTTTAAGCTTCAATTCAGCAAAACGTTCCATCAAAAGTTATGTATTGCCTGCATACGTAGTGTGCTATGTTTTCTTATACGCAATATGTTTAGGTACGGTTGTTGTTCATGACCGGCCGCATTAGTACAGTAAAGATGACTATTCCGCCAATGTGACGCAGTAACGCGATTAGATTATGATGTCTTGACTGAATTTTGTAAATACCCTGACACGAGGAAGACTTCGATATTCGATATTCATGACTTGCTATCATGAACGCCTTCATGGCTACAGTATTTGTCTCAAAAGGGGTCCACTAACTTGGTAAAAAAAGCTAATCAGCTGCTGCTGAGATGAAATTTCGACAGGTGATGTTGATTTCAAACCCTGTTGTGAAATGCACTATTTGCATTCCATCTAAGGATAATTTGTAAATCCAGATGGTTAAGAGAGTATATGTGTAATACAGCGACAAGACGCTCTTGACGATATCATCAAAAGACAAGATATACTTTATGTGAGGAAAACCTCCTTAGACTGGAGCTTTTTAATATTTACCAGTATGATGCACGTGTCCACAAATGGTTCAACATTGTTCAACTACCAGTTGGATATGTCGTATATGCGGCTTTTCGTAGAGAAATTCACTTGCATATCAGCGAGATATTCCAAGGTAATTATTCCATTGAGAATAATGACGGGCTGTTTGCTGCCTCACAGCCAGTCATCTGAATGTCATTCATGGAAAACGAGATTTATTAGAAACACCATCATGAATATCAAGCTCAATATCCACATTTGATAAGCCACTTTATCTTTCTATCCATTAAAACTGCACAACACGTTTATTGATCGGACAAGTGACTTTAATGAGGAGAGATGATGGATGGAGCGGAAATTACTTGCTGGCGTCTCATACAATTTAACTTTATGTTGATACAGCTTAAATAGCAATTGGCTGCAGGTTACTGCTATAAGACCCTCGGTAGTTTCATTTTGCTTGTAAACAACATTCTAAAATAGCAGAGTCAAATCAACGTTCATTTTATACCAGAGGCACTATGGACGGGATTATCACACAAGGAACTGAATGAGGCAGCTTTATAACTAAGCTCCAGATCAAATACATTCAAACGAAGATGAAATGTTACGCTTATTGAATAAGATCTCGCATCCTCGTTTTGAAAATACAGCTTACACGGATGTTTTACTGCTTTCCATCTCAATCTCACGTCGAACCCAGTATGTTGCTCGTCAGGATCAATACAACAAGTTCTTTGCCAGCCTTTACAGTAAAATATTAAGCGATTTATTGTACATAAGCTCCAGGTGTTCTCAGCGGGGGACCATATGTGTAAAAAAGAGACGATTTTGGCTGGAAATATGACCTATAATCTGCAATGATAAAGTGTTGGTAATAAAACATCATTAGAGCTTCGTGTATGAGATTCAATTGCTTTAGCTTTGCATCAAGTCTTCCGTGATATATTTGTATGACGTTACTCACTTACTATGCTCTTGTTTCTCACACTTAACTCTGATTGCCCTAAGGCTAAGGTAAGAAATGTTTATGATGTTTGTCTCAAATGCTTTGCCTAAAACAAAAAATATATTTCTTATATCATACCCTTGCATCCTGCGACGACCATATATCTTAAAAATATCGCATTATTATCTATTTATGCCGGAGTGAAATTTGGTTGGACAGTCCTCATTAAATCTCGTAAATGGTCTGCCCCATTAAATTACCGGAAAATTTCCTTCGTAGGAAGAGGTTCATGCACAACAGATTAACTTGCAATCCATCGTCAATTTAGTTTATAATAGTAGAAAACGACGCTATTGAGGCAGTATGTTGTTTGATTAATACAGGCGCCAAAGAAGGTTTGCCAACGGATACTTTATTGGGTAGAACACTAATATTTGATTGTCGTGTTTCTGATAAGGCAATATATCGTTTTTGGAACAATATTTGGGCACAAAAACGACCGTTCATTGATTAAACTTATGCCCCACCCGATAGTCAATCAATTTAATCAACTGTAAATCAGGCTTGTGACCAACCTACATTGGTGCTGCGTAAATCTAAGAGCTCAATGGAATAGAATACTATGCTATGTCTGCAACACAACTCAAGGGGCACGAGAGAAAGGCCGCTTTTGGAGGCATCTAGGCGCGTAAATCTTACAGGAGCAGCCTGCCTCTAGTCTACAATTAACATTTGAATATGAATAGGAAGTGGTGGGTATTTTGCACATGACATCACATGGTTCGCAGTCCATAATAAATATTGAACAACAAAAACAAACTAACCAATTTCTGATTGAATTAATGCACATATGATTAACCATTGGGGCCCCACCAAACAGACCACTTATAAAGCTTAGCGAGTAAGGTTGTTGCCTTGACCAGTTTCGATTGTTCTGTTCTAATTTGGTCGTTCAACCAATGTCAGATCAGTTAACTCCTTTCCTAATTATTCTTCATCAGCAACCTCATTTCCTTATCCCATCGTCTGACCGTTTGTAAAACAATCTTGGAAAACAGCCTTTGAGGATTTTAACTGACAAGCCATTCATCAACAGCAGTTGCTTATGAATTAATGACATCTAGTACTAAGGTGAGTGATCTGTATATTTTTGGGAACTGTGCCGGAATTATCTTCTTCTTGCATGCACATAGAGTGTATAATAAAGACTAGATTTGTGAGTGCAAAGCTAACAAATCTTATACAACCCGCTATTTTGTCAATATACTATGATCGAAATCAGCTACCGGATAAAGTATTGAGCCACAGAGAAGTCCGCTTCCATCACGATCGAATAATAGCTAATCGGTGATCCACAACAGTGATTTGTTTTCATGAGCCATCCTGATATATTGTTTTACAAATGGAAAATATACACGCCATTGTTCCATGGCAAAAACCTTCAATATCACAGGACACCTGACTGTTTATCATCACATTGATATAACTTTGACCATGCTGATCTGACGACCAATGTAGTGGAATATTCTTGTGAAACGAATAGGGCTTTCATTTTCTAGACGTCGCTGTACCAACAGAAACACGTTGAGGGTGGTTTATATTACAGCACTTCAAAGCTTCTTGACATCGTCATCTATATTTTTGTCTTCTCGTTATCAACCTTTATAACTACGGATATGTTCAACCGACTTAGACGTGTACGTTTGTCTTTGAGATGGCTACACGCTTACGTTAATTGTGATAACCGTGTAAAACCATGCTGAACACATGGCCGGTTGTAATATATGTGTGGCGAGAACAGTCAATAACACTGTGACCACCTGGCTGCTGACACCGTCGGTTTGTCTATTACATTTGTTTATAGGAAGTGATTGGTCCACGATCACCAGAGCAACGATACTAGGTACTTGCATCAGACAAACATGTCAAGGAGCCATTGAGTGACCAATACCATTCTACTTGAAACAGAGTAGTTATTGCATCCTGTTAGACAGCGTCGGACCAAGCGTACTGGCTTTAAGTTCTCTGATAAATATGAACAAGGTCTAAGCTCTGAAATAGCTCCTCTGGCAATATGTGTAATATTTTCACTCAATTTGCAGCTATACGCAAACAAATATTATCATCAGATGCGTGTCGTTCCTGAATATGCACTTTTGTATTCTAATGCAAGATTATGTTATTCTATGTGCCCATGGTCGTCTACACATTCTTTCAAATGGTGCCCTATTGAACCGACCACGTGATGCTATGAGACTGTTTATGCAGTATTTGGCGCCGTTAGACAATTAGATTACGCTGTCTTGATTTAATTTGGAAGATGACCAGACATGAATATGACCTATACTACATTTCGTATTCATGACTTGTCAGCGCCATCATGGCTACCCTGTGGTCCTGGAAAGAGGTCGCCAACTTTTTGTTTACGAATCTGCGGATGTTGATTATTTGATGCCAACCTTTCAATGAAGCGCTCGATTTGTCGACCATGTTATGTTATCTTTGACAATCATAATATATTTAAGATAAATGGCTTGTTTTCATAATAAGGGTAGTGATGCATTCCTGCAGTATCGTCCTGAGAATGGGCTATCTTCTTGTTTCGACGATCACCGACAGCACAACTCCATCGGTTAAATGTCCATATGAAACAACATATGGCTCTTTTTATAACATTGCACGGAAATAACGCAATGTCTAGACACATAATCGTCGTGTTGTTTGTGACCAGTGCCAAAAGAGTCTCATTCCGTCAAGCTTTCTGTGCCAAGTTGTCTAAGTTGCTATACTGCGGCTATGGGGGACTTCTCTCATGCAATCTGCGTCTGCGGACCAAGTCACGAGATCCCAGTTTACAAACTCAACGGATAGCAACACAGCAGCGTCCATCGCTCATTCAGCAACTGAACCATGGAAGTCGTCGGCAATTAAGCAACCTTCTCAAACACCCTTGACAACTTCACGTGAACTTAATGGAAACAGTGAGTTTTAATATAGTGATTCATCCAAGCGACCAATTATATATACATATAAAGATCTTTTCTATCTGACAGACAGCTTCCTTAATTGGGGTGAAAAATACAGCAGCGACTGCTCAAGGACTTGTGGTGGAGGATTCAAGGTCACATTGTATTTGTGTGACCGTACAACTAACACCGCATGTGATAAAACTTTGGTTCACCCCTCTCAAAAATTACGTAAGTTTAATATCAAAAGATAGGATTTCTTTGATTTTTATAGTAACGAACGTCTTGTCTGCGATGATACACACTTCAGGGTTTTTCAATGACACTCATATTATCTTATCAAATCCACTACAGACTATGCCTTCTACGCCACTGAGTGCAACATAGAGTTGTGTCCCATTGATTGCGTATGGTTAGCTTGGAACCCATGGAGTCCTTGTTCGTCATCTTGTGGTCGAGGAACCCAACGAAGAGCGCGATTGGCAGACGGACTTTACCTTGGTGGTCGGCAATGTCAGGGGCGCTCGAATGAGGCCAAAATGTGCGAGATTGATGTCTGTCTGAATGGTGAGTGCACTGTGTCCTGTTTTTTTATATATGAGGCTCATTTAAGCATATGTTCGGCGTCTTAGGGAAGTTGTTAATTACTGGCGTCTTGTCATGTTTGTCAGGGGCCACTGTAAGGGTCAGCCAACCAGTTATCACCGCTGCTGATAGACGATTATCAGCGCAGAGCATCGGGGCGATTTCCCTTTTCCTTTTGATTCTACCGTTCATCTTGATCTGTCTTAGTGACATGCCAACGATCTACAAAAGTTGCTTCAGAAAGGGCAAACGACTTAAAAACAGAAAAAGACAAAAAAGACAAAAAAACAAACAATTGCAATTGAAAATAGAGGATTTGTGAAAAATGAATCATCAACGGAATGGTTTATTTTGCTTGAACTCTTATGTTAACCGGCCAAAGGTCACTTTTGAGAAATGCACTACACTGATGTGCTCCACTGGCAATCAGATAATCTTTTTAAAGCTGTATATATATATATATATATATATATAGAGATATATATATATATATATATATATATATATATATATATATATATATATATATATATATATATATATATATATATATATATATAGATATATATATATACATATATATATATATATATATATATATGCATATATATATATATATATATATATATATATATATATATATATATATATATATATATATATATATATATATATATCTATATATATATATATATATATATATATATATGTGTGTGTGTGTGTGTGTGTGTGTGTGTGTGTGTAAATTTATATATATATACATTTATATATAATTATATCATTTGGCCTCTAACAGATCATGGGAAAATTGTATTCTTAATATCTATTCAGCCGGCCAGTCTATAACTGTTATGCTGAAAAGGAACGAAATGATAAGCAAAGTGACACAACCAACAGTTACCTGACCTACATTCAAGTAACCTCACCCAGAAGTGTCACGTAATCAAAAAAAATGTAGATATAGATTGACTGGCTTTCTTCGATTGCACCCTTTATTTTCATTTTAAAAATAAACATGTTCTGCGACCAAATTTCAACTCTTCTTTAAATATGGTATTCGTCAAACCTGTATATAGCCACAAACAGCCATTCAGGGAATTCAGACCGTTGTTAGATGTGGTCACAATTGTCGAAAGCCATAGCAATCACACAAATGATTTATAACTTCATGCCTGTTATAAATCTCTTTGATATTATATGGTATTCAGTGCTCTGGTGGATGGGGTCTGGTAGTGTGCTCTACCCTGGTGGCGGGCTTTGCTCTGGTGGTGCATTTTGCTCTGATGGTGGGATCTGCTCTGGCGGTGGGCTCCAGTGGTGGGCTTAGCTTTGGTGGTGGGCTCTTCTTTGGTAATGGACTCCTGTGATGGGCCCCGGTTCTGGCCTCCGGTTGTGGACCCCGGTGCTGGGCTCCGGTGCTGGGTACTTAACATACATTGGTATGTACGCAAGTCTAATTCATTTCGCTCTGTAGTTTTGTTTTTAAACGCTATTGGATCCGCGCAGTATTTTATATAGTGGCAGCATTCAACATGCTTTAGCTAAAACTGTGAATCCAAAATTTTACATCAACCCACACATCCCTATTAAATAAATGCAGACGAGTGGTAGAATGGAAGCACCACGGTCGATGTAAAAGGCCACCCCATTACTGTATCACTGGACATATACAGGTGTGGTATGGTGGGTGTACAAAGATATATACTCGGGAATGCCGAGAGGTGAAAAACGTCGTCAGAGTTGTTTAATAAACCAACACCTAAGAATACAAGCTAGAAAATTAAACCACATACACAATCTACATCTTATAGACAAACCACACTCTAAAGAAGAAGGCAAGCAGCGCCCACTTAACGCCAGTCCATCTTATAATTGACAGACATATTTGATGACAATCTGGTACACATGCATGAGAGTTGGCTGGTGCTGAATCGCCCGGTATATGCTAGGGTGGGCAAAGTGAACTTGTCAAATATTTATTTTGGCATATCCATCCGGGCAGCGAATCGTAATTAAGTTATACGTGATTTGCTCATTGAAGACTGCATATCAAAAACAATTAGAGCGAGTTGGCATAGAGAGTGTTATGTAAAGGGCATGTGTAACATAATTAGAACAGCATATGTAAATTGACCAGACATTCCTTTGCAATAATTTTTTCTTTTCAATAATGTGTCAATAAAAGGTTCACTCTCAGTCAGTTAGACCGATATTACGTGGCCATTTGAGGAAATTGAAATGTATGTGGTAGATGATATGAAAATACGTGCAAGATCGACATCTACGCATATGGGATAATTATGTCTTACTGAGAATCAGCAAGCCCTTCATGAATTATGTATCAGCTGAAATTTACAGCATGAACAGAAGCAATCATAAACGTCGATTGAATCATTTATAAATATTTCTTAAATAGTGAAACAGAATTATTGTATCTTTAGCGCAATTATTTGCAGGGTTATTACCCAACTGACAGCATGCAGGAAACATATGGATGTCTTCCTTTAGTGCATATTATCTCAGCGTCTAAATGCAATTTTGCTGCCATGGCCCGATGACATTATATATTCCTGATCAGATTTAACAACTTACAAGACACAAGGGATTCTTAGTCTGCATTAGACATTCAGCCCTGGTTATGTTTCAACGAATCAAGGCCGCTAAACAACGATGCCGACTGCCGTTCTATACTTGTAAGCTCAGCAGTGACCTCTTTTCAGACCAATATCTCCTCTCACAATCAATCAAAACTATTTCCAGTGTTGGTATATTTAGTAGAGAATAACAGTTGCAAGATAAACGCAAATTATGGATACGGAAATTTGCATTATTATTATTTGGAATAAGATTGTTCCCAACACCAGAAGTGATTGGGCTGTCCTGATTGTTTTTGATTGGGCTGTCCTGATCATTCCACGCGCCTCAAGACGAACTCGCTACTGCTGCGTATACTTTCATCAGATATTCACTAATTAAAGTTGTTGGTTACACTACCAAGCTAAATAGTAACTTTCTTCCCAACATTTGGTTGTTTGTTTTATGTGTTTCTATACATAACCAGGTTCTAAATGATAACATTTACATACCGCCCTTCCAGGTAAATGCTGCCCAAAGTTAACAGATGATGCTACATATCGACGTAATACACATCTGCATCTTTTACGGCAGAGCATGCGAGCCGACATTTAACACAGAACCTAGATATGAAAGTAATCAAGTCTATATCATCATTTAGACTCGCGATTAAATTGTTTCATTTACCACCGAAACCAAATGAAAAAGTATGAAAGACCCAATCATTATCTGTTTAGGTGGCTAATGCTGTCAGATGAAGAAATCGTCAGGTATATAATCAGCCGCCCAATATCTAGCAGGGACAATGTATCGTCTCATGACCCGATATTTGTGGGTCGATCCAAGGATGCGGTAACTTGAATGGTGGTAACGAAAAGCCAAAGCGCATAATGTGAGATTTATATTTGGGTTACGGGGGCCTCAGTCTATAGCTTTATCCTCGTTTGCAAGTTCTACCAACATTTATACAGCGTACAAACAAATATAAGAATGCTGTACAAAAGAAACTGTAAATAATCAACATATATGCGACCAAAATAACACCGCTATATTCGAGCTTATGGGGAAGGTTCCATTACCAAATTAAATTCAGCAGCCTTGATTTGACATAGCTCATGCTGTTCCCTGAATGATTCACGCACAACCTGATGTTTTAATGTTGTACAGCCCGCGAAAGGAGGACCGGATGCCTGATTGCACCAACTGAAATAAGATTATTGTTCGGTGAATACGGATAGGATGGCTACAAGCTAAGCATAACCTTAACTTAGATTGCTGATTAGACCACAGCTTTACGCAAAACACGATCACTTTCGGATTATCTGTTTCGGAATTTGCATTAATTTAAAAAAATATTTTCTGAATACAATGATCCAAATATTCTATTTACCAAATGAGCAAAAATGTCCATTCATTTGGTATTTTGTACACATTACAATACATTAATTTGGTAGTATTTTATGTTGTAAGCAGGTTCACAGTGTATCCCACTGTTTATTCAGTACCATATTCTCAATTCAAGCTAACGATATTGCCATGACGTCTGCATCCTGGTGGTTTAATGTAGTTGTCAAGCGAGGTATTGACCGCAATATATCTCAATGGAAACGACATTCTCATCTCACACTCATAAATAGTTCCCATGCACAATTCAACTGGTGACAATGTCATTTCGGTAATACAGCTACTCATAATTATCCTTTTGTATATTGTGAAAGTAATGTCTTCATCTAGATAGTGAGACGGTCGTATCTGAAATCGCATTACATGATTGAGAATCTATGGGTAATGCATTTACAAGTTTTCGTTATCGATTGACTCAGTTAAGTGCATCTGGCGGACTTTTGTGTCTTTTGAAAGTAATGCTTTCATCTGGATAGTGAGACGGCCGTATCGGAATTTGCATTGGATGAATAGTTCTCGTTATCGATTCATTGATTCATTCCCTAGATATTCAGTTAAGTATATCCGGCGGGTAAGGTTGTTGCCTTGACTAGATTGGATTGCTCTGTGCTGATTTAATTTCGTAGCTGCCCTGATGCAGATATTTCATGACTGTGATATTTATTCGTGCTTCAAAACCTCCTAATCCCCGTTACTATATAATTAGATGTCCTGGGACAAAGGATTGATGAGGATAGACAGGAGACTAAGGTACATTGATCGCAACAAATAGTGTTGAATACAAATAGGCCTCCCTTTCGCCTATATAAGCGTAATCAATCGAGTTATGATTAAAACTCTCCTCCAAAATAGCAATGACTTTATAAAAATTAAAATCTTTTACAAACAAAATTTTGGCCAAACAAATCTAAAAATGCAGATGTATTAAATGCTGTGTATGTTTACAGAACATATTTGTCATTACGTTTATTAGCGTGGGACCGTTATGATCGTATGGTTTGCGTTGTAAGTTATCGTATGGTTCACGTCAAACCTCTCGACCCGGTGGCAGCTATTTCTTACACAGCGCTACGATGTCTCATCATCAAGCATCAGACAACAAGAGCCTGTTTGAATTATTATGTCATGAATCAATTCATTGCAAATTGCTAAATATCATTCCAGATTTTAATATGCAATAATGTCTACCTGTCTACTCTTCATATTCCCTCACAAATTAATACCGGGGCATAGCAAACCCTATGCAAATAGCCATGATTTGTTAAGAGCAGAATGTGGAGTCACTTGCTTCACTCTGTATAGTGACATGCCTTATACACCACAGCAGCCTACAACTTTCCACCACATCGTCCCATTTAGTTCCATCAGGATAGACAGTAGCTGAGTAAGTTACAGCCTAGAATCCTGTTCACAAGCAAATTATCGTTAGACGCCAAGAATTGCTTCCAAATTTTTCTCCGTAAATCATACAAATTATCAGCATTTTGTCGTTCTTTGGTGGACGATTCAGCACTTAAACAAAACAGATCGAAGGGCTTTCTAGACTATTGCACTATGATAACAAATTTGGTTGTCACATCATTTACTAACAGGATACGCGTTCAGCTAGATTTCTCGTAGTTTCATAGATCCTTACCGCCTCGGGGGACAATGCAGAAGGGTAAGTTCAGGATAACGTCTTATCGTATTATTATCACATTGACAACAAAGGAAGCCGCACGAGAACAGCTGTAAAAAATGATTTCACGACGGCGTGTTGCCTCAAGCGCCAGCTTAGGAAGTGTTGAATGACACATTTCGCAACATTAGGTACTAAGTAAATGACATCTCCTATCTTTGAAGAACTGAGATATGCAATACTGCTGTTTATTCGACCAAACTACATTATATTACCCTCATGTTACTATTCTCGCAACTCTTGTCAATTGTCACTGTGCACTGGTCCTTATATGCAGGTGGCTTGACACTGCAAAGAATATCAGTGACATAGTTTGACAGCTCATGTGTCTCTCTATTTATTGCTTACATCACAATACTAAGCTAACTTTTGATAACTGCAGATCTCTTTTCGATACTTTAAGTTGGCTTAGTAATTGTTTGTCAGTCAGATGCAAGGAGGAAGTATCAGAAACATTACTCATTAAAGGGTACAATTGTCGTTTTATGTGCCCTGCACCTCTACTCTACTACCAAGCCCCGATGTAAATGCAACCTGCTGGACCAAATCTTTAATATTCAAATGGGGAGGATCGGGTCATACTCAGGTGTACAGCCAACTGACAATACAAACTTATCTGCTATTGTTTATAGCTTAATAAAGCCTACTAGAAATGACAGGGATAATCTGGTGTGCATATATGCTAGATATTGGGTACATGGTATAGTAATATGGACGGGCTGTACTGTGCATTCATCTTCATGTGACGACGTTCTGAAAAACAGAGATTCATAAACAATCACCTGACAGCGGAATGTAGGGATAATTCTTTTTACGGTGTCCGTATTGCATACATTAAGAAATCCATCAAACCGTTGGAGGCACATATCATGGACAGAGAAGTTGTCTTTCCGAACAGGCAAGATGAAAGGAAGGAAGCACCATATATTTCTTCCGTTTAAGAATTTAATTTTTTGTCTTTTTATTTTAGAGCTAATTTTCTGTACAAAACATACCTCTATTCAGCTAATTGTATCTCCTGGGAGTGTATCAATGATTAGATACAAATCTACCTACAGCTAAATCATAAAGTGTATTAGCAATTAATAGAAAGCGTAACATCGTAACTATGCATGTCAACTAGTTCACTGATGTTTGCCGTGGTTGAACGAACCGCAATTGCAGGTTAATGCGGGCAAAAGCCATGTATGGCATACGCAAGTGGCCAAAGTATAATGCTCTTCAAATCGAATGCAAATGCTAGTGTCTTCCGTCAACAACGTGCGAATGCCAAGTTGTTGTCTTTATTATTCACTGCCAGTCATCTCTCTCCTTATACACAGGCATGGCATGTGGGAAACTATATCCAATTTGACAAGACATCTGGCGTTGTAAAGTATTCGGTTATTGTCTGTCAGAGTTGATATCTATTCTACGTATTTCAGCTGCCAATAATATTGTATTAAACTCCATACAAAACAATTCTTAGAACGTCAAATATTACCATGAATATTCACTCGTTATTAATGGTCAAATACCGTAAAAACCAACTGACCACGAACCAAATCCAATGGTTGATATCATATCATCGATATTCGTTATTTAATCTAATTGCTTATGCAAACAGTGATGCGTAGACTCGGTCAAGCAGGACAGCCTCATACATGAGCTCTTCTTACACAAATATTACATGAAGGAAAGGGCAATCCTAGGGGAATGGAATCGATGCAACACAACCGAAGATGTATTGCTATGGACCTGACGGTCAAGGTTGATGCCTTGACAAGCCTCTATTGAATGCCCTTCTACTGAGTGCTACCATAATCACATGTTTACAACGATTCTGCCAATTACCTTTCCGGAAACGATTATTCCATTAGCTGATGGAAATTATTGGGTCAACAGTGCTAGTCACCCGAGTCCTATAAAATTTAATTCGCTCTACCGGTCGGGCCTCCATTGTACATGATACCAGACATGTCAGCAATGGGCCTCCCAATGACATTCAGATATTTTTCGTATGATCAGATTGAATCATTCACCTATGATTAACACTGGGGGGTCAGTCCTGCAGTTTCAATCATATAGATCTGCCAGCAAGGTTATTGCCTTGACTAATATTTATTGATCCTGTCAGATATGTTTACGTCTTGGCTGTTTTGAGCTTAACAAGTTCAAATGTCAGGAATATAGTTCTTGGTAAGTGGTATCAGGTCTGATGTTCTGCTGACAAACTATCGTTTATGTTTAGTCAATTTTAAGCTTACATTCAGGAAATCGTTTCATCAAATATCATGTATTGTCTGAATATATAGAGTGCTATATTTTCTTATCCACAATTTTCTTATCCGCAATATGTTTAGGTACGGTTGTCTCCCAAATCATCAAATGATACATCGCATTCACAATTCTATGTTTCACATTGTTATTCACTAATCGCTTTTTAAAGAAGAGAATTATAAATCCTAAACTTTTATCATGTCTTTGTGCGGAAATGTGATTCTGCTACCTGATCACCAGACATTACTTGGACACGCAGCTGTATTCATGTTCTCAACACATAACTATCCGCAATAGATCTATGTATACATGTTTTAATAGTTCCCCGGGTATTTAATTATACGCTCACACAAAAAGCTGGTGCAATAATCAACAAATCTGCTCCTGGGAACGGTTACTGGTTGAAGTCGAATATCAGGCATATTCATAACAAGCACCAGTGTTTCGAGAGCAAGAATATTTGCTACAAGTTTTATGCATTAACAAGGTTTCACTAGCATACACTTACATATAATTGTGCCACTAAACCTGACGGCCAACAACCGGTTTGTAGTTTACAAAGCTCGGCTACTCATCTAACGGGCGACAATACAACCAATTAGCAGTGATTAAGACGTGGGCTTTTGCTGCTATTAGTCTAAGCCATGGACACCTGTTATACTGCCTAATCAATGAGTGGCTCTGGAGTCGTTTAGGATCACATACCAACTCAAATATCTCTTCTTTCCAGATATCACAAGTACAGGGGTAGCTTCATTTGCTTGTTCCATAGCATCCTACCTTTACAATAACCACTGACCAAAAAGACACACCTGCAAACGAGATCAGGCCCTGCCGTCTCAACCACTAGTGCTGTCTCTTTTTGCCTATGTTTACATAAGTATATTGCATTTAGAATAATTTGACTTACACCAATACCCGAGAAGAGGTTAGGATCGCATTGGAAAATACAACAATGGATTTTACTGGTGAAGATAATGCATGCTATTAAAATCATGTATAAAGATCGGAGTATCCTGTAAAGTGTTTAATGAGTTTGAGACAATTCTTTTCATGTATAGCTGATATGCCCTTCTTATGATAATGACGATGAGTAAGTAGCATTTTATTTATTTCCTTAATAAAATCTGCAGCGTGAATCACAACCTACAGAGGCAATGGTCGCAAGTTATTAGGGCAGAACATTTACAAAATAGATTGACCACTGTCAAAGAAAATATCACTCCAGCATTAATCAATATTCATCCATACTTTTACGATGTGATGTATGACCGTCGTAAGATGACATAGGATGGCAACACTAATGCCTTCAAATTCTTTATCATCAGGAGACCGTAGCACATTTACAGGGTGATAAACTGATTTACCCTAACCTGAAATCAAGTGTTTGTTTAACAAGTATTATCTTTTGATCCAGTCACTAATCGACGCGTTTCCTACCTGAGGCTCGAGTGCCAAAGTCTTCATCGCCCACACTCTGATGGACGGATCTTTTATGTGACGCCGGAAAATATGCTAAAAGCAAAATAAGTGATCCATAACTCATTCATGACCCATCCATTCTTCACCTTTATTTGCGTAAATCCAACTTAATGCTTTGTCAGGTTATTTTGATCCCAACACACACAAATGCTTCTAATAGATAGAACAGCACTGGCATATTTTACTGAAATGCTTTCTGTCATAACGCCGCGGCTTTGACTTTGAAGATAAATAACGATGCATACTGTTTTGTCGACTTAGCTACAAAATCTGAAATTACACATTGTATGTGGAACATCTTTTTTTATGTGGAGCGTTGATTGCTGAGCTGAAGATATAAAGAGAAGTATCACCTATAAACCCAATGCAACAAACATATAGCCGTGTCATTATCCAAACAAGTGGGCTTCATGCCTGTGTCATGGAGCTAAGAACTCGTCATAGATATCGAAGGTGGCATGTCACTTCCATTGCAGTGCGCACGAGTTTGATACAAATTTACATCCCAAACAAATTTAGTGACAGCAACTATATTGTTATTTTAGTAATTAATAAACAATTCAAGCAGCATTATCGATGAGCCCTATTCTTTTGTTATTTTTGCTAGCGGAACACAGTCAGTGTGGAACCACGTGAAAGCATCCATGACATCTCTGGTTATATACACTAACAGTGTTGCACCCCTGTCATTTGCATATGCAATCTATTCTGATCATTTAGACAGATCCTCGAGAGCCGTATTTTCCCATTGTAAGAAATTATACATCGCTTAGTATACCAGAAACAAGCATCGATTTAAACCGCATCCAATAATATGTTTCCTTCCTGTAGCCTTGCTTCTCTGGGAGTCTGCTGCTTCTTCTTCTACGAGGTATGTATAAGTCAGCAGAGCTACTAAGCAGATGGGTTTTCCGCTTCTGAAAATATTGCATTCTGACACAATAAAGCCACTTCCCAGTACCTTCATTTGAATTTATTGTCAACGCATACAGTGTATAATATATGCACCAAGAATATCCCTTTCAACAAGGAATGATTTTATTGAACAATCAAGCAGACTTGATGCGTATGTCCATGCCTATTGATTGTATTCGGAAACATTGCCTTTTCCTGGCGAGATCAGTTGTTATGCTTTGAATGTTTTGGAACTATGTCAGGAACAGTGTGTGTAGTATTTCCGAGCCATACATTAATGTTGTATCTAAATGATGACCGCATCTCAAAAATAAGAGTTTATATGTAACAAAATGTTCAATTTTCAACAAGAACGGCTTGCTTTATCCTTGTTATTTGGATCCTGCCATGAAAAATTCCCAAAAATATTCAATAACAATCTGTCTTCCAAAAAACAAAGCGATCAAAGTGGTGAGCAAATAGCTTCAAAAACCAACTTAGCTTTGATCACAAGTGGCTCTTATATGGTTTGCTATCTTAGCTTGCGTTATAATATCTATAGCCAAGCAGCAGGTAATCTGAGGTTGGTTAACGCATGGACACGAATGGCTATGATAGCCACACATCATTAGTTATACCGATAAACGCCTCTGTCGTTGCATTAGTATTCCACATGCGGTGATTATCCTGGTTGAGAGACGCAACTTTGTCCAGCTGGGCATTTCTCTCTTCCTTTGCTGCATTTGTTTCCATGCATTCTTCCCTGACTACAAGAGTTATGTACTAATAGGACAACGTGAGATTAAAACATATCCGCCCGTGTCTCTCTGGTCCGCCAGAGTAACTTACACCATAGCCACCTCTGTAACTGCGAATAATTACGAATAAACAGTCCTAACGCCTATAATGTCTATGAATGAAACCGTCTGAATCCTATTTGTAAAAGCAAGTGCTTATTGACTGTAGTGGCTCACTCTGTTTGCGGCGTTGATTGTGGGTTCTAGCCGTAGCACTAAGATGATTCATATTTCATTAAAGTTAACGTTCTGCTGAATTAATCGATGAACATAGATAATGCTACCTTGGACTATCTTGATGAATACAAGATATGTATTTTTTCCGTAATAGTTAGTTCTTGAAATTGCAATGAAATGCAACGTTCAAATTGTTGATTTATAGACTCAGAGGGATGATCTTACAATCATCACCACCCTAATTCTGAATACAAGCCATTTATCTTAAATATGTCATGATTGTCAATGATTACACTTGATAATGTCGTCAAATCAAGCGCTTCATTGAAAGGTTGGCGTCAAATAATCCACAGCTGCAGATTCGTAAACAATCATTTGGCGACCTCTTTCCTGGACGACACGGTAGCCATGATGGCGCTGACAAGTCATGAATACTAAATGCAGTAAAGGTTATATTCATGTCTGGCCATTCACAAAATTTAATCCAGACCGCGTAATCTGATTGCCTAACGGCGTCATCCCTTCAATTACCGTCTCTTAGTATCGTTTCAAACGGGGAATGTTAGACGACCTTGGACATATAGACACCAAAATAATCGTGCATTGGAAATTAAATAGGTCATATTCAGGAACGACACCCAATTTATGATAATACAGTGCTGTAATATTATGTAATGTAACCCATCCTCAACCTGTTCTTGTTTGTACAGCGATGTCTAGAATCCGAGCTTCATTCTCTTACCATGTTCAGGCAACTACATTTCTCGTTAGAACAGCGTGGATCAGCGATTAGCTATTATTCAAGCGTGTTAGAAGCGGACTTTCTGTCGTGCAATTCTATAACTAGTAGCTGATTACAATCAAGGTATGTAGATAATGTGAGTTGAATAAGGTTTGTTAGATTGACACTCACAAATCTGGAACACAACAATCATATATTAACAAATTCCAGTTTTATGCCCAATAAAGTATCCATTGACAAGCCTTCTTGGGCGCCTGCCGTAACCAAGCAACACACAGTCTCAATTGCGTCGTTATCTACTTCAATAAACTATATTGATAATGGACTGCAAGTTTAGCCCTTGTGCATGAATCATTTGCTACGGAGGCAATGGCCCGGCAATTGATTCGGAGAAACCATTTACAAGATTTATTGCAAACTGTCCGACCAAATATCACTCCTGCATAAATCAATAAAAATGAATATTTTTATGGTATATGGTCTTCGAAGGATGAAAGGGAATGATAGAAGAAATACATCAAAGAACATTTTTTCAGGCAAAGCTTTTGAGACAAACATCATAAAAGTTTCTCATCTTAGCCTATGGAAACTCCTCACACGCACCATAAGCAGCAAATGTAATTCAAAACAAACGAATCTCTATTAATCGTTTCGCAAATGCCTGAATCACACCCTGGTTGAATGTGAAGTTCCAGTTCATACCAACATCATCATATTTCAATACCCGTAATTCAATGTATCATTCTATGTGGCAGCAACTTACCTTATTAAACCGCCAGTCATCTTATACTATATATGACTCGTTGAGGCGTGCGTAGCGGAAATCATCAATAACCATATAACTTGCACGGTTAGCTATCAATATTTCAAGATTAGCTATCTAGCACCAGGTGTCATATACTGCTTTCATCGCAAAAAAACCCGTCGGGAACCCTTACTCATGCTAAGTGCCTATATCGTTTAAGGCTAAAATAATTGATTAAAGTATTTGAAATGGCTTGAAACTGCGGAAGAAACAAGGCATACAAATCTTAAGTGCGTTTTAATGAGCTGGTCGAGAAATGGTGACTTGGCCTGGAGGGCTCACATAATTCAAGGCACGTTTAGTGTCTGCATTCATCTTTGCGGCAGCTGATACTCGAAACACGAAAATGAATCCCATTCACAGTATGACAGGGTAGTGCGAATGTCAACCAGTGATGAATATTAAACGTAGCGGCAGACATTCTTATGTCAGCGTAATAAGGATTACAAAATCTAATCCGGCCATGTGATCTGTCTTCCCTTCTATTTGTTGTCAGTGATGCAGGAATATGGGGTGCGGAAAGTCACACATCACAAGCCACCTGTTCGCCCAGCTGGTGGACGATATGTTATTCTCACCGATCAAGCAATATACGTGTTCGAAAGACCGCAGACCACGTTTTATGTGTGATAAATGCCAACTGCGTGGATATTAATAAATTTGATTTAGATATGCGCTTATAAAGACGTCAGGGCATGAGTGGCTTAATGATGATATAATTTCTGCTTACAAAGATGCAAAAAAGAAATAGGCATCACTGGATGGCAATAGCGCCAAAAAAAGCAACGGCACCATTCATGCATCGTCAGTTAAATGCGTTAGTAAATGGGTGGAATGAAGAGCACAAAAGCATCAACAAATAATCTCACACGCCTGTCAAGGGATGGTGTTATTTAGCAACCAAACACAGCTGGTCCTGTCTGCTGATTGTGTGCCATAGAAAGTGACCTTTAATCACCAATATTGGGAAATTATCATTATGTGAATGACTAGGAAAAGCATATCAAGATCTGTGTCAGCTTGATAGATAGTTATGCAATTCTTTGTTTTGCGATATAAACAGTTGGTCGTTAAAACAATTTAAAGGTGACCATATGTGACAGAAATCTTTAGCTTACAAGTACCGGACAAGCGGTAGATCTGTGATAGTACGGACATGAAGTAGATCTGTGATAGTACTGAACATGAGGTATATCTGTGATAGTACTTGACATGAGGTATATCTGTTATAGTACTGGACATGAGGTAGATCTGTGACAGTACTGGACATGAGGTAGATATGTGACAGTACAGGACATGAGGTAGATCTGAGACAGTACGGGACATAAGGTAGATCTGTGATTGTACGGGACATGACGTTGATCTGTAAATCCGGCATGTAGTTGATCACACAAAGACACGAGAGTATAACGACACAAATTTATCTTAAAATTAAAATGCCGGCCATTTAATTGTGTAAAACAACAACCAGTGTACAATTTAGGAATGGGAACAATTTCACGAGGAAAATGTTACTTGCCATTTAACCCATATTAAGGCCATGTCAATATAATTCAACAATGTTAAGTCATCGGACAAGAACTGAGGTTCATTTGTCAGGTATTGAAGTAGACACTTGAAGTTAGTCCCGCAGCATGAGAGCAATGTATATAGAGCATTACTCACCCTGGTGTCGAAGACACAATGAGAGCGACGTGGACAAGGACGACGACAATGACGTTGATAATGATGATAATGATGATGATGATGATGATGATGATGATGATGATGATGATGATGATGATGATGATGATGATGATGATGGTGATGATGAAGCAGCTATTTTATACCAATATACATATATTCCGCTTTTATGCACTGTTCTACATTCTGGAAACCAATACATACCACTTAACAAATCAGTGTATAATCTCTTCATTCATCTCGCCACAATATTTCGGCACAATACGAATGTGCACTTTGTCAGAAACGATTATTTTGTGATGTCATCCTATGTTATCCTGTAACGATCACATATCACAACAATATGCCTCATTATTGATGCAGGAGTGATATTTAGTTGGACTGTTCTCATGAACTATTATGAATGGTCTGCTCCTATACATTTGTAGACCATTCGTAGAATGTGGTTCTATTGCAAGGAATAAACCAATCCATCAAGATTTTGTAAAGTGTAAAACGGCGAAGTTGAAGCTGCTCTACTTGATTCAATTAATACTAAGCAAATGAACAACCTAGTAATTGTCTAGTCTTGTATGAAGATAGCTGAAATGTTACCAAATGATGAAGGCCTACCTATTTATTAAAAGCATTTAATTCATTGAGCACAACATGACCGCATGTACACCCAGACCCTACGCATTCCATTGCAGCCCAACCAGCATAAATTTTACATTATTAACTTTCACATTAGCCATGTATGACTTTGCTCGATCCAGAAATCTTCCAACGAATGAGTTATCTATAGAATGCATTTGGTAAAGGCACCTAGAAGAAATATAGCTGATAGGCTTATATGTTCACATAGCCTAAAACAAAACCTGATGGCCGAAACAGTTGTAAACCGCACTTTCTTTCCTGATACTCTCCCGGTCATTATATAATAAACAATGTTTTCATATCGTTAATGAAGCAATGCTCCCGAGGCTCGCGATCCACAAACAGCCAAGTTCATATCTGGTTTACTTTATTGCTCAATAAAACCTTTCTCACATGGCAGGTTATCCTAGGGTAAATGTGTGATGCCTTGGGGCTATATATTATATAGTAACAGAGACAGGTGGTCCTGATTATTGTCATTAGCTATATATACTAACAGTATCGTATTTTGTCTAGACACATAGTCCTCATGTTGTTCATGACCAGGACCAATAGAGTCTCGTTTCATCTTGTTAAATACACCAAGTTGTCTTAGTTGCTATCCTCGCGGCTATGAGAGGGATATCTCGTTATTGTTTTTATTTGATCTGGGCTAGTCGTTTTAGACTGAATACGGAATACTGATACCTAAGAGTTGCAGAGCAACCTGTGTCTGTGCTTCTCCATGGAAGCAATCGCTACGTATTCTAAATTCATACATACATTTCAATGGTCATCTAAGTTGTTGGGCTGTTACACACTCTTGGTGTCATCTTACAAAACAACGGATCAATTGAGTTATAATTAAATACCGCCGTAATAAAATTTTCAATTGGCTCTGTCATTCGAAATATGTGAATTTTCTTGAAGCGGTATTATTTTGTTTTGAAAGTGGTATAGTCCCACTTGAGCTCAAGAAATCAGGTTTATTCTCACGAATTATAGACATTGAAGAGGTGCTAATGCTTCAATTTGTAGAATATATTAAAAATACGACAGTGGAACACCATGCAAATCGTGCAACGATATCTAATGATTTCCATATTTATGTTTGGAATGGCTCAAATATTTGTAATTATTCGAAAAAGCGATAAATTGTTTCGGAGTACGAATCACCTTTAGGCATACATTGACCGGGCAAGGAAAAACGCAGCAGCTGCACTTAATGGCTCAATGAAACAACTCTTAAATGGCAGGGATATCCTGGGGTGTATTTCTAATAGCGATGGGGATATATGGTGAAGATTTACGACGGATGTAACTGCGCACACTGTTTAAGTTCATAAAATGTTTACAGGGCCATCCCATGAAGGTTATAAACCATCGCTCAGCCGTGGGGTATCAGGTTTATTACCGCGCGTTAATGCGTCCGAATAAACATCCTACCGTTATTCCTATGGCGTTTGACGTGTGTTTAGACACCTGCTCATATTTGTGACGGAATCATTAAGCATTACCCGGAAAGCTGTTATCGTTCATACTAGCAATAGTACAGGTACTTAGCACCAGATCCATTATCCGACATTTTTAGCCTACCTTTCACTTTACATCAGATAATTTGCTTACGATGGGATGTTAGAAGCTCTCGTATCAACAATTATCACGCTTGTTTCTAAAGCTGCTCGCTGTGAATAGGTAATTTTCCTTTGTAATGCCACTTTACAAAGAGCGCACCACCCCAAACTGTCTCACATTCAAATAAATTTGATTTCATCACCGGAAAGCTAATTACTTACTATATTACAAATAGGCTAACACTATATTGCTGTCGTTGATGTTGACAATCTCACTTAGCGTACGTGCTCCGGATAATATCGCCATAATCCATGGACACAGGGATTAAATTAGTACACTGGGATGACTGAGGGAAAACCGGTGATGACTTTTGTGTTGTGCCAGATGAGCTCACTCGTTGTTGAAACTCTTTTAAGCGCTCGCCTCAACGAAACATATGCTCTGGGTGATGCCAGAGGCACTACTTGCTCTTGACTGGATGCATTTTATGTAAAATAGCCTTTGATGAACTATAGTCACGTAGTACATATAAAGATGACACCTATCAGCTGCGATTTACCAAAAGAGAAGGATATTTCCTTGTGGAAAAATATTATTGAAATAGTTAACAAATGTGTGAAATGAAATAATGTCGTATCAATTAGTGCTAAGAGGCGTACGTACCTAGACACCAAATCGACAATATATTCCTCGAATTGTCAAACCCATAATTCAAGGTCACAACTATTGTCAATTTGTTGTTCGCTCGTTGAGTTTACTGCTGCGACCTCACTGCCTTAAGGCTGCTAAATAATCATTGTAGCATAAATAACACAGAGTTGATTCCAATGAACTCAGTCAAGCCAATGCAACAGCAAATAAGTCAGCTTGAATAGCAGAACGTGACGACGTGCCGAATGTCAAGGATGCAGAAGTGGCAAAATATGCATTATCGACCACTGGTAACAAATACAATCATAACTATCATGCCTTATTTTGCAGGCGTTCATTAATACTGCTTGTCGTTGAATAGTAATTGACTAGTGCTGATCCTAGGTAGTAAAACTTTCCCTATAATTCTATTGCTATTTCACCCACATATCTCATCTACATTTACACAGATTACTTTCCACTTTGTAAAAGCGAAAAACCTCAAAAATAACTATAGATTCTGGCAAACACAAAAAGAATGCAAACGAGCTAAACATAAGAGCTTCGTAGATATGCCGCTTCTGAGTGGCGTTTTTTGACGATTCGTGTCCCATCATAATAGCTTTATCATGTATCCCCCGAGCTATCACAAATACCCCTCAGGATACCACTGTCATGTTAGAATAGCTTTATTGAACCGTAAAGTGCTGCAGTTGGCATTTCCTTGCCAGCTGAATGTTTGCCAGGATGTGATTTGTCCTCCCATTGAACAATGAATTGCTGTCCAAATAATTATTTGGTCGTTTGCTTTTTTACATCTAGATTCTGTAATACCTTGCATGATAAACCAAGAATAGAAGATCAGCTTTCTAAATAACCATCAAATTTATGTATATATATACATATAGATATACATATATATATATATGCAGATATATGTAAATATATATATGTTTATATATATATATATATATATATATATATATATATATATATATATTATATATACACATATATATATATATATATATATATATATATATATATATATATATATATATATATATATATATATATATATATATATATATATATATATATATATATACATTATATATATATATATGAAATATTTCAATATATACAGAATGTCTATTCGTATACGGCTAAAAATGCGAAATACATCAAAAACTACGGAGCAAATGGGCGTTAATTGTAAAGTCAGAGCACATAACACTCAGGCAAAAACAGTATTTGTCTACGATATATGATTGTCACGGGATGACATAGGATGGCTTTCAAAATCTTGATTACGTGCCGAGCCATTCACAACGACTTATATACGCGTTTCTGACTAAGTGGCTATTTATATTGCTGTTTTCGGACCAAATTGTCATTAGTTAATCATTTCGCAAGTTCATGAAAACGAATTAAAGACTATAAGCACGGGGAGCATCAGAACAATATACAATGCTAAGCTTCGTTACATATCAAGTTCCCGTACCCCTATGCAACATGTCCTTAAATAATGCAACAGCTTGCTTACTCGAAGAAGTGCACGACGGGTAATGGATACGGTCCGTATGATGCATACCTCTCAAGACGTCGCCGGCATATTTTACCGATTGCTTTTAGCCATCAAGCCTCTCCATCTTACGCTATGCCAAAATTAGATGACGTTTCTGATCGATATAGGACAAATTGGAAGATACTACTCGTTCTATGCTATGCATTTTCAGCAACTTGCATCTTCCTGTTTTGTCGACTCAGCGTTTTTATATATTCTTGCGACCAATTTGCCCTATTAAATTAATAATGATACTAGGCGATTAATTGCACTACACAACTTAGTCATTAATAACTTAGTACATCCAGTAGACGTGCGTAGCTGGCCAAGCTGCCCATGCTCTGGAAGTCCCCGCAGATATATCAGTTAATACATCAGAACTATCAGGACCAGACAAAACACCAGCCGTGACGGTGAATAGCATAGAATGCTGTTTCATCGTCTATGATTTGTCTTAAATGCTTGTAACCGAAAAACAGAAACCAAATCATGATATATGGAAAATCAATTTTTTTGATGATCGCGGAATCGTGGTGTGTTGATTGCTGAGCTGAAGATATAAAGACGAGTATCACATATCAACCCAGTAAAACAATCTAATAGGCGTGGTATTATCACAACAAGTGAGCTTCATGCATGTGTCATAGAGCTCAAAGCTCGTCATTGGGTCATAAGTATCAAAGGAGGCATGTCACCAAGGCTGTGGGCCCGTGACCGCAATTACATTGTGAATTTACTAATTGATAAAAACTTTTCTTTCGTCCTTTTTGCTTGCAGAGCGCTTCTAAGTGTGAAACTACGTGAAACAATCCATGACATCTCTTTGACATAAACATCAACAGTGTTGCGCCCTTGTCACCTGCATATGCAATATATTCTGATCATTTAGAATGATCCTCGTGAACCGTGTTGTGCTGTTGCGAAAGAAATAAGCTTCTTGTTAAACAGCATCCTAGAATATAGCCCGACCATTTCCATAAACTTCATTGCATATGACATTATTTACTCCCGGTAGTTCGCCCAAGTGTTTCCTTCCTGCAGTCTTGCTCATCTAAGAGACAGCAGCTTCCACTTCTATGAGGTATGCCTCTGTCAGCGGAACAATAACAAGACGAGTCATCCGTTTCAGAAAATATTCCATTCTGACAAAATAAAGCCCACAAAGCCGTGTGTACATGTTGTCAACAAGGGGTGGTTTTATTTAGCAATCGAGCATTGTATGCACCGCCTGCTGATTGTGTTCCTGGGAACATTGCCTTTTGTCAGCAATATCAATTTTTATTTTGTGAATAATAACGGGGTTGCTGTATCAGGGACAGTTTATTACCGCAGATGTTGCGTAGGATTTCCGAGCTAAATATCCATGTTGTATCAAAATGATCGTCCTCAGCTTTAAATCGAGTTTATATATAATTGACCTTCTTGGTATTGGGATCCTGGTGAGAGAAATTCCAACCATTATCCATTCAATAACAGGCTTGTCCAACAAATCGCTCAGCGATGAAAGTGGAGAGCAAATGGTTTAAAAAACCAACCTAGCTTTGATCACAAGTGGCTCTTATATGGTTTGCTATCTTATCATGTGTTTTATTATATCGAGCTTTATTTGTTTTATTATACCGATAAACGCCTCTGTCGTTGCATAGTATTCCACACGCGTTGTATATCTTTATAGAATTACTAACCTTTTTCCACTTTTTCTTTATTATCCCCGTGATGCAATTGATTCCATGCATTCTTTCCTGACTGCGAATGCAATGTACTAATAGGACAACGCGAGATGAAGTCTCCTGTCCGCCAGGGTGACGTACACCACAACCGCCTTTTTAAATGCGAATAATCCCGCCTAAACAGACCTAACGCCTATAATGTCCATGAATGAAACTGTCTGAAGCCTATTTGTTTAAGCAAGTGCTTATTGACCGCAGTGGCTCACTCTGTCATGGCGTCGATGATGGATTCTAGTCGTGGCATCACATTCATTCATATTTGATTCAAGTCAACGTTCTGATAAAGTTATCGATAAACATAGATAATTCTGTTTTTGATGAATATGTACTTTTTCCGCAATTTTTCTTGACATTGCAATGAAATGCAGCGTGCAAATTGACAAACACTTTGCGGATTCATTTAACCTCACAATCATCACTAATCTAATGCTGAATACCAGCCAGTTATCTGGAATTTATCCATATTATCAATAATTACATTTAATGTGGAAGGCTTGCGAACTGCACCTCATGCCAAACAATCCACCGCCTCGTATTCGTATAACAATTATGGTATCTTGGTGTGGGGTTTCCATATTCAAAATTTTTTAAATTGCAGAAAAATGCAATCCGTATAGTGACAAAACAAAAATATAATGCTCATACGGACCCAATCTTTAAGCAACTTGTTATTCTCGATGTTACAGATGTTTTTACAATTAATGAATTAAAATTTTATTACAAACTACAACATAAAATGCTTCCAGCATATATTTCCACTATGTTCACCCAAGTATCCGACATCCATACCCAGAACACTAGACAAGCTCAATTACTGTTCATAAATACAATTTATCACGTGTGTGTGAAACACACGCTTAGAATAAGTCTTCCAAACACAATTTAAAAAAATCCTTTACATAAAATGGAAAAGATAGATACCCACAGTATCCAAGCAGGAGCATAAGATTTTAAGAAACATTGTATTGACATGTATGAGGCAAACTGTTCAAAAATAAACTGCTATTTATGTGAAAATATACCAGCTTTCGTTTAAATTATAAAGTGCTTATGTCACCTGCATCTTTCGAAATAGACATCAATCACCATCCCTCCATGACACATGCCTTCAAAATTGACACAGAATGACTTGTTTCAAACAGGTGGCCCTCTCGCTAGCAACCAACCTATTGTCTTAGAGGCGCTCTCCTGGCCTTACAAATTCATTTGTTTATATTCTTTTTAACCTTTTAATGTGTATTTATCTATAATTTGATCAATTAGTTATGTATATCTATACAATACATGTGATTTTTGTTTGGCAAATAAATGAATCCGAATCTGAATCTGAATCCAACAAACAAGTTTGGCGACCTCTTTCCTAGGACATCACGGTGGCCAGCCATGATGGCGCTGACAAGTTATGAATACTAAATGTAGTATAGGTCATGCCTTAAAGGGCTTGGAGTCTACAGACACACCACAAGGAAAGCTAGAGGTGTCACTCGTCTGCGCAGGCCTATTAAAGTCAGGATTACATCAGCTCTACAACAACAATACCAATCAGCTGATTTTACCACTCCCAGCAAGGGCCAGACAAGCGACCTGGTGTCTCTCCCTGCAGCTATTGAGATTCAGATTGGAGTGGTTATCCAGGACATAACAGGCCTGCAGCACTGTCATCAGGTAAACACAATCTACTCTCTGTCGAAGTCAGTCAGCCTTAATGCACAGTCGGTTAGGAACAAGACTGAGTCACTTGCAGATATGATTAAAGAGAAGGACATGGACATTCTAGCTCTGTCAGAAACATGGCTGGGCACAGCTGGAGATCAGCATATACTATATGAACTCGTGCCATCAGGTTACAGGATTCACAGTGTTCCTAGGTCCAACAACAAGCGAGGAGGTGGTGTCGCCATTGTGTATAAAGCTGGGCTATCAATCCATCCTGTCATTTCAGTACAACAGAAATACACCCAGTTTGAACATACAGAATGCCTGCTCAGCACCAAGCACCATGCCATCAGGATTTGTGTTATCTACCCACCCCCTCCATGTGTAAAAACGGTCTGAGTAACACATTGATGAGTGGTCAGTTTACCCCCTAGACCACCTCTCAGCATCACCGACAGACCCCATCATTCTTGGAGACATCAACTTCCATTTTGATGTCCCTGATATAACGAACACTGCACAGTTCCTCAGACTGCTTTACGCTCATGGTCTCATCACGTGGCAGACTCCACTCATAAGCGAGGTCACACCCGTGAATTGCTCCTCGGCACACCTGTGGTCAATTATCCAGGCCTTTGTGACGACAAGGGTAAACTCGCTGGTGAACATTTGGCCATATACTGCAGAATCAGCCTACACAAACCTCCCAGAGTGAAAAAAGAAGTGTACTTCCGGCGAATGAACGACATTGTCACTGAAGACTTTGCCAGGGATGCAGCTGCATCAAGGGGGCTTAATGACACATACAAACCTCTCGCTGCTTTAGTTGATTCCTACAACTCAGAGCTTCAGTTCTGACTGGAAACACTCTCCTATGTGTACCAAGACCATTACCCTCCGCCTCAACACCCCCTGGTATACTGAGGAGCTTCGTGAGGCAAAGCATGAGAAGAGGAAGAGGGAACGTTTCAAGCTCACTGTGCATTGAGAGCTCTACCGTGAACAGTGCAGAACTGTAAACTCTCTGTTACGCAAAGCTAAACGGTCATTCTTTGTAGAGAAGATAGCGCGTGCGAGAGGAGCCAGAAGAAGCTGTATAAGATAACAAGAAACCTCATGGGAGATAGTGGTGGCGTAATATTGCCTATGCATGACTCAAAGCTGGAATTGGCAGAGAAGTTCAGTGAGTTTTTCATCTCAAAGATATCAGCTATCAGATCCTCCATTCGCCTTGCTGACAATGACAGCTGTCACAATGTGTGTGCTGGCGAGATCCATTTTGTCAGGTGAACAATTAGCTTAGTTCTGCTCCGAGTCCAAACCGTTATACTGGAAGCTCTAGACAAGGGCGCATCAGTGGTACTCATCATGATTGATAATACAGCAGCGTTTGATACCCTGGACCACTCTATCCTCCTGGAACGCTTCCGGCATACATTTGGTATCATTAATAAGGCTCTAGGGTGGATACAGTCATATCTGGCTGGGAGGTCCCAGTGCGTTGCCATCGAGGCAATCAAATCACGCGACTGTTCACTTGCATTTGGTGTGCCACAGGGCTCAGTATTAGGCCCAAAGAAATACTGCATGTACACACGACCAGTAGGAAATATTGCAAGACGTCACAATAGGCAACATATGAGCTATGCCGACGATACACAAGCGTATGACATGCTCGTCCTTCCATCTCAATGGTCAGAAACATCATCCCGAATTGTAGCATGTGTTGAGGAGCTGCAGGCGTGGATGAAAAAGAACATGTTAAAACTCAACCAGGATAAGTTTGAGTTCATTATTTTTCATCCTAAACATCCACCCATCTATCAGCAGAACTTCACCATCACCATCGGTGAGAACATTTTCATGCCAGCGTCTTATGTCAAGAGCTATGGTGTTTATCAGGATAAGTCGCTCACCTTGGAGAAGAATGTGTCATCCATCATCAAAACATGCTATTATGAGATCCGCTCCATTAGTAAGGTCAGAAAGTTCATCATTGTTGATGCCTGTCGCTCTCTTGTTCAGTCCTTTATAACATCACGACTGGACTATGCTAACATCCTACTCCACAACCTACCAAGGTCATTGCTCAACAGACTCCAACTAGTTCAAAATACATGTGCTCGCCTTATTACAAAGACATCGCGTAGAGACCACATCACGCCAGTTCTAGTTGAACTCTATTGGTTGCCGGTGGAGTACAGAATTGTGTACAAGGTGCTTCTGTACACTTACAAAGCGCTTAATGAACATGCACCACAGTACTTAAGGGACCTCTTCGTGCTTTACAAGCCGACCAGGAACCTACGTTCAGCTATGCGATCCCTCCTCGTTGTCCCAAAACCAAGGACTTCTACCTACGGTGGCAGATCGTTCCGAGTGACAGCACCCCAGTGTCGTAACGTGATCTGTGGTGTTGAGATGCACAAGATACGCACTTGTAATGAGTAAAGAATCGAACTCCAGGTGTAGGGTTTATACAAACTTTATTTTGCTGACTTCAATTTCGAATTTCAGATGTAACTTAGCCTAAACCTAAGAGAGAGATGTGTTGAGCTCGGAGGCCAGGAGAGAACTGATTTTGAAATATAAATTGCTTCCCTCAACGACTAAGGCACGCCAGATCTGCGGTAGCCAGATCTGTGAGGGTTGGAGCTATCGGGCGTTGCCTGGGCAGGAAGGTCATGTGGCTCTGGAATATGGGGTATGTATGAGGAGAGGGGGGTGGGGGGGGAAGTGACAGGTGACATGTAGGTCACTTGTGGATCTGGGAAACTGGGGTTTATAATTAATATAAGCTGTAGGGGGTTACTCCATCGACTGATGACTGAGAGGGTACGTTATGATGAAGGGCAGGTTTGTTATGAATTTGGTACTCAACATATCCCTCTCCTTTTAAGTGGATGAATATCCACAAAAGAAACTAGGTCCCTTCATGGGGGAAAAAAATCATGGGGATATTCTAAACTAAGGGTAGGTTGGTAAGGAAATGACTGTGTACTGAGTCTAAATGTTCAATACACATTCCAGCGTACATTATATCAGATTTGTTAAATCTTACAGTAAAAAAAAATTCTAGCACGATTAATTATTTTTCAGTGAAATCAAAATATTTATGGTATTATTATTACATTGTTATATATTTATTACTATATTTATTGTTGAACATGTGAAATTTTGGTAGATGTCGTGCAGGCTGGCCTATTTTCTAGAGGTTGAAATCCAACCATATCTAAATTTTATATGGGGACATGGTGCAATATATGTGGCTAGGGCATCTAAATTACTCATAGATACCCCGGCTGAACTCGGAAACTGGCACTTCCGATGCCGAAGCATCGATAGCGCCAGCAGGAGTATTGTGCGACACTCCTAACCCTTGTGAATCCGAGCCAAGCAGAGAGTTGGCCTCTCTGTGCACCTCAACGCTAAAACTATTTAACATTGGGGGCCTACCTGACATGGGATTTTATGTGGAAAAGGGGAGAGAAGCAAGATTAGACATGCAACAGTAAACCTGACTATTCTAAAGGAGGAGAAAGTTATACCATTGGAATATAAATATAGCCTGAACAAGTCATGGTCGTTTTACTTGCATCTAAACTAGCAAAGCAGGGCTGATGAATAACAAGTCATGGTCGTTTCACTTGCGTATGCCCACTGCTTGCATTAAAGCTGAAAAATTTACGTAAAAAAATTTAATGTGATTCAACCATTTACACAATAAGGATTATTATTGACGTGGGCTTTCCGAACTGATGGGTCCATTCGATCCAGGCAGGGACGTGATACTTGAAGATCTTTGGCCGGTTGATCATGTCGTAGACAGAACTCGCGCGTCAACGCCTCCTCTGGCTGAAAGTGATCTGTCCCCTAGACCCAACACGCTACTCACAAGTACAAACTCTTGAATACTGTGAACAGAGCACTGCATGACAACCACACTGAGCATAAATAAACTACTATAATAACTAAACAACACCAAGTACACATGACTGTTGATGCGTAGTCTGCATATAACCCGAAGCAGAACTCGACGGGAAATCGACAGGACATGCCGTTATTTGTCTATTCCTTCGACAACCTCGTGGCGTGAACTGTCGGCCCTCAGGGACATCAGCTTGAGCCACTGACCTAGGATTAACTGCTGGCCCTAGAGAGAGGGGGTGTGGCGCATGTTGTACAAGGCAGATGCTATGTCCCCACGTCGCCTCCTGGCGCACGCCTGTAGTACGGGGAGGGTGTCTCTGATTGGCTAACAACATTTTACAGACAGCACAAGCTCAACCTAGGCTTAGCTGTGATCTGGGACGGAATTGGTTCTAAACTCATTATACCAATCAGAGGCCGTTCATCCTTATACGTCTGGGACAAGATCCTGCGGGCTACCTGCTACGTGAAATATTGACCATGATACTTACTGATCTCGTCAGATCTGTGATCCGTGGTTATGGTCACCATTCGAGCTTCACGTTAATAAAACCTAAATCACACAGACTTTCTAAAAGACGAATTAGATTTCTTAAACCAATATTAACTGTTCAATTAATTCTATGATAACTATCCATTAACGCATACAGTTAAATTTAATAAGTTGGTATTTGAATGACCCGCACTATATCAATAATATGGGAATTGTATGGATCGCCCATTGAGGGGAAACCGTATATATCTAAGTCTAGACCCTATATCTAAATACATTCATACAATACTAGCTAAATATCGCAATCAGCGCGGCATACACCGACACGGTATCTGAGCGGTTGTTTGGAATTCACACCTTAATACACGAGGCCCTAAACTTACCGAAAGGGGTTGAGTTTAAACAAAATGATGTTTCTTTGCAGCAAAAACTGACCGCAGGGGCTGGTGGTGTGTGAACCTCATGGAGCAAGCAGCCTCAGCTGACCTAGCCACAGAAGATGGTGGTGTGTGTGAACCAATTAAACACGCATTAGGCGTTACTTAGATTTAAATGGCACATGCGTAGGTCGTCACCATTATACAACTTCTTTATAGATATTTACAGTTCCGATGGGAGGGTTCAAGAAGCTGTTCAATCTCGCGCTTAACTCCCGATGCGCCGCAGCGCTTTATAGTGCGCAGAGAAAGGACGGGCCAGGCAAATGCGGGGCGCATGCGCTAACTTCTGGGATGCGCCAGTCAATAAGCTTATCGCAAGTGGTGGTCGCAAACGGGTCAGATTGTTTATTGCATGCAGCGCATATCATTAAATAGAATTTCATCGCTGGTTAGCTAATGGGCCCAGTCCGATTTGGCCGGAGTGTTTTTATGACGTGTCTGGTCTTGCAGGAATGTTAACCTCTTATTAATGTAACAACAGCTGTCCGTGTGTTAACTTTTGAATCAGCCGTGTCATTAATGGGCTGCGCATTAGCAGGCCCGGGTATGAAGCTTGCGATCTTAGTACTTAGTGAAGAGAATTTCTTAAAAGAGGTGGAATTGACGTCTCAACTTACACTTCTTGAATCAGTATAAGAAAGTACAGTATCTATATCTTAACTACAACTATATTACACTACCAATAGTCTAAACCTGCTGTTGTGAATGTGAAGACGAATTCGGGTCATTAAATCAAATGAGGTCATCAAAAGATAAGTGGCGAGGTCACTAACATAAGCAAATGTACTGACCAAGTTAGCCAACTGGAGCATGACCTGCATAGCAATGCCGGGTCTTCCAGAATGCAGCGAGAGGTGTTGGCGGGAAACTGTTGACAGATGTCCGTTGAGAAGTAGGATCTCGCGAGAGCTGGGGATGCGACGCGAGGGCTGACAAGAAGCTTGTTTGAGGAGGTGATGTCAGCAAAGATTTGGTTTGTGGAATGGGAGATGGCGGGAAGGACACGGGGTCGGTAGAGGGTAATCTGGGGTCGACAATTAATGGTTTATTTCGAGTTGGTGATGACAGGGCAGAAGCCAGTCGATGATCAGAGTCAGGAGGGGCTGATGATAGCGAGACAAAACTCGGATTAGACTCAAAGTTTGGAGGAGTTAGTGATGGGTCGACTGGAGTAGGCAGAGGAAAAGGGCGAAGAGGGGTTGGGGATATGTCAACTAAAGTCGGCAAAGGAGCGGGGCTGGTAGGGGTTGCAGACGGGTCGACTGTAGTCGGCAAAAGAGCGGGGCTAGAATGGGTAGGGGACGGGACGACTGTAGTTCGTGGGCATTCAAACGATGTGACATTTGCATACTTTGCTTTGGGAGCGACAACTGAGGCTTTGCTTTCTTCCTGAACTTCTCTCAACAACATAATATATCTAATGCCTTCCCTGAATGCTACACGCAACCTGATCTCTTCTTCAGCATACTCAATACATTCACGGATGGCCGTCTCACGCCACTCTAGTATATCTGGAGCAAGTTTACGCTGAATTGTGTCTCCCACTCGACATCTCTGGTATTCCCGCGCAGTTGTAATTGAAAATCAAACAGGATATAAAAGAAAATCTTAAATTATGTACTCACACTTTGGCAGCCGGAATCGAATGGATTCTCCACCATGTGTCGTAACGTGATCTGTGGTGTTGAGATGCACACGCTAGGCACTTGTAATAAGTAAAGAATCGAACTCAAGGTGTAGGGTTTATACAAACTTGAACTTTATTTTGCTGACTTCAATTTCGAATTTCAGATGTAACTTAGCCTAAACCTAAGAGAGAGATGTGTTGAGCTCGGAGGCCAGGAGAGAACTGATTTTGAAATATAAATTGCTTCCCTCAACGACTAAGGCACGCCATCCCAATTCTCATGGGACATGCGGTAGCCAGATCTGTGAGGGTTGGAGCTATTGGGCGTTGCCTGGGCAGGAAGGTCATGTGGCTCTGGAATATGGGGTATGTATGAGGAGAGGTGGGGGGGGGAGTGACAGGTGACATGTAGGTCACTTGTGGAAACTAGGGTTTATAATTAATATAAGCTGTAGGGGGTTACTCCATCAACTGATGACTGAGAGGGTACATTATGATGAAGGGTAGGTTTGTTATGAATTTGGTACTCAACAAATGAACTCTCTGAGGACATAAAACTTTCACTTAGTCTAGTCAGTTTTAAGCGGAATCTTAAGACCCACTATTGTCCTTATTTTAAAAGATTTTATTGTTTTAATAGCAGATATGTGATCTAATATTTAATATATCGGTGATTGTGCAGTGCCTTGGAGATCTGTACTGATAAATTGGCGCTATATAAATTATGCATAATAATAATAAATAAATAATAATAATATTCACGTCTTGACATCTACCAAATCAAACCAAGACAGCGTAATCTAATTGTCTAACAGCGTCATCATTAGGGGATCATTTTGAAGGATTTGTAGACAACCATGTATACACAGACATCAAAATAATTCAGCACAAGAAATACAATGCTGCATATTCAGGAAAAACACGCATTTGATGGTAATACTTGCTTTGAGTATAGCTGCAAATTTAGGACTTCAGAGACACATTAGAGCTTGTTGATATTTACCAAGGACCATATTCCTGAACTCTTAAATTGTTGAACGTAAAGCTAATAGTCCCGCCAAAAAGCTACTCCTGGTCCGACACTGTGTAACAAGATACAAAAACTGATCTGTTTAAAGGAGAACGATATTTGCAACTCAAAGCCTTCTTAACATATTGATCTGATGTAAGTTAATCAATGGTGTCAGCAGCCAGGTGGCAACAGTGTTATTGACTCTTCTTGCCACACATATATCACGGCCGGCCATGAGTTGAGCAAGGCTTAACACGGTGAACACAATAAACGTAAGTGTGTAGCCATCTCAAAGACAAACGTAAACGCCCAAGTCAGTTGAATATACCCGTAGTTATAAAGGTTGATAACGAGGAGACAAACTTGAAGATGACGATGTCAAGAAGCTCACAAGTGCTGTAACATAATGTGATGTAACCCATCCTCGACCTGTCGGTGTGGGTGTTGTGATCAAGTGATTAGAAGAAATAACGGACTGAATAGGATTTGTAAGCATACCACTCATAAATCTAGTCTTAGTTATATATTCAACGTGCATACATGAAGAAGATAATTCGCTGTCGCTAGCACAGTTCCCTCAGATCTACACAGGCTATAGTACTCGATGTTATTAATTTATAAGCTGTTCGTTCCTTATTAGATGATCAACGACATTATTCATGCATCGTCAGGTAAATATAAATTTAATTGGGTGGAATGAAGAGCAGTGCACAAAAGCATAAACGAATAATCTCACACGCCAGTCCCTCGCCAAATGAAGCATACCTGGATTATAGGGAAGATTATTAATGAGATGAGGCACGTGGTGAATAATAAAAAACAAAGTTGCCGTTAGTGGAACGTAGATGTAAGGTAGTGAATGCTAATTAAGGGACTAGAGGGTACTGCTTCATTGGCAATTCATATACTAATGATACCGACAGGACACACTAGCATATACTATCAGCATGACACGCTTTATATATGAACATTGGTCGTTCGTCATTCTCGCTTGTAGAGCACAGTGACTGTGATCTGAAAACACAGCAATCTTCCTTGTTTGTCATTTTGTGCTGTAAAAGCGATACGCCCCTACCATTGGAATATACATGTTAATTCTTTTAATATAGACAGTACCTCGTGCGCCGTGTCTTGCCGTTGCAAGGAATTGAACATCACTAGGATCACCAGGAAAAAGTTTTTTTTTAAGCCAGACCTCAGCTCATAAACTACATCGCTGTAGGCAGCATCCATTCCTGGGAGAGAGTACCAGTGCTCCCTTCCCGTACCGTGGCTCTCATTGGGAGACAACAACTTCCTGTTCCATGCCACCGGAACTCTAATATATTCAAATCAGACACAATAAAGTGCACCAAACACTTTTATGTGACTATATCTTTAACGTGTATAGAAAATACCTTTGTGCCGATGAGCCCGACATTCCTGCCATATAATACACATCTCAATGATAACCCTGTCGCGTAGCTTGGAAATTTGCCCTTTTCCAACAATATTAGGCAATTCTTATCGAGTGAATGACTGTGTGGGGATTAGTAGGAAGCTTATTCAGATCTGTGTCAGCTTGATTGTTATGCAAGACTTTGTTCCGTGATATGAACAATTACTCGGTTAAATACTTTAAGGTTTAACACATGTAACAGACAGATCTACCTCACTTATTTCCGGCCAAGTCCGACATGTAGTTGATAATACAATGTCATCAGAATTGAACGACACAACTTAATGCAATTTTGTCACAATCTTAAAGTGCTGGATGTATTGCCGGTCACTTAAATGTCTAAAACAAAATACCAGCGTGCAATTCCGGAATATCTTTGGTGCGTTAATTTTTACGAGGGATTATGTTAGTTGCTATTTCACCCATATTAACGCCATATCAATGTTATTCAACCCAACTTAGTCAGCAGATAAGAAATAAGTTGATATTTCTGAGTATATTGGATGTTAAATGATGTTTTGAATATCTTTCAGTGCCACATGCTCAAGTGGGTATTGACCAAATATGTCATTCTAAAGCAGTTAAGCATAGACGGTCTATTTTTTTAACTGCGATTACAATGTGCACCTCAATTGATTGCACAAACGAATGGTCAAAGACTTGATGCAGCGAATATAGTAAATACAGATACTATTTGTGATGCATCCAGGTAAGAACAAGGACCAAATATTTGTATCGTGACACAGTATTCTCGTAGAATGAACGCTACTACCCGTCTACAGAAAGTAAATGGCTCTTATTCATTCCAACATCGATTAGTGCAATACATTCACCATTCAAAGGATGCCTCTGTTCATTTTGGCTTTCTTTGATGACAATATTTTACTTTTAAATGCAATATAAATAATTTGATGAATGATATAAAACAGCTAATGTATGCAAAGAATCCATTTAAGATTGAATCAAATACAAATGAAACGCTCTCTTGCATAATTTATGGGTTGTAATTTCGTACTAGAGCTGAACACACCCGGATAATATATTTCATGAACTTTGATAAGAATATTTGAATAAATTTTCGGAGGGTTAAGTCAAGGAAATAATTATAACTGCATGCAAATATTTCATGAAAGACTTAATGCAAAGCTAAAGTAACTAAATCTCATGTTCGAAGCTCTGATGATGCTTTATCACCAACACTTTATCACTGCTTAATATATGTCATATTTCCAGCCAACATCATCATATGGTCCCTTGCTGAGCACAATAGGAGCTTATGTACAATAAACCGCTATATATTCCACTTGAAAGGCTGGCAAAGAACCTTTTCTATGGTTCCCTAATGGTTCCACAAAACAAATATTTAATCATTTATTGTGTTTCTTGCTATAGAGGTTACTGAAAACTAATCTTTACAGAAAACATCGGAAATTGTCTTTCAATACCTCCCTAACATGGTTATCGGAAGCAAGTGAGTAGAGTGGTAAAACTTGCTGTCCTGATTCAGTCACTTGCTATCAACATTGGAGTAACTTTATCGTAGTTAACGTAACCCAACCTGGCTGGATCCACGTGACTCGGGTTATCAGCGTAGCATCGTGCTGCATCTTCGCCCCAGCGGCGTTGGTTTTCCTGCCCGATCTGGGCAACGGTTTACGTCAAGTGGACGCTGGAACTTATTGGGAGCTGCCCAAAGCATCACAGACATCCTCATCCATCATCGCCGCAATATCACCTCGTTGTTCAAAGTGGCGTTAAACCCTTATATTGCCCTTACTATTTCCATATAACAAGCTGTGATAATCGGAGTGAAAATACCATTATAGTGCTAAACCAGTAATTTGCGTAATGTTTGTACATAAATTGAGTTTCAGGCCCATCCCCATCTTGTTGGTACGGCGACGTCTAAAACAATTTGTCTGAGCATCCTGGAGTTAACAACGCTGGGCAACATACTTGGCCTTTAGATCTGTGTGATTAATATTAGAGCAACGTAATAACGAACACAGACGCGAAATGTAGCTATGTGACATCAAAAGCAGTCGGTATTGACGTCGAAACATGTAATCATTAGAAAATTATGGTTTTATTACATGATATATTCCATATGATGCAACCCGTCGGTAAATTATCTTGGAAGAACAATATATCGGGATGGCAATAGATGCTCGTCAAAGCAGATAATTTTGCAGGCGATTAATTGCCTTTTCAAACGTGACCGGAGCTGTTGTTTCCATAATGGAATATTTTGCCTGGTGGACGCTTCCTAGCAAGCACGATATATATTTGTTTGCTTCAATGAATTCAAGAGGAAGGGGAGTAATCGTACTTTGTGCAGCTCCTCGCCATGTACACCACGCTAGCATGTGTAATAAAAGCTTTAATGTCACAAACAATAATTGTTGATGGATACCTCCTCAAGATTGTTTTTCAACGGGCCAGACTATAGAATAACAGAGTGAGGTTTGGGACAAAAAATTAACAGCCAAGACGTAAACATATAGATAGATAGATAGCTAGATAGCTAGCGATAGCTAGATAGATAGATAGATAGATAGATAGATAGATCGATAGATAGATAGATAGATATAGATAGATCGATAGATAGATAGATAGCTAGATCGATCGATAGCTCGATCGCTCGCTCGCTCGCTCGCTCGCTCGCTCGCTCGCTAGATCGCTCGCTCGCTCGCTCGCTCGCTCGCTCGCTCGCTCGCTCGCTCGCTCGCTCGCTCGCTCGCTCGCTCGCTCTCGCTCGCTCGCTCGCTCGCTCGCTCGCTCTCGCTCGCTCGCTCGCTCGCTCGCTCGCTCGCTCGCTCGCTCGCTCGCTCGCTCGCTCGCTCGCTCGCTCTCGCTCGCTCGCTCGCTCGCTCGCTCGCTCGCTCGCTCGCTCGCTCGCTCGCTCGCTCGCTCGCTCTCGCTCGCTCGCTCGCTCGCTCGCTCGCTCGCTCGCTCGCTCGCTCGCTCGCTCGCTCGCTCGCTCGCTCGCTCGCTCGCTCGCTCGCTCGCTCGCTCGCTCGCTCGCTCGCTCGCTCGCTCGCCTGGTGTGTTGACACTGTTGGACCAATATTATATCCATCAACATGGAACCATCGTTAAATGACCAGTTCCAAAAATCGTGGCATATTCGTGGTTAACATGCGATTATGGTATCACTCATAGGAAGGGTATTCAATAGAGGTTTGTCAAGGCATCAACCTTGACCGTCAGTTCCATAGCAATGCATCTTCGTTTGTGTCCGTTCCCATAGGCGGATCAATGCTATTACTCGGTAGCAGAGGGGAATGTTAACTTCTGTTTAGATATCCAAGGCTCAATTTTTGATGATGTTTTACTGGCCATTTTTTCCGGCGTCAGTACTGGAGAAAAAACCCAAACAAGTATATTTTACAGAGCAGCTTAAACTCTCCGACATATATTACTGAAAATGTCTCTGCTGACAATATTTATTCGTCTTAGTATCGCATACAATGGCACAACACATGCGTAAAACACAGCATATTCACGAAAGCAACTATGTCACCGGAGTAACTCACCTATCGTGTTTAATTATTTTTCACGAATGAGCCTTCAGTTTACATTCATCATAGGCTACGTCTTTGACCAGTATTCCTAAAACATGATTCGACAGACTCACTAACGTTCAATGCTCGGGCACTTTGTAGTGCACACTTAGACGAAGTGAAGTAAACGAGACACATCGTGGTGCACAATAGTGTCATCATCATTTACTCATCACCATCATCACCATCAGAGATTGCATCATCATTAACGTATCATTATAATCATTGTCAGAGTTATCCTGACCGTCACCTAACACGTCATGGCTTTTAACATTTTCAAAAGGAATTCAATGGTTGAGTAAGAAGCATTGATACGCAAAACGACATACCAATGATATTGGTTTGTTATTTTAAAGATCTATTGCAAATATTGCAAATTGCCGTTTCCTTCGTGACGGTATACGCTAGCATTTGCATTCAGTTTGTTGCGCGCATGCGTATGCCATTCGCGTTTATTGCCCACATCAACCAGCAACTGCAGTTCGTTCAACCACGGCAACCATCAGTGACCTAGTTGACATGTATAGTTACGATGTTACACTTTCTGTCAATTGCTTATACACATGAGGATTTAGCTGTAGGTAGATTTTATTGTCAGTTGGCTGTATGCATGAGTATGGTTGCTTCTCCTGACAGAAAAATTATCACTGTGATTGCAGATAACACAATCCCACCAATTTGAATATGAAAGATATGGTCAAGCAAGTTGCATTAGCATCGGGGCTTGGTAGTAGAGCAGAGTAGCATGGCACATAAAACGACATTAGTATCCTTTAATGAGTATTATCTATGATACTTTCTCCTCGCATCTGACTGACAAACATTACTAAGCCAAATTTAATTGGCGATTGATTACGTTAATATAGGCGAAAAGAAAGCCTATTTGTATTGACACTATTTTATGCGATCAATGTACCTTATTTGGCTTTGTCTCCTGTCTATCCACATAAAACCTTTTGTCCCATTGCATCAAATTAAATAGTACCGGGGAACAAGAGGTTTTGAAGCACAAATAAATATCAAAGCCATGAAATATCTGCATCAGTGAAGCTACGAAATCAAATCAGCACAGAGCGATCTAATCTAGTCAAGGCAACAAACTTGCCCGCCAGATTCTCCAGGGAATGAATAGAGTCAATGAATTGATAACGAAAACTATTCATGCAATGTAATTTCCCATGCGGCCGTCTCACTGTCCAGATAAAAGATTTACTTTCAAAAGATACAATAGGATCATTTTGAGTATTGAGCAAATTACATTGTTATCCAGTTGAATCGGATATGGGAACTCTTTATGAATGTGAGATGGGGATGTCGTTTCCATTGAGATATATCATGGCAATTACCTCGCTTCATTGAACCACCAAGATGCAGATGTCATGGCAGTATCGTTGGCTTGTACTTGAGATTATTGTCCTGAATAAACAGTGTGATACACGGTAAACCTGCTTACAAAATCGAATTATTGTATTGTAATGTATATACCAAAAGAATGTTCATTGTAGCTCGTTTGGTAAATAGAAATTTGGATCACTGTATTCAGAAGATATTTTTTT
>CM067342.1:21785807-21788307 GCA_034190875.2 Urechis unicinctus
TTAGGCACTGGTAATATCACACAGCGACGGAAAGCATGACTGTTGAGAATAAATTTTTAAGTCGGACTGCCGATTTCTTACATTCATCCAAGATAGAATTTATGTCATGAAAGAATCTCTAAAAAAAGTCTTGGACGTAAAGTGTAAGACATAGAACTCTATGGCTATAAGGCTACCTCAGCATTTTGCTTCTCAGACTGGTAAAAGACTAATTGCAATGTTCCCGTTTCTTTCTCATCGCCTCTTTCAGTCGTTCGCTTCGCCTCTCTCTTTCATTCTCTCTCACTCACTCAGCCTCTCTCTCATTATCTCTACCTCTCTCTCATTATCGCAGCCTTTTTTTCTATTATTCTCTTCATCTCTTTCACAATTTCTTTGCCTCTTTCCCTCATTTTCTCCGCCCCGATATCTCTAATTCTTTTCGACTATCTCTCTCATTCTCTCCACCACTCCATCTCAGCCTCATAGAGGAGAGAGAGGAGAGGGAGGAAAGAGAGGAGAGAGGGAGGGGAGGAGGGAGGGGGAGAGATAGGGGAGAGATCTGGGGAGAGAGAGGGAGAGAGAGAGAGAGGGGAAAGATAGAGGGGAATCATATTATTGAGGTGTTTCACATATGTCCAGTTTGGGCTCATATCCGAAGAGACTCGATGATTCAAAACCAGACACTCTCCTCACAAATAAGGTGGGAAACTACTTTCTGAGCTCTCACCAGCGGATAAATAATGTACGTTCACATAACGTATCTACCTCGAATGTTTCAACCATCAATAGTCAATGGTGAGGTGTCTCCAACTAGTTTTCGTGTTGTAGTCTCATGTGGATGAACAATTAAATGTATAGTTTTACCTAGTACCTTATTTGTCAATGACTAATATGTGTCACAACTACGTGCCGATGGTTTTTGGACTGAAATAGATGAAAACATTAAAGCAATTCCATTCAAAGTGGAATTTGAGAAACGGGAATCGCATGAAGGAAACGTCAATTGTATAGGAACGCCTCGGGCATTTCCCGTATTTAAGTTGGGCTGCCATGTTAATGACGTCATGTTGTAGGAAAATCACCAAGCTCCTCATTTCATTTTTTCACAGCAAACGTTAATGATGGAACGTTATGACGACAACACGTGCGGCCATCAGTATGACGTTTTGATCCATGCTGCATTCACAATGCGGAATATTCCCGCTTAGAGAAATTCCATATTTATATGGAGCTAGAGAGTCAATATTTTCAAACAACACTGGCAACGGAAGAATAAAGTCAGATGTCTTTGACTATATCCTTTCTAAGATATTGGAACAACATCAGTCACCATTAAGAATCATGTCACATAATTAAATCAGCAGTCGACCGTGTGCTTTGTGAATTTCAGTAATGATACAAAAGTTCATAAATTAATATCACATCCATAACCGGAAAGCATTGAATTGATATACGAACACGCCAAGAAAATTTTTTTGTAGTATTAGAAGCTGATTCTCATCCATTAAAATGTTTGTTTGAATGCATGTATGTATGTATGTATGTATGTATGTATGTATGTATGTATGTATGTATGTATGTATGTATGTATGTATGTATGTATGTATGTATGTATGTATGTATGTATGTATGTATGTATGTATGTATGTATGTATGTATGTATGTATGTATGTATGTATGTATGTATGTATGTATGTATGTATGTATATGTATGTATGTATGTATGTATGTATGTATGTATGTATGTATGTATGTATGTATGTATGTATGTATGTATGTACTTATGTACATATGCATGTATGTATGCATGTACTCATGCACGCATCTATACGTACATCATGTATGCATGTATGAATGCATGCATATATGTATGTATGCAGTTTGTATGGTTGTGTGTTTATACGTATGAATGCATGTACTCAGGTACGCATGTATGCATACATGATGTATGTATGCATGTATGTATATATGCATGTTTGTATGTCTATATATATGAATGAATGTATGTATGTATGTATTTATGTACGTATGCACGTATGTATGTATGTGGTTGAGTGTATGCTTATCTGTATGAACCATAGCAATTTGTATGCCAGAATAGTCGTCATCTCTCATCGCAGCGTTATTACTTCGCAGATGAAAGCATTATGTCATTTCCAATCCATTTCTGTCGTAGCCATGAGGCAAACAAACCTGGCAAATGACATGAGGCATTGTCCGCTGGGGCTGTCAGGCACTCGGATATTGTAAGGTGAACGTGATGTTGACACCCTTATGGAGCTACCAGGCAACCTTATATTAATCATATTGAGGTTGTACGCTGTGATTTACTGTCAAGCACCACGCGCAACTCATCAACGAAACATAGACGAATAATTAAGCAATTTGCGTCAAACTCAACAAAGGTGTGTGGATGATTCGTATGGATGATATGGGTTAGGCGGGATCATACTCCCTGTGGATTCGCGTAGGACTGGCAGACCCGTAGCCAGGGGTGGTTCGAGGGGTTCCTTGCCCA